>JAXCHO010000167.1:2627500-2650000 GCA_036630365.1 Acanthiza pusilla | reverse complement strand
GGAGCGGCCCCCGGGCCGGCTCGGCTGGGAGGGCCCGAGGGCATTTCAATTGCCGAACTCGCGCGGCGCCCTTGGCTGCTGAGGAGGCGTGCGAGGGTGGCGGCGGCGGCACGGCTGGGCTGCCCCGGCCAGGCCCAGCTGAGGCTCGCCCCGCGCCCGTCCTGTACCGCCTGTAGCTCTCCTTCTTCCCCCTCCTCCTCCTGCCCTTCTCCTCCTCCTTCTTCCCCCCTTATCCCCTCTCTCCTACCCCCGCAGTACCTTTCTCCCTCGCACCTCGGCCTTCCTCTCCCCCCTCCGCAGCCTTCTCCTCCGCCTCTCCCGGAGCGCGGTGCCCCTCGCCCTGGCTGGAGCCCCCACACGGGGCCGGGCGCGCTCGGCGGGTCCCCCCCATGCAGCACACAAACACGGCCGGGGCTGCGGCTTTCCCCACATCACACTGGGGCTCCCGGGGGGCTCGGGGCTGGGGGCTGAGGGTGGGCCCCCTCCTTAGGAGGGGCTCCTGGCAGCGGCTGGTGGCTTGGCGTGAGGAGAGAGGTGCTGCTCATACCCCAGAGCACTGTTCTGCGGGAAGGCTGGTTGAAGGATGAAGATGCAAAGGAACAAGTGTTGTAAAGCCCCTGGCTCTCTGACAGAGCAAACTTTCCAGTCATCGCAGTAGATCTCTCAGAGGAGCTGTGGGATCATCAGGTTTTCCAGGAAAGGAAAACAAGGACAAAGATGAGGGAATAGGCTTCCAATGAATAATGATTTGATGGGAGTAGGAATGATTCCTCTATGTTTGACATTCCCCTTTTTATTCCTGGAATAATTTGAAATGATTCCTTGAAGAAATCATCTAAATTTGGAAATTGGAATTGGAGAGGAATTGATGCAAAATAAAGGCAGGGAGAGATGGTGGAATCATCCTGAAATCCCAGAATGGTTTGTGTGGGAAGGGGCCTTAAAGAATCACCTCATTCCATCCCCTGCCTTTCCATCCACTAGCCCAGGGTGCTCCAAGCCCTGTCCAGCCTGGCCTTGCACATTCCCAGGACTGGGGTAGCCAAGATTTCTCTGCATTGATGGGCACAGGAGGAAATTTCATTAGGAACTGAAGCGTTTCCTGTGCTCTGTGCAGGCACCCAGCAGGGCTTTGGGAGGCCGAGGCTGTGGGAAGAGGAGCTTTGCCCACTGCCTCAGGGGAGTCTCTGATGTCCCAAAAAGCAGCAGAGCAAACATTTGCAGTTTCCCATGGAGATGCCATGGCGGGAATGGGAATGGACTGTGGAGCAGGCATGGTGCCCAGCAGAGGGCTGAGCATCCAGAGGGTGCTGCCAGTGCATCCCTGCTGCCCAGGTTTGGGCTGAGCAGGCTGGTGACTGTGCCTGTGTTTGCTGCGCAGGATGAGGAAGCCAAGCCTGCCAAGGAGGAAGATGATGAGGTGTGGGAAGATGGAGACAGTGGCCACCAAAGGCTGGGGAAGGCACAGGTGCAGGTAGGAGACATTGCCTTCCAAGGAAAGGGACTTGTCTGTCCCGTTGGAATTCAGGGCATGAAGGCAGTGGAACAAAGGGTTGGAGTTCATTTTCTTCCTTGGGTTCTAATGTGCCTTAAGAGACACTTGATGTGAAAAGCTTGTTATCCCTGACTGAATCTCTGAAAAACAGGGATTGAAGCTTTCTGAAGTGGCGCAAAGCTGCCTGCGTGTGTCCAAATGCAGCCTCCAATCCCTGCTGTTGTGTGCAGCTGGGATGAGAGCACAGCTGCTGTTTCTTGCCAGCTCCCAAGTTGTGTAGCTCAGAGTGTGCAGCCGTGAAGGGCCAGGCTGTTTCAAAGAGCCTGAGGTAGCAGAGAGCTGGAGTCCTTTCCTAGCAGGGAACTTCACTTGGAAGCTGCATTCCAAACTTTGGTCCACATTGCTTTGATCTCCCACCTGGAGACGCCTAAAGAAGCAGAGGTAGGGTGTTCCTAACAAAAGAGCATCTGAATTCATTGGCAGTAGAGGGCTTCAAGTATGAGTGGAGGTGCCTCTAGGGCACTTCCAATTGCGTACTTGAAAAACGGAATTGAAATGGAGGATCCAAATCCTGACAAGTTTCTGTGAACTGCAAAGCCTCTGCAAGTGTTTTACAGCCAGGGAGGGAGACGAGAGAATGGAGTCTGTCCCCAAAAAGTGGCTGCTGGTTTGTTTGAGCAGGCATAGCAAGAATTGTGTATTCCCTGGGGCTGTCCTTACGGACAAAGGTTTCTCTAGCTACCCTGGGTTTATTCACTGTGTCTTCAAAATGACAGCAACTGATTTTATTGAAATGCCAGGGGTGCCAAATGCTTTCTCCAGGCAGAGCTCAGAGCCAGCCCTGTTTAGGGGAAGGGCTTTAATGCCAATTTTGCCAATGCCTCGAGGCAGCAGCACTGGAGCACTTGCAGCCAAACATGCCTGAGGCTCTGAGTGCTGGCAGGAGGCAAATGCAGGGATTGGACAGTAGGAGTTTGCACTGCTCCTGTAATCCCAGCCGTGGAGCTGTGCTTTAGAAATCGCAGGAGATGCTGCCTCACTGAAACCCCGTTGAAAGCTCAGCGTCCCTCCTGCTCCCCTGGAATTCCTCTAACTTCCATTCTTGCTCTTTCCCAATGACATGATGGTTCTTATTGTCAATTCTCACTGCATAGCCCTTTGCTCCCCAGAGGTGGTGGTTTAGGAATGCCCCTGCGGTCTGTGAAGGTGCCTTTGGCTGCGGACACATTGCCAGTCGCTGTGCTGTCCCCAGCAAGTGAGGCAGGCCTGCAGTTAAAGCAGTGCATCTGAGGCTGCAGGGCTTAATGGGTGCCTCCACTGGCAGCTGCAGCCTTGTTCATCTGTGCCACCTATGGTGCTGAGCCCCTGTGGCCCAGCGCCAAGCTGCCCTCGGGGGCTGGGCTCAGGCTGCAGAGATCTAAAGGGCCTGGAGCTGCAGGCACAGTGGGGCTGGAAAGGGCCTGCCGAGGCCATGGCGGCAGTGCCCCAACATTGCTGCTCCTCCGACTTTCTGAGCTGCAGAAGCCAGGGAGTGGGTTGGGGTAATTAACTAGGGCTAGGGTTAGGGTTCCGCCTAGGGTTAGGGTTAGGAGATCTAAAGGGCCTGGAGCTGCAGGAATAGCGGGGCTGGAAAGGGCCTGCCAAGACGAACGCGGCAAGGCCCTAACATTGCTGCTCCCATCCCTTTGTGATCTGGACCCTCACAGCGGTGGCCACCTCAGCCCCAGCCACAAGCTGCCCTGTGGGTTAGGCCTCAGAGAACTGTGGAGTCTAGAGCTGTGGGGCACCGGCACTGGACAGGACATTGCAAGGGCATCCATCACGGCAGGCTGCTGCCAGAGACTGGATTTTGCATGGCTCTAAACATTGGGGAATGGCAGTGCCTGTGTGTGCTGGGAGGGGCCAGCTGGGCTCTGCTGAAGGTGAGGCCTTTAGCGCCTGCTGCACCCCCAGAGCTGCCCCAAGGCCTGGCTGAGCTGTCACTGCTGGACTCTTGGGGTGGCCCAGGTGCTCAGCGGGGCCCTGAGCAGCCAAGCGAGCGGCAGTCGCACCTAAGGGCCGGGCACATGAAGGCCGTGGGGCGTAAAGGGCGCAGCATGAGGTCAGCACATGGTCCCAGCCCAGAACCCGGCACGGAGTTGCTGTGCTGCCCCCGCTGCAACCCTAGCAGGTGGTAGCTCTAGGAGTGTTTTTCTAGATCTCTTCCCTCCTTCTGTCTTCTTCTCTGCCTCTCTTTCCTTTCCTACTTTTCTCTGTCTGGAACCTTTGGGTAACAGTGCATTTCCTAAGTTTCAAGGTTTTTCTCGGTTGGGCTAAGTTGATGCTAGGTAAATGCTAAATTAACACTGAGTACTGCGATGCTAAGTGGTTTCATGTTGAATTCTATGTTCTATTTCATCCTTTGCCAAAGATGGTTGATTTTGGAGCGTTTGATTTGGATCGTTTTGCCAGTAAGCTTTGGTGTGACTTTCACCTCTGGACTGTATCTGGTGGGGATTTTGCCTTTGCACTGAGAGAGAGCAATAGAACCTTGAGTTAAAGGCCTGGATCTGAGGCGCCAGGGCTTCACAGGCGCCACCATTGGCAACAGCGCCCTTTTTAAGCTGTGCCACCTAAGGTTGCCCTCCCTCCCTCCCTCCCTCCCTCCCTCCCTCCCTCCTTGCTGCACTTTGGCTTTTTGAGGGTTCTCTGGGGGTCTGAGGGGGAAGTTAGGGCCCAGAGTTAGCCCTGGTCCCAGCAGAAGCAGGAGGAATCATTTCATCCTTCTTTTTAGATAGACGTTTTGTGTTTTCTCTCTTTGCTGACACCATGTGGTGAAGCAGCATGTCCAAACTTTACGGTGCTGTTCCCTGGAATAGTTTTTCATTGTAAACCAATGAATTCCCTGCTGGAATCCCAGCCACAGCCCTCCAGATCAATGTGCACTTGAAGGCCTTATACCCTGACCAGGAGAATTTCCTTTTTCTAGACATAGAAAAGAAGGGAAAACTCAGAGTGGATTGGAGCCAGAATCCAGACTGGGGGAAAGTGAGGCAGTGTGCTTGGCACAGGCTGGGGTTGGTAGAGGGAGTGTTTCCTGTTGGATGACACCCATGAGGAAGAGATCCTTCTCTTCCTTTGTGCAAAGTCCAATGGCAAAGGGGTGAATAACTCACAAGTGGGGCCTGGAATGAAAATGGTTCTGTTCAAATGAGGCAAAGAATGCAAGAAGAGAAAATGGGCATCCTTTGGATGTATGAAAGCAGTAGGGGAAAAATGTTGAAAAGGGACACTTACTTGGTGTCACCTTTCGTTTGTTATGGACAAAACCCTTGAATGAGCAGTAAGAACACAAGTGTGAAAGCCAGGAGCCTTTCACTTCCACAGGGGCCTTAATTTCCATGTTCTCCTCTCTTTCAGGACAGGAAAAGCCACTTAGTTCATCCTATCTTTGCCAAAAGCTTTGGTAGTTGAGCAGCAAGCGCCAAGGCACTGAGGCCCTGCCGGCCTGCACTGGAGGGCCTCTGGTGGTGCCCATGGTGTGGGGTAAGTCCCCAGTTGTCCCCAGAGTGTTGCAAATGCAGAGGGATGTGCCCTGTTTGCAGGCTGTCCTTGCCCTGGTCCCTGCAGTCCCCAACACCTGAGACACAGAGAGAGAGCCCTGTCCCCAAGGGGCCTTTGCCACCCTGTCAGGAATGTGGTGGCAGCCCCGGGAGCAGGTTGGAGGTGAGAAGTGGGGCTGTGTTTGAGACCGATGTGGGTCAGGTCAGTGTTTACCTGTGGGGGGTTTGGCCCCAAGCGCTGAGTTGAAGCAGGCTGAGGGTGACAGACGCTGCATTTTGTGCACCCTGAGAGTTTACATTCTCCCTGGAGATTTCCTGCCGGGATGTGGCACTGCAGGGAGCAGAATTAAAGCTGCACCTCCCGTGGCCATTGCTGGCCTTTGTCTGTCTGTTGTTCCACTGGACTGTGGGAATTTGCGGCTGTCACTGTGTGGAAGGTTGGGGGAGGGGGCAGGGGGCAAGAGGAATTTTTTCCCATTCTGTTGCTAAGCAACTAATGACCGGTCTTTAAGGGCCATCTACGCTCACAAAGGAGACAAAGCCTTTGGCTGCCAGGCGGGGGGAACTAGAGATTGGAGATTTGATAACAGCACACGCACTCGCCCGGAGTTCTTGGAGGAGGGAGCACGGGGAAAAGGCGGCTCTGCTTTTTTGGCTGCAACTGCAGAAAAGGCCCGGTCTTGCACTAGGTTTTCTCTGCCTGCTGGGTGAGTCCTTGCTTTGGGGGGAAGGTCACGGGACTCCGATCCTCTCGTCCCCTCCGGGAGGGCATCTACCAGCCGCGCCGCCGCGGAGCGGGACCCCCCTGCCTGCCACCACCCCGCAGCCTGCCTGCCGCTGCTCGGTACCCTGCCTGCCCCAACTGCGGAGTTTCCTGCCGCCTCCTCTGCTGGCTGGCCCCGGTGGGCTGACCCGGCTGCTCCATCTCCCGGCTCTGGGCTCTTTGCTGCGTCCCTGTCCATCTGGGCTCCACCCTGCTCCATACCCGTCCGCCATTACACGTGTGGCACAGATCCAACCTCGCGGCACAGCGCCATCTGCAGCTTCCCGGGAGTCATCGCACCTGCCCTGCGGGTCTAGGAGCCCAACAGCGCCCCTGCTGGCCGTGACCGTGACTGCACCAAACGGGAAAGTGCCTGACAAACCAGGGACATTTGCCACTAAGTTTTGTTTGGTTTTGTTTACTGTTTTTTTACCTTGTTTACTGTTTCTTTGTTACTGATTGTTTACCTCATTATAGATACTAGTAAAAAACTCTTATTCCTTTTCCCATACCTTTGCCTGAGAGCCCTTAATTTTAAAGTTATAATAATTCGGAGGGAAGGGGATTCACATTCTCTGTTCTAAGGAAGGTTCCCACCTTCCTTAGCAGACACCTGTCTATCAAACGAAGACAGATTTTGGCGCCCAACGTGGGGCTCGAGGGCATTGAGAGAAAAAGGTGCAAAAGGAATAACAGTTTCTGAGAGACCCATTTTTAGTTCTCTGAACATAGAGACCTCATTACGCAGCACCATGTGGTCTAAGATACCTTGGTTTGGCTGGCACATGCTTGTGGCCACATTTTTCCCATTCGCGGCTCCCTATCTAAACATGGGTCCCATAACTAAGGCTTTGGTGGCTGTTATCCAGTTCTCACAATGGGTCAATAAGGTGAGGAATTTATGGATTTTTCACGTCCTTTGGACAGCGGGCACTTGGTTACAGGGCTTCAACACCGTGAGTACGTGTTTTTGGAGTCTGTTTGGTAATGGTACCTTTTGTGAGGAGATGACACCAGGGGGAACTTTTTCTCAACCCTTCACCCCTTTCTTTGGGCCTACCCTACCAGGGCTCAGAGGGTTCATATACTCTCTAAATGCTAATGACATCGTACAGTGGTTGGCGTTGCTGATAGGTCTATTCCTCTTTATATTCCGAGAAAAGGGGAGACTGCCCTGGGTAACCACTCTAACAGCTGCCCCAGGGAATAGGAGTGTGGCTCCAGAGACTAGGGATGTTACCACAGAAACTAGGGATGTTGCCACAAAGACTAGGGGTGCAGTCCCAGAGACTAGGGATGCTGCTACAGAGCCTGAGGCTGTCCCAGAGCCTGAGAGTACACCCAAACCTGACCCTGTCCCTGAGCCTGACCCTGCCCCACGGCCTGACCCTGTCCAACAACCTGCCCCAGAAATGAACCAACCAAATTGGATGGAGGTAATGGAGGAAAAGATACGTCAGGTGTTGAGGGAATACACTTCCTCAGCTGGTGAGAAGCCCTCTCCTTGCCCTACAGGGGAAGAGGTGGATGGTGCAGCAGCGGAACCCACGGACATTACAACCGTCCAGATTCCAGCTGAATCGCAAGGGCAGTCACAGCCAGCAGCAGTTGCCCCTGTACAGCGGAGGAAGTATAAGACCAAATCAGTACGCCCAGTTAATGATGATGGGGAACCAGGGCCCTCACAACCAGCAGGGGAGCCTGGGCCTATAATCATCACCGAGTCCCTGTCGTATGACACTATCCGTAATCTGCACAATGACATTGTGCGGCGGAAGGGCGAGGCTTTCTCAACCTGGTTACTTCGGGTTTGGGACCGCATGGGCCCAGGCATGCAGGTGGATGGTGGCGAGGCCAGGAATTTGGGATCCGTGGCCCTGGACGCGGGTGTTGACAAGGTGTTCGTGAGGGAGGCAGGACCCATTTCTCTCTGGGAGAGGCTTTTAATGAGTGTAAGAGAGAGGTTTGTTCACAAAGACAGAATGCAGGAGAACTACCGTAGATTGCCCTGGAAGACCGTTGAGGAAGCGATCCAACGGCTGAGAGAAGTGGCAGTACAGGAGGTGCTTTTTGGGAGGGACGGACAGCATGAAAATGATCCTGACAAGGTCAGGTGCACTGGGCAAATGTTGTGGAACCTGGCAAGTCTAGGGCCAACCCAGTATGTCACCTACATTGCAATGATTAATCCCGATGACAACCGTGAGACAGTGGGCTCTGTAGCTGACAAGCTCAGGCATTATGCAAGTGTGATCCATGGCCCAATGCAGGCTCAGATCTCTGCTGTGGTGGAGGAGATGAGGGAGATGAGGAAGCAGATGACAGAGGAGATGGAGGAGATAAAGAAAAACAGTGTAGCACCAGTGAGAGTCACAGGCCCCAACACCAGAGCCCGACGTCCCCCTGCTAGAGAGAGAGGGTACACCCCACGAGCTGAGTTGTGGTTCTTTCTGAATGACCATGGGGAAGACATGAATAGGTGGGATGGGAAGCCCACCTCTGTCCTGGCAGAACGGGTGCGCCAGCTTAAGGAGGGCAACACTAGCCGAGGGGGTTCTGCCAGAGCCAAGGTAGCCTCAGCTTCCTGCAACCGACCTGATGAGTACAACAGAAGGGAAAGTGTTGTGTCAGATTCCCTTGACGGTGGAATGCATGCTCAGGGAGGGAATGATAACCAGGGCTAGAGGGGCCCTGCCTCTAGCCAGGTAGAGGCATGGGAAAACCGTGTCTTTTGGACTGTGTGGATTCGATGGCCTGGTACATCAGAGCCACAAAAATATGAAGCATTGGTCGATACAGGTGCACAGTGTACCCTAATGCCATCGGGACATGTTGGGGCAGAACCCATTTCTATTGCTGGGGTGACAGGGGGATCACAAGAGTTGACGCTGGTGGAAGCCGAGGTGAGCCTGACTGGGAAGGAGTGGCAGAAACATCCCATCGTGACTGGTCCAAAGGCCCCGTGTATTCTGGGCATAGATTTCCTCCGGAATGGCTATTTCAAAGACCCGAAAGGACTCAGGTGGGCTTTTGGAATAGCTGCTGTTGAGGCAGAGGGCGTTAGGCAATTAAACACCTTGCCTGGACTATCAGAGAACCCTTCTGCAGTTGGACTCTTAAAGGAGGAGGAACAACGGGTACCAATTGCCACCTCGACAGTGCACCGCCGGCAGTATCGAACGAATCGAGATGCTGTGATTCCCATCCACAAGCTGATCCGTGAGCTGGAGAGCCAAGGGGTGGTCAGCAAGGCCCACTCACCCTTCAACAGCCCCATCTGGCCTGTGCGCAGATCTGATGGAGATTGGAGATTGACTGTGGACTATCGTGCCTTGAACGAGGTGACTCCACCGCTGAGCGCTGCCGTGCCAGACATGCTGGAGCTCCAGTATGAACTGGAGTCCAAAGCAGCAAAGTGGTACGCCACTATTGACATTGCAAATGCATTTTTCTCCATTCCTCTGGCAGCAGAGTGCAGGCCTCAGTTTGCTTTCACCTGGAGGGGCATGCAGTACACCTGGAACCGACTGCCCCAGGGGTGGAAACACAGTCCCACCATCTGCCATGGACTGATCCAGGCTGCACTGGAAAAGGGTGAGGCTCCGGAACATCTGCAGTACATCGATGACATCATTGTGTGGGGAGACACAGCAGAAGAAGTGTTTGAGAAAGGAGAGAAAATCATCCAGATTCTTCTGGAAGCCGGTCTCGCCATCAAAAGGAGCAAAGTCAAGGGGCCTGCCAAAGAGATCCAGTTCCTCGGCGTGAAGTGGCAAGATGGACGGCGTCAGATCCCCACCGAGGTCATCAATAAAATCACAGCGATGTCCCCACCAACCAACAAGAAGGAGACACAAGCTTTCCTGGGAGCCATAGGTTTCTGGAGGATGCACATCCCTGAGTACAGCCAGATTGTGAGCCCTCTCTACCTGGTGACACGCAAGAAGAATGATTTCCACTGGGGCCCTGAACAACAACAAGCATTCGCCCAGATCAAGCAAGAGATCGCTCATGCGGTAGCCCTTGGCCCAGTCAGGACAGGACCAGAAGTGAAGAACGTGCTCTACTCTGCAGCCGGGGGCAATGGTCTGTCCTGGAGCCTTTGGCAGAAGGTGCCTGGTGAGACTCGAGGTCGTCCACTGGGATTCTGGAGCCGAAGCTACAGAGGGTCTGAAGCCAACTACACTCCCACAGAGAAGGAAATTCTGGCAGCCTATGAAGGTGTCCAAGCCGCTTCAGAAGTTATTGGCACGGAAGCACAACTTCTCCTCGCACCCCGACTACCGGTGCTGGGGTGGATGTTCAAGGGAAAGGTTCCCTCTACCCACCATGCCACTGATGCCACATGGAGTAAATGGATTGCCCTCATCACGCAGCGTGCCCGTATTGGAAACCCGAATCGCCCTGGGATCTTGGAAATAATCACAAATTGGCCTGAAGGTGAAAACTTTGGTCTCACCGATGAAGAGGAGCAGGAACAGGTGACTCGTGCAGAGGAAGCTCCACCGTACAACCAACTGCCACAAGATGAAACACGCTACGCTCTCTTCACTGATGGTTCCTGTCGTATTGTGGGGGCGAACCGAAAATGGAAAGCAGCTGTATGGAGCCCCACACGGCAAGTCGCAGAGGCTACAGAAGGAGAAGGTGGATCAAGCCAACTCGCCGAACTCAAAGCCGTTCAGCTGGCCCTGGACATTGCTGAAAGAGAGAAGTGGCCAAAGCTATACCTGTACACCGATTCATGGATGGTAGCCAATGCTCTGTGGGGTTGGTTGGAAAGGTGGAAAAAGGCCAACTGGCAACGTAGAGGAAGACCAATCTGGGCTGCTGACGAATGGCGAGACATTGCCACTCGGGTAGAGAAGCTACCTGTGAAAGTCCGTCATGTGGATGCCCATGTCCCCAAGAGCCGAGCTAATGAAGAACACCGAAACAATGAACAAGTAGATCAGGCTGCAAAAATAAAGGTGTCACAGGTAGATTTAGATTGGCAGCACAAAGGAGAGCTGTTCCTAGCCCGATGGGCCCATGATGCCTCAGGCCATCAGGGCAGAGATGCCACCTATAAGTGGGCACGAGACCGAGGGGTGGATCTAACCATGGACTGTATCTCCCAGGTGATCCATAACTGTGAGACATGCGCTGCCATCAAGCAAGCCAAGCGGGTGAAACCCCTGTGGTATGGGGGAAGGTGGTCCAAATACAAGTATGGTGAGGCCTGGCAGATTGATTACATCACACTGCCTCAAACCCGCCACGGCAAGCGCTATGTGCTCACAATGGTAGAAGCCACCACGGGGTGGCTGGAGACCTACCCTGTGCCTCATGCCACTGCCCGCAACACCATCCTGGGCCTTGAAAGGCAAGTCCTTTGGAGGCATGGTACCCCTGAGAGAATTGAGTCGGACAATGGGACTCATTTCAAAAATAGCCTCGTAAACACCTGGGCTAGGGAACATGGCATCGAGTGGGTGTACCACATTCCTTATCACGCACCTGCTGCTGGTAAAGTAGAGCGATGCAACGGCCTGCTCAAAACCACCTTAAAGGCTCTAGGTGGAGGGACTTTCAAAAATTGGGAACACCATCTAGCCAAGGACACCTGGCTAGTTAACACCCGAGGCTCCACCAACAGGGCTGGCCCTGCCCAATCTGAACCCTTGCAAACAGCAGACGGGGATAAGGTTCCAGTGGTGCAAATGAGAGGCATGCTGGGAAAAACTGTTTGGATTAACTCTGCCTTGAGCAAAGACAGACCCACCCGTGGGGTAGTCTTCGCTCAGGGACCAGGGTGTACCTGGTGGGTGATGCAAGAGGATGGAAAGACACGATGCATACCTCAGGGGGACCTCAGTTGGGGTTGAACTGCCCATAACACTGTGCCTGTGTCGATACCCGTATGTATATAATCAGAGTAATGCTTGTATGTATATAGTTTAAAGGTTTAAGTTCAATGTAATATGTTGGAATGGAAAAAAATTCGGGGTGGATAATGTGGAAGGTTGGGGGAGGGAGCAGGGGGCAAGAGGAATTTTTTCCCATTCTGTTGCTAAGCAACTAATGACCGGTCTTTAAGGGCCATCTACGCTCACAAAGGAGACAAAGCCTTTGGCTGCCAGGCGGGGGGAACTAGAGATTGGAGATTTGATAACAGCACACGCACTCGCCCGGAGTTCTTGGAGGAGGGAGCACGGGGAAAAGGCGGCTCTGCTTTTTTGGCTGCAACTGCAGAAAAGGCCCGGTCTTGCACTAGGTTTTCTCTGCCTGCTGGGTGAGTCCTTGCTTTGGGGGGAAGGTCACGGGACTCCGATCCTCTCGTCCCCTCCGGGAGGGCATCTACCAGCCGCGCCGCCGCGGAGCGGGACCCCCCTGCCTGCCACCACCCCGCAGCCTGCCTGCCGCTGCTCGGTACCCTGCCTGCCCCAACTGCGGAGTTTCCTGCCGCCTCCTCTGCTGGCTGGCCCCGGTGGGCTGACCCGGCTGCTCCATCTCCCGGCTCTGGGCTCTTTGCTGCGTCCCTGTCCATCTGGGCTCCACCCTGCTCCATACCCGTCCGCCATTACACGTGTGGCACAGATCCAACCTCGCGGCACAGCGCCATCTGCAGCTTCCCGGGAGTCATCGCACCTGCCCTGCGGGTCTAGGAGCCCTACAGCACCCCTGCTGGCCGTGACCGTGACTGCACCAAACGGGAAAGTGCCTGACAAACCAGGGACATTTGCCACTAAGTTTTGTTTGGTTTTGTTTACTGTTTTTTTACCTTGTTTACTGTTTCTTTGTTACTGATTGTTTACCTCATTATAGATACTAGTAAAAAACTCTTATTCCTTTTCCCATACCTTTGCCTGAGAGCCCTTAATTTTAAAGTTATAATAATTCGGAGGGAAGGGGATTCACATTCTCTGTTCTAAGGAAGGTTCCCACCTTCCTTAGCAGACACCTGTCTATCAAACGAAGACACACTGCCACTGCCACCCCACCTGGGGGCTGCATCCTCCAGGCAGCCCTTGCCAGCCCCACACAAGAGCTCCAGCGCTGCCTCTGTGCTGTGTTGGAAGTGTTTCCTGGGAATGAGACTCATCCCTGGGAATATCCTTTTGTTCCCAAGCAACTGGACAGCGCTTTTGGGCTTGTCAGCTTCAGAGTTTGATGGCAAAAAGTCACTGGAAAGAAGAATGACAATGAGGTTTGTCAAAGTGGTGCTGTCAGACCCCACCTGACAGTGTTTGCCTTGTGTTGGAAGAGGCTGTGTATTTGCACAACAGGGATTGGCTGTGCCCTTCCCAACTGAGCCCAGCAGATCCCAAAGGCTCTTACAGGAGTATTTATTTTTGACTTCCCTTTGGGATAACTTACTCTCCAGTGGGCCATGAGCAATTCCTTGATTTCTCCTGGAGAAAACCACATGGCAAAGGCAGTTTGCAAAGGAGCCCAGAGTTGTGTTTGGAGCAGAGAGTGCTGAGAGCTGTGTCTGCCTGTGCTGCCCCAGCCTGGCAATGCCCACATGGAAGAGACTGGCTAAATGGGATTGGATGGAGCAAAGTGCTCTCATGGAAGAGGTTTTCTCCTGTGCAGATCAGGCATGGGGCAGGCAGTGTACTTTGGAAATGAGCTGCACTGCCCCCAGAAAGCATCACTCCCATCAGCAGGAATGACATGACCTGTGCCCAGCACTCACCATTCACCCAATCAAAATCAAGAGCAAAGGTTGGTTTGGGTTTGAGAACTTGAAAGAGCTTTGAAACAGACGCAATCACCTTTTTCTTTTCTTTCTTTCTTCCTTCCTTCCTTCCTTCCTTCCTTCCTTCCTTCCTTCCTTCCTTCCTTCCTTCCTTCCTTCCTTCCTTCCTTCCTTCCTTCCTTCCTTCCTTCCTTCCTTCCTTCCTTCCTTCCTTCCTTCCTTCCTTCCTTCCTTCCTTCCTTCCTTCCTTCCTTCCTTCCGCACCATTCCTTCCTTCCGCACCATTCCTTCCTTCCTTCCGCACCATTCCTTCCTTCCGCACCATTCCTTCCTTCCTTCCTTCCTTCCGCACCATTCCTTCCTTCCTTCCGCACCATTCCTTCCTTCCTTCCGCACCATTCCTTCCTTCCTTCCTTCCTTCTTTCCTTCCTTCCTTCCTTCCTTCCTTCCTTCCTTCCTTCCTTCCTTCCTTCCTTCCTTCCTTCCTTCCTTCCTTCCTTCCTTCCTTCCTTCCTTCCTTCCTTCCTTCCTTCCTTCCTTCCTTCCTTCCTTCCTTCCTTCCTTCCTTCCTTCCTTCCTTCCTTCCTTCCTTCCTTCCTTCCTTCCTTCCTTCCTTCCTTCCCATTCCTTCCTTCCTTCCTTCCTTCCTTCCTTCCTTCCTTCCTTCCTTCCTTCCCATTCCTTCCTTCCTTCCTTCCTTCCTTCCTTCCTTCCTTCCTTCCTTCCTTCCTTCCTTCCTTCCTTCCTTCCTTCCTTCCTTCCTTCCTTCCTTCCTTCCTTCCTTCCTTCCTTCCTTCCTTCCCATTCCTTCCTTCCTTCCTTCCTTCCCATTCCTTCCTTCCTTCCTTCCTTCCTTCCTTCCTTCCTTCCTTCCTTCCTTCCTTCCTTCCTTCCGCACCATTCCTTCCTTCCTTCCGCACCATTCCTTCCTTCCTTCCGCACCATTCCTTCCTTCCGCACCATTCCTTCCTTCCTTCCTTCCTTCCTTCCTTCCTTCCTTCCTTCCTTCCTTCCGCACCATTCCTTCCTTCCGCACCATTCCTTCCTTCCTTCCTTCCTTCCGCACCATTCCTTCCTTCCGCACCATTCCTTCCTTCCTTCCTTCCTTCCTTCCTTCCTTCCTTCCTTCCTTCCTTCCTTCCTTCCTTCCTTCCTTCCTTCCTTCCTTCCTTCCTTCCTTCCTTCCTTCCTTCCTTCCGCACCATTCCTTCCTTCCTTCCGCACCATTCCTTCCTTCCTTCCTTCCTTCCTTCCTTCCTTCCTTCCTTCCTTCCTTCCTTCCTTCCTTCCTTCCTTCCTTCCACACCATTCCTTCCTTCCTTCCTTCCTTCCTTCCTTCCTTCCTTCCTTCCTTCCTTCCTTCCTTCCTTCCTTCCTTCCTTCCTTCCTTCCTTCCTTCCTTCCTTCCTTCCTTCCTTCCTTCCTTCCTTCCGCACCATTCCTTCCTTCCTTCCTTCCGCACCATTCCTTCCTTCCTTCCTTCCGCACCATTCCTTCCTTCCTTCCTTCCTTCCTTCCGCACCATTCCTTCCTTCCTTCCTTCCTTCCGCACCATTCCTTCCTTCCTTCCTTCCTTCCTTCCTTCCTTCCTTCCTTCCTTCCTTCCTTCCTTCCTTCCTTCCTTCCTTCCTTCCTTCCTTCCTTCCTTCCTTCCTTCCTTCCTTCCTTCCGCACCATTCCTTCCTTCCTTCCTTCCGCACCATTCCTTCCGCGCCATTCCTTCCTTCCTTTCCTTCTTCCTTCCTGATGCTGGACTTGCCTCTGTGGATGTGTGCTGAGCTCTCCCTGCAGGGGACTGTCAGCCCTTAGTGGCTGTGAGTTCATGTTCTTCTCACTGCGCAATTGGAGACAATTCTTCATGAATGGCAGCAATGTTTTGTGAAACCTTTTCCTTTTGCTGCCCCTCTGTGTGGGACAAGGACGGAGAGAGCGAGCAGAGGTGAGGCCTCAGGCTGGAGAGGGCCAGAAGAAAGGCACAGTGGGCAAAGGGACCTCCCTGCTGTCAGCTGGGCATCTGTGGGGAGCAGAATGGACACTTTGGGGCAAAGTAGAGGTAATTCATGGCAGAGTTCAGGGAAGATCTGAGGTCATCTCCAGGGAATAAGGATGGGGATATTTTGGAGGAAAAGCTGAGGTGATGCTTAGGGGAGAGAATGCATATTTTTGGGGTAAGAAAGAGTTAATATTGTACAGGAAGGAAAATGTTGGGGGTCAAACTTGATGTAGTTTGATGCAGGGGACAGAATGAATATTTTGGAGTAAAAATGCAGTACTGCTGAGTGGAGAGGTGGGGCTAATTTGGGGGGCCAAAACTTGAGCAAATCTCTACAGTAGAGAATGAACATTTGGAGGCAAAAATGCGGTGATGAGTAGAGGGCATGTAGGGAAAATGTTGGGGCCAAATCGGAAGTAATCTCTAGGAGAGAGCATGAGCATAGTAAGGTAACATGAGGGAATCCGCTGTGGGAAGGTAGGGAAATTTGGTGGTGAAAAAGAATAAGAAATAATCTATAGGGCAGAGAATGAACATTTGGAAGTAAAAACGAGGTCATGAGTAGGAGGCAGATGGAAAATGTGAGGGGTAAATCTTGAGCAAAGCTCCATGGTAGAAAATGAACAGTGAAATAAAAGTGAGGGAATCAGTAGTGGATAGATAGGTAGGGGAAGTTTGGGGGGGTAAAAGATGAAATAACCTAAAGGTTGACAATGAATGTTTTTAGTTAAAATCGAGGTAATAAGTTGTAGATAGGTAAGGAAAATTTTGGAGGTCACACTTGAGTAAATCTCTAGGGTGAGAGTGAACACTGCCAAATGGAGACAGTCCCCGGAGGTAGGCAAGGAGCTTTTGGGGGGTAAAACTTGGGCAAATCTGCAGGGCAGCGAATGAACCTCGTGAGGTAAAAAGGAGGTGATGGGGAGTGCACAGCTAGGGAGAAGGCTGGCTCCCGGCAGGAGGCCTTTGGGGCTCGGAGCGGAGCCCAGCCCGGCGCGTGGCGGGCTGAGCACGGGATCAGTCCCGGGGGCTGCCCGGGCGCGGCACAGCCCCGGCTCCCGGCGGCAGCAGCGGCAGCGTGCGGGGAGCCCGGCGGGTGCCAGCCCCGCGCCGGCCGGAGCAGGAGGGACAGCGCCCGTCCCGGAGCGGCTCCTGCCGGTGCCTGAGGCAGCCCCGATGCCGATGCCTCAATTCTGCGGCCCCGGGAGCCGCAGCCCGCCCGCTGGGGGAGAGGCGGCACCGCCCGGGACCCCCCGCACGCCCGGTGCCGCTCCCGCCTCAGCGGCCCGGGCTCGGCGCAGCGCCGGGAGCGGCCCCCGGGCCGGCTCGGCTGGGAGGGCCCGAGGGCATTTCAATTGCCGAACTCGCGCGGCGCCCTTGGCTGCTGAGGAGGCGTGCGAGGGTGGCGGCGGCGGCACGGCTGGGCTGCCCCGGCCAGGCCCAGCTGAGGCTCGCCCCGCGCCCCGTCCTGTACCGCCTGTAGCTCTCCTTCTTCCCCCTCCTCCTCCTGCCCTTCTCCTCCTCCTTCTTCCCCCCTTATCCCCTCTCTCCTACCCCCGCAGTACCTTTCTCCCTCGCACCTCGGCCTTCCTCTCCCCCCTCCGCAGCCTTCTCCTCCCCCTCTCCCGGAGCGCGGTGCCCCTCGCCCTGGCTGGAGCCCCCACACGGGGCCGGGCGCGCTCGGCGGGTCCCCCCCATGCAGCACACAAACACGGCCGGGGCTGCGGCTTTCCCCACATCACACTGGGGCTCCCGGGGGGCTCGGGGCTGGGGGCTGAGGGTGGGCCCCCTCCTTAGGAGGGGCTCCTGGCAGCGGCTGGTGGCTTGGCGTGAGGAGAGAGGTGCTGCTCATACCCCAGAGCACTGTTCTGCGGGAAGGCTGGTTGAAGGATGAAGATGCAAAGGAACAAGTGTTGTAAAGCCCCTGGCTCTCTGACAGAGCAAACTTTCCAGTCATCGCAGTAGATCTCTCAGAGGAGCTGTGGGATCATCAGGTTTTCCAGGAAAGGAAAACAAGGACAAAGATGAGGGAATAGGCTTCCAATGAATAATGATTTGATGGGAGTAGGAATGATTCCTCTATGTTTGACATTCCCCTTTTTATTCCTGGAATAATTTGAAATGATTCCTTGAAGAAATCATCTAAATTTGGAAATTGGAATTGGAGAGGAATTGATGCAAAATAAAGGCAGGGAGAGATGGTGGAATCATCCTGAAATCCCAGAATGGTTTGTGTGGGAAGGGGCCTTAAAGAATCACCTCATTCCATCCCCTGCCTTTCCATCCACTAGCCCAGGGTGCTCCAAGCCCTGTCCAGCCTGGCCTTGCACATTCCCAGGACTGGGGTAGCCAAGATTTCTCTGCATTGATGGGCACAGGAGGAAATTTCATTAGGAACTGAAGCGTTTCCTGTGCTCTGTGCAGGCACCCAGCAGGGCTTTGGGAGGCCGAGGCTGTGGGAAGAGGAGCTTTGCCCACTGCCTCAGGGGAGTCTCTGATGTCCCAAAAAGCAGCAGAACAAACATTTGCAGTTTCCCATGGAGATGCCATGGCGGGAATGGGAATGGACTGTGGAGCAGGCATGGTGCCCAGCAGAGGGCTGAGCATCCAGAGGGTGCTGCCAGTGCATCCCTGCTGCCCAGGTTTGGGCTGAGCAGGCTGGTGACTGTGCCTGTGTTTGCTGCGCAGGATGAGGAAGCCAAGCCTGCCAAGGAGGAAGATGATGAGGTGTGGGAAGATGGAGACAGTGGCCACCAAAGGCTGGGGAAGGCACAGGTGCAGGTAGGAGACATTGCCTTCCAAGGAAAGGGACTTGTCTGTCCCGTTGGAATTCAGGGCATGAAGGCAGTGGAACAAAGGGTTGGAGTTCATTTTCTTCCTTGGGTTCTAATGTGCCTTTAGAGACACTTGATGTGAAAAGCTTGTTATCCCTGACTGAATCTCTGAAAAACAGGGATTGAAGCTTTCTGAAGTGGCGCAAAGCTGCCTGCGTGTGTCCAAATGCAGCCTCCAATCCCTGCTGTTGTGTGCAGCTGGGATGAGAGCACAGCTGCTGTTTCTTGCCAGCTCCCAAGTTGTGTAGCTCAGAGTGTGCAGCCGTGAAGGGCCAGGCTGTTTCAAAGAGCCTGAGGTAGCAGAGAGCTGGAGTCCTTTCCTAGCAGGGAACTTCACTTGGAAGCTGCATTCCAAACTTTGGTCCACATTGCTTTGATCTCCCACCTGGAGACGCCTAAAGAAGCAGAGGTAGGGTGTTCCTAACAAAAGAGCATCTGAATTCATTGGCAGTAGAGGGCTTCAAGTATGAGTGGAGGTGCCTCTAGGGCACTTCCAATTGCGTACTTGAAAAACGGAATTGAAATGGAGGATCCAAATCCTGACAAGTTTCTGTGAACTGCAAAGCCTCTGCAAGTGTTTTACAGCCAGGGAGGGAGACGAGAGAATGGAGTCTGTCCCCAAAAAGTGGCTGCTGGTTTGTTTGAGCAGGCATAGCAAGAATTGTGTGTTCCCTGGGGCTGTCCTTACGGACAAAGGTTTCTCTAGCTACCCTGGGTTTATTCACTGTGTCTTCAAAATGACAGCAACTGATTTTATTGAAATGCCAGGGGTGCCAAATGCTTTCTCCAGGCAGAGCTCAGAGCCAGCCCTGTTTAGGGGAAGGGCTTTAATGCCAATTTTGCCAATGCCTCGAGGCAGCAGCACTGGAGCACTTGCAGCCAAACATGCCTGAGGCTCTGAGTGCTGGCAGGAGGCAAATGCAGGGATTGGACAGTAGGAGTTTGCACTGCTCCTGTAATCCCAGCCGTGGAGCTGTGCTTTAGAAATGGCAGGAGATGCTGCCTCACTGAAACCCCGTTGAAAGCTCAGCGTCCCTCCTGCTCCCCTGGAATTCCTCTAACTTCCATTCTTGCTCTTTCCCAATGACATGATGGTTCTTATTGTCAATTCTCACTGCATAGCCCTTTGCTCCCCAGAGGTGGTGGTTTAGGAATGCCCCTGCGGTCTGTGAAGGTGCCTTTGGCTGCGGACACATTGCCAGTCGCTGTGCTGTCCCCAGCAAGTGAGGCAGGCCTGCAGTTAAAGCAGTGCATCTGAGGCTGCAGGGCTTAATGGGTGCCTCCACTGGCAGCTGCAGCCTTGTTCATCTGTGCCACCTATGGTGCTGAGCCCCTGTGGCCCAGCGCCAAGCTGCCCTCGGGGGCTGGGCTCAGGCTGCAGAGATCTAAAGGGCCTGGAGCTGCAGGCACAGTGGGGCTGGAAAGGGCCTGCCGAGGCCATGGCGGCAGTGCCCCAACATTGCTGCTCCTCCGACTTTCTGAGCTGCAGAAGCCAGGGAGTGGGTTGGGGTAATTAACTAGGGCTAGGGTTAGGGTTCCGCCTAGGGTTAGGGTTAGGAGATCTAAAGGGCCTGGAGCTGCAGGAATAGCGGGGCTGGAAAGGGCCTGCCAAGACGAACGCGGCAAGGCCCTAACATTGCTGCTCCCATCCCTTTGTGATCTGGACCCTCACAGCGGTGGCCACCTCAGCCCCAGCCACAAGCTGCCCTGTGGGTTAGGCCTCAGAGAACTGTGGAGTCTAGAGCTGTGGGGCACCGGCACTGGACAGGACATTGCAAGGGCATCCATCACGGCAGGCTGCTGCCAGAGACTGGATTTTGCATGGCTCTAAACATTGGGGAATGGCAGTGCCTGTGTGTGCTGGGAGGGGCCAGCTGGGCTCTGCTGAAGGTGAGGCCTTTAGCGCCTGCTGCACCCCCAGAGCTGCCCCAAGGCCTGGCTGAGCTGTCACTGCTGGACTCCTGGGGTGGCCCAGGTGCTCAGCGGGGCCCTGAGCAGCCAAGCGAGCGGCAGTCACACCTAAGGGCCGGGCACATGAAGGCCGTGGGGCTTAAAGGGCGCAGCATGAGGTCAGCACATGGTCCCAGCCCAGAACGCGGCATGGAGTTGCTGTGCTGCCCCCGCTGCAACCCTAGCAGGTGGTAGCTCTAGGAGTGTTTTTCTAGATCTCTTCCCTCCTTCTGTCTTCTTCTCTGCCTCTCTTTCCTTTCCTACTTTTCTCTGCCTGGAACCTTTGGGTAACAGTGCATTTCCTAAGTTTCAAGGTTTTTCTCGGTTGGGCTAAGTTGATGCTAGGTAAATGCTAAATTAACACTGAGTACTGCGATGCTAAGTGGTTTCATGTTGAATTCTATGTTCTATTTCATCCTTTGCCAAAGATGGTTGATTTTGGAGCGTTTGATTTGGATCGTTTTGCCAGTAAGCTTTGGTGTGACTTTCACCTCTGGGCTGTATCTGGTGGGGATTTTGCCTTTGCACTGAGAGAGAGCAATAGAACCTTGAGTTAAAGGCCTGGATCTGAGGCGCCAGGGCTTCACAGGCGCCACCATTGGCAACAGCGCCCTTTTTAAGCTGTGCCACCTAAGGTTGCCCTCCCTCCCTCCCTCCCTCCCTCCCTCCCTCCTTGCTGCACTTTGGCTTTTTGAGGGTTCTCTGGGGGTCTGAGGGGGAAGTTAGGGCCCAGAGTTAGCCCTGGTCCCAGCAGAAGCAGGAGGAATCATTTCATCCTTCTTTTTAGATAGACGTTTTGTGTTTTCTCTCTTTGCTGACACCATGTGGTGAAGCAGCATGTCCAAACTTTACGGTGCTGTTCCCTGGAATAGTTTTTCATTGTAAACCAATGAATTCCCTGCTGGAATCCCAGCCACAGCCCTCCAGATCAATGTGCACTTGAAGGCCTTATACCCTGACCAGGAGAATTTCCTTTTTCTAGACATAGAAAAGAAGGGAAAACTCAGAGTGGATTGGAGCCAGAATCCAGACTGGGGGAAAGTGAGGCAGTGTGCTTGGCACAGGCTGGGGTTGGTAGAGGGAGTGTTTCCTGTTGGATGACACCCATGAGGAAGAGATCCTTCTCTTCCTTTGTGCAAAGTCCAATGGCAAAGGGGTGAATAACTCACAAGTGGGGCCTGGAATGAAAATGGATCTGTTCAAATGAGGCAAAGAATGCAAGAAGAGAAAATGGGCATCCTTTGGATGTATGAAAGCAGTAGGGGAAAAATGTTGAAAAGGGACACTTACTTGGTGTCACCTTTCGTTTGTTATGGACAAAACCCTTGAATGAGCAGTAAGAACACAAGTGTGAAAGCCAGGAGCCTTTCACTTCCACAGGGGCCTTAATTTCCATGTTCTCCTCTCTTTCAGGACAGGAAAAGCCACTTAGTTCATCCTATCTTTGCCAAAAGCTTTGGTAGTTGAGCAGCAAGCGCCAAGGCACTGAGGCCCTGCCGGCCTGCACTGGAGGGCCTCTGGTGGTGCCCGTGGTGTGGGGTAAGTCCCCAGTTGTCCCCAGAGTGTTGCAAATGCAGAGGGATGTGCCCTGTTTGCAGGCTGTCCTTGCCCTGGTCCCTGCAGTCCCCAACGCCTGAGACACAGAGAGAGAGCCCTGTCCCCAAGGGGCCTTTGCCACCCTGTCAGGAATGTGGTGGCAGCCCCGGGAGCAGGTTGGAGGTGAGAAGTGGGGCTGTGTTTGAGACCGATGTGGGTCAGGTCAGTGTTTACCTGGGGGGGGTTTGGCCCCAAGCGCTGAGTTGAAGCAGGCTGAGGGTGACAGACGCTGCATTTTGTGCACCCTGAGAGTTTACATTCTCCCTGGAGATTTCCTGCCGGGATGTGGCACTGCAGGGAGCAGAATTAAAGCTGCACCTCCCGTGGCCATTGCTGGCCTTTGTCTGTCTGTTGTTCCACTGGACTGTGGGAATTTGCAGCTGTCACTGCCACTGCCACCCCACCTGGGGGCTGCATCCTCCAGGCAGCCCTTGCCAGCCCCACACAAGAGCTCCAGCGCTGCCTCTGTGCTGTGTTGGAAGTGTTTCCTGGGAATGAGACTCATCCCTGGGAATATCCTTTTGTTCCCAAGCAACTGGACAGCGCTTTTGGGCTTGTCAGCTTCAGAGTTTGATGGCAAAAAGTCACTGGAAAGAAGAATGACAATGAGGTTTGTCAAAGTGGTGCTGTCAGACCCCACCTG
>JAXCHO010000167.1:2197500-2625000 GCA_036630365.1 Acanthiza pusilla | reverse complement strand
GTAGGGAAATTTGGTGGTGAAAAAGAATAAGAAATAATCTATAGGGCAGAGAATGAACATTTGGAAGTAAAAACGAGGTCATGAGTAGGAGGCAGATGGAAAATGTGAGGGGTAAATCTTGAGCAAAGCTCCATGGTAGAAAATGAACAGTGAAATAAAAGTGAGGGAATCAGTAGTGGATAGATAGGTAGGGGAAGTTTGGGGGGGTAAAAGATGAAATAACCTAAAGGTTGACAATGAATGTTTTTAGTTAAAATCGAGGTAATAAGTTGTAGATAGGTAAGGAAAATTTTGGAGGTCACACTTGAGTAAATCTCTAGGGTGAGAGTGAACACTGCCAAATGGAGACAGTCCCCGGAGGTAGGCAAGGAGCTTTTGGGGGGTAAAACTTGGGCAAATCTGCAGGGCAGCGAATGAACCTCGTGAGGTAAAAAGGAGGTGATGGGGAGTGCACAGCTAGGGAGAAGGCTGGCTCCCGGCAGGAGGCCTTTGGGGCTCCGAGCGGAGCCCAGCCCGGCGCGTGGCGGGCTGAGCACGGGATCAGTCCCGGGGGCTGCCCGGGCGCGGCACAGCCCCGGCTCCCGGCGGCAGCAGCGGCAGCGTGCGGGGAGCCCGGCGGGTGCCAGCCCCGCGCCGGCCGGAGCAGGAGGGACAGCGCCCGTCCCGGAGCGGCTCCTGCCGGTGCCTGAGGCAGCCCCGATGCCGATGCCTCAATTCTGCGGCCCCGGGAGCCGCAGCCCGCCCGCTGGGGGAGAGGCGGCACCGCCCGGGACCCCCCGCACGCCCGGTGCCGCTCCCGCCTCAGCGGCCCGGGCTCGGCGCAGCGCCGGGAGCGGCCCCCGGGCCGGCTCGGCTGGGAGGGCCCGAGGGCATTTCAATTGCCGAACTCGCGCGGCGCCCTTGGCTGCTGAGGAGGCGTGCGAGGGTGGCGGCGGCGGCACGGCTGGGCTGCCCCGGCCAGGCCCAGCTGAGGCTCGCCCCGCGCCCCGTCCTGTACCGCCTGTAGCTCTCCTTCTTCCCCCTCCTCCTCCTGCCCTTCTCCTCCTCCTTCTTCCCCCCTTATCCCCTCTCTCCTACCCCCGCAGTACCTTTCTCCCTCGCACCTCGGCCTTCCTCTCCCCCCTCCGCAGCCTTCTCCTCCCCCTCTCCCGGAGCGCGGTGCCCCTCGCCCTGGCTGGAGCCCCCACACGGGGCCGGGCGCGCTCGGCGGGTCCCCCCCATGCAGCACACAAACACGGCCGGGGCTGCGGCTTTCCCCACATCACACTGGGGCTCCCGGGGGGCTCGGGGCTGGGGGCTGAGGGTGGGCCCCCTCCTTAGGAGGGGCTCCTGGCAGCGGCTGGTGGCTTGGCGTGAGGAGAGAGGTGCTGCTCATACCCCAGAGCACTGTTCTGCGGGAAGGCTGGTTGAAGGATGAAGATGCAAAGGAACAAGTGTTGTAAAGCCCCTGGCTCTCTGACAGAGCAAACTTTCCAGTCATCGCAGTAGATCTCTCAGAGGAGCTGTGGGATCATCAGGTTTTCCAGGAAAGGAAAACAAGGACAAAGATGAGGGAATAGGCTTCCAATGAATAATGATTTGATGGGAGTAGGAATGATTCCTCTATGTTTGACATTCCCCTTTTTATTCCTGGAATAATTTGAAATGATTCCTTGAAGAAATCATCTAAATTTGGAAATTGGAATTGGAGAGGAATTGATGCAAAATAAAGGCAGGGAGAGATGGTGGAATCATCCTGAAATCCCAGAATGGTTTGTGTGGGAAGGGGCCTTAAAGAATCACCTCATTCCATCCCCTGCCTTTCCATCCACTAGCCCAGGGCGCTCCAAGCCCTGTCCAGCCTGGCCTTGCACATTCCCAGGACTGGGGTAGCCAAGATTTCTCTGCATTGATGGGCACAGGAGGAAATTTCATTAGGAACTGAAGCGTTTCCTGTGCTCTGTGCAGGCACCCAGCAGGGCTTTGGGAGGCCGAGGCTGTGGGAAGAGGAGCTTTGCCCACTGCCTCAGGGGAGTCTCTGATGTCCCAAAAAGCAGCAGAACAAACATTTGCAGTTTCCCATGGAGATGCCATGGCGGGAATGGGAATGGACTGTGGAGCAGGCATGGTGCCCAGCAGAGGGCTGAGCATCCAGAGGGTGCTGCCAGTGCATCCCTGCTGCCCAGGTTTGGGCTGAGCAGGCTGGTGACTGTGCCTGTGTTTGCTGCGCAGGATGAGGAAGCCAAGCCTGCCAAGGAGGAAGATGATGAGGTGTGGGAAGATGGAGACAGTGGCCACCAAAGGCTGGGGAAGGCACAGGTGCAGGTAGGAGACATTGCCTTCCAAGGAAAGGGACTTGTCTGTCCCGTTGGAATTCAGGGCATGAAGGCAGTGGAACAAAGGGTTGGAGTTCATTTTCTTCCTTGGGTTCTAATGTGCCTTTAGAGACACTTGATGTGAAAAGCTTGTTATCCCTGACTGAATCTCTGAAAAACAGGGATTGAAGCTTTCTGAAGTGGCGCAAAGCTGCCTGCGTGTGTCCAAATGCAGCCTCCAATCCCTGCTGTTGTGTGCAGCTGGGATGAGAGCACAGCTGCTGTTTCTTGCCAGCTCCCAAGTTGTGTAGCTCAGAGTGTGCAGCCGTGAAGGGCCAGGCTGTTTCAAAGAGCCTGAGGTAGCAGAGAGCTGGAGTCCTTTCCTAGCAGGGAACTTCACTTGGAAGCTGCATTCCAAACTTTGGTCCACATTGCTTTGATCTCCCACCTGGAGACGCCTAAAGAAGCAGAGGTAGGGTGTTCCTAACAAAAGAGCATCTGAATTCATTGGCAGTAGAGGGCTTCAAGTATGAGTGGAGGTGCCTCTAGGGCACTTCCAATTGCGTACTTGAAAAACGGAATTGAAATGGAGGATCCAAATCCTGACAAGTTTCTGTGAACTGCAAAGCCTCTGCAAGTGTTTTACAGCCAGGGAGGGAGACGAGAGAATGGAGTCTGTCCCCAAAAAGTGGCTGCTGGTTTGTTTGAGCAGGCATAGCAAGAATTGTGTGTTCCCTGGGGCTGTCCTTACGGACAAAGGTTTCTCTAGCTACCCTGGGTTTATTCACTGTGTCTTCAAAATGACAGCAACTGATTTTATTGAAATGCCAGGGGTGCCAAATGCTTTCTCCAGGCAGAGCTCAGAGCCAGCCCTGTTTAGGGGAAGGGCTTTAATGCCAATTTTGCCAATGCCTCGAGGCAGCAGCACTGGAGCACTTGCAGCCAAACATGCCTGAGGCTCTGAGTGCTGGCAGGAGGCAAATGCAGGGATTGGACAGTAGGAGTTTGCACTGCTCCTGTAATCCCAGCCGTGGAGCTGTGCTTTAGAAATGGCAGGAGATGCTGCCTCACTGAAACCCCGTTGAAAGCTCAGCGTCCCTCCTGCTCCCCTGGAATTCCTCTAACTTCCATTCTTGCTCTTTCCCAATGACATGATGGTTCTTATTGTCAATTCTCACTGCATAGCCCTTTGCTCCCCAGAGGTGGTGGTTTAGGAATGCCCCTGCGGTCTGTGAAGGTGCCTTTGGCTGCGGACACATTGCCAGTCGCTGTGCTGTCCCCAGCAAGTGAGGCAGGCCTGCAGTTAAAGCAGTGCATCTGAGGCTGCAGGGCTTAATGGGTGCCTCCACTGGCAGCTGCAGCCTTGTTCATCTGTGCCACCTATGGTGCTGAGCCCCTGTGGCCCAGCGCCAAGCTGCCCTCGGGGGCTGGGCTCAGGCTGCAGAGATCTAAAGGGCCTGGAGCTGCAGGCACAGTGGGGCTGGAAAGGGCCTGCCGAGGCCATGGCGGCAGTGCCCCAACATTGCTGCTCCTCCGACTTTCTGAGCTGCAGAAGCCAGGGAGTGGGTTGGGGTAATTAACTAGGGCTAGGGTTAGGGTTCCGCCTAGGGTTAGGGTTAGGAGATCTAAAGGGCCTGGAGCTGCAGGAATAGCGGGGCTGGAAAGGGCCTGCCAAGACGAACGCGGCAAGGCCCTAACATTGCTGCTCCCATCCCTTTGTGATCTGGACCCTCACAGCGGTGGCCACCTCAGCCCCAGCCACAAGCTGCCCTGTAGGTTAGGCGTCACAGAACTGTGGAGTCTAGAGCTGTGGGGCACCGGCACTGGACAGGACATTGCAAGGGCATCCATCACGGCAGGCTGCTGCCAGAGACTGGATTTTGCATGGCTCTAAACATTGGGGAATGGCAGTACCTGTGTGTTTGCTGGCAGGGGCCGGTTGGGCTTTGCTACAGGTGAGGCCAAGCCCTCCTTCCCCCGCAGAGCTGCCCCAAGGCATGGCTGAGCTGTCACTGCTGGACCCTTGGGGTGGCCCAGGTGCTCACCGGGGCCCTGACTGGCCAAGCCACCGGCAGTCCCACCTGACAGGCGGTACATGAAGTCTGTGGGGCTTAAAAGGACAGAGCATGAGGTCAGCCTAGAACCCTGCACATAGTTGCCATCCTGACCCTGCTGGAATCCTAGGAGGTCGTAGCTCTCTACGAGAGCTCTCTCGTAGCTCTCTGTGTTTTTTCCTAGATCTCTTCTCTCCTTGGGTCATTCTCGTTGCTTTTTCCTGATTCTCTTTTCCATCAACCCATTGTGAGATGCCCCGCCCAAAGGGGAGGAATTGAACATTCCCACCGGCATAGGAGGGAGAGACTCTGCAACATTGGGCTACCTTTTCCACTGGATTCCCAGAGGGGAAGAGCTCAAGAGCCACCGCTGGACCTCCAGAGACCAACGAGATTTTTCTACAGGATCACCACTTCAACAGGACTACATCCATCACTCCAACAGGACTGCAGCCACCATCGTTAACTGGACTGCTAGCACCATCCTAACAGGTTGACAGGTTGTATTCTAACTTCATCTATCTGAACTGTTGTTTCTGTATTCTTGCCTTGCTCTAAATGTTAGTGTAAAAACTGTTCTTCCTTCTCCCATATCTTTGTCTGAAAGCCCTTGATTCCAAAGTCATAAGAATTCGGAGGGGAAGGGGGTCACATTATCCATTCTAAGGGAGGCTCTCACCTTCCTTAGCAAGACACCTGTCTTTCAAACCAAGACAGGAAACACTTCCAACACAGCACAGAGGCAGCGCTGGAGCTCTGGTGTGGGGCTGGCAAGGGCTGCCTGGAGGACGCAGCCCCCAGGTGGGGTGGCAGTGGCAGTGACAGCCACAAATTCCCACAGTCCAGTGGAACAACAGACAGACAAAGGCCAGCAATGGCCACGGGAGGTGCAGCTTTAATTCTGCTCCCTGCAGTGCCACATCCTGGCAGGAAATCTCCAGGGAGAATGTAAACTCTCAGGGTGCACAAAATGCAGCGTCTGTCACCCTCAGCCTGCTTCAACTCAGCGCTTGGGGCCAAACCCCCCCCAGGTAAACACTGACCTGACCCACATCGGTCTCAAACACAGCCCCACTTCTCACCTCCAACCTGCTCCCGGGGCTGCCACCACATTCCTGACAGGGTGGCAAAGGCCCCTTGGGGACAGGGCTCTCTCTCTGTGTCTCAGGCATTGGGGACTGCAGGGACCAGGGCAAGGACAGCCTGCAAACAGGGCACATCCCTCTGCATTTGCAACACTCTGGGGACAACTGGGGACTTACCCCACACCATGGGCACCACCAGAGGCCCTCCAGTGCAGGCCGGCAGGGCCTCAGTGCCTTGGCGCTTGCTGCTCAACTACCAAAGCTTTTGGCAAAGATAGGATGAACTAAGTGGCTTTTCCTGTCCTGAAAGAGAGGAGAACATGGAAATTAAGGCCCCTGTGGAAGTGAAAGGCTCCTGCCTTTCACACTTGTGTTCTTATTGCTCATTCGAGGGTTTTATCCATAAAAAACAAAAGGTGACACCAACTAAGTGTCCCTTTTCAACATTTTTCCCCTACTGCTTTCATACATCCAAAGGATGCCCATTTTCTCTTCTTGCATTCTTTGCCTCATTTGAACAGAACCATTTTCATTCCAGGCCCCACTTGTGAGTTATTCACCCCTTTGCCATTGGACTTTGCACAAAGGAAGAGAAGGATCTCTTCCTCATGGGTGTCATCCAACAGGAAACACTCCCTCTACCAACCCCAGCCTGTGCCAAGCACACTGCCTCACTTTCCCCCAGTCTGGATTCTGGCTCCAATCCACTCTGAGTTTTCCCTTCTTTTCTATGTCTAGAAAAAGGAAATTCTCCTGGTCAGGGTATAAGGCCTTCAAGTGCACATTGATCTGGAGGGCTGTGGCTGGGATTCCAGCAGGGAATTCATTGGTTTACAATGAAAAACTATTCCAGGGAACAGCACCGTAAAGTTTGGACATGCTGCTTCACCACATGGTGTCAGCAAAGAGAGAAAACACAAAACGTCTATCTAAAAAGAAGGATGAAATGATTCCTCCTGCTTCTGCTGGGACCAGGGCTAACTCTGGGCCCTAACTTCCCCCTCAGACCCCCAGAGAACCCTCAAAAAGCCAAAGTGCAGCAAGGAGGGAGGGAGGGAGGGAGGGAGGGCAACCTTAGGTGGCACAGCTTAAAAAGGGCGCTGTTGCCAATGGTGGCGCCTGTGAAGCCCTGGCGCCTCAGATCCAGGCCTTTAACTCAAGGATCTGTTGCTCTCTCTCAGCGCAAAGGCAAAATCCCGACCAGATACAGTCCAGAGGTGAAAGTCACACCAAAGCTTACTGGCAAAACTATCCAAATCAAACGCTCCAAAATCAACCATCTTTGGCAAAGGATGAAATAGAACATAGAATTCAACATGAAACCACTTAGCATCGCAGTACTCAGTGTTAATTTAGCATTTACCTAGCATCAACTTAGCCCAACCGAGAAAAACCTTGAAACTTAGGAAATGCACTGTTACCCAAAGGTTCCAGGCAGAGAAAAGTAGGAAAGGAAAGAGAGGCAGAGAAGAAGACAGAAGGAGGGAAGAGATCTAGAAAAACACTCCTAGAGCTACCACCTGCTAGGGTTGCAGCGGGGGCAGTACAGCAACTCCATGCCGCGTTCTGGGCTGGGACCATGTGCTGACCTCATGCTGCGCCCTTTACGCCCCACGGCCTTCATGTGCCCGGCCCTTAGGTGTGACTGCCGCTCGCTTGGCTGCTCAGGGCCCCGCTGAGCACCTGGGCCACCCCAAGAGTCCAGCAGTGACAGCTCAGCCAGGCCTTGGGGCAGCTCTGGGGGTGCAGCAGGCGCTAAAGGCCTCACCTTCAGCAGAGCCCGGCTGGCCCTTCCCAGCACACACAGGCACTGCCATTCCCCAATGTTCTGAGACAGGCAACGTGCAAGTGCTTCCCAAGGAGCTGCCAGTGAGGCAGGTGCAACTGTCTCCCTTTGGCTCCCTGTGGTCCTTTCAGTCCTTGAGGCCCCTTGCACTTGGCAGAGGGGCAGGGGCAGGGAGAAGGCTGCAAAGAGCAGCTTTGGCATCTGCCCGCACCTGCGGAGACCAAGCCAAGCAGCTGCAGCAGGGGGTGTTACCCCCGTTTTGAGAGAGCTCTGAGCAGGAGCATCTCTGTCCAGGTGAGAGCCCCAAAGCTCTCTTGGAGAGCTGTGAATTAAAAGCCTTTCATGCACACCCTGTCCCATCTTACCTGCCTGGTGTGTTTAAAGTCTTGGCAAGATGCATTTGCCTCTTGCTTGGTGGAAGCTGCTCTGGGCCAGGGCCAGCACAGAGCTGGGCTGTGTGGGCCAGGCAGTGTGGAGAGGCTTGGCTGATCTTGGCGTGTCCCTGGCCTCAGAAAAGGCTTGCAAGCTTTGGCTCCCAGAGCCTCCTGCTCATGGGCTCTTGCTGGGCATCCTGGGGAGCACAAGGGAGGCATTTCTGGCAGCTGGGCATTAGCAGGCCTTCAAATGGGGGCATGTTCTTGAACAAGGCCAGCTGAGATCTCCTGAGAGGAGCTGAGTGCTCCTTGCTCCTCTCTGCTGACACGTGAGTGTTTGTTGCTTTCGGGGTGACCCAGGCTGTGTGAGGGGCTGCTACGCGTACACGAGACAGCCAGTCCTGTCCCCCTGGGTCCCAGCAGTGCCTCGCAGCAGTCCTGCACACACGTCAGGACGCTGGCCAAGAGAGGCCCTGCAAGCTGAGGCAGCTGGTTTGAAGCTGGCGTGGGTACCTACAGGTCAAGCACCATGGTGTTCCCCCAGGATACACCAGTGCTGAGGGCTCTCCCCAGAGCTGACTGGTGCCTCCCACAGCTGGTGGCACCAGGTGCTTTCCTGGGGAATGTTCTACCTGCCCCTCTGGAGAGTAAAGAGGGAGCTGCAGAAAGTTCTTGCCACGCTGCTCTCGATCCTTTACCAGCAGTGCTGCTTAACTGGAGAAGTCTGAGCTGAGCGGAACTGTGCAAATGCCACAGCCGTGCACAGGAAGGGTCACAAGGATGACCCAGGAGCCGTAGGCCTGGCAGCCTGAGCTGGGTAGCGGCAAAGGCCTTGGAGCAGATCCTCCTGAGTGCCATCCCACGGCACGTGCAGGGAACCAGAGGCTCTGCTGGAGGCTGGGAAAGCTCTGCGCAGGGGGGATCAGGCCAGGTGGGGGTGTTGGCAGGGTGTTGAGGGCTTCTGTGCGGGGCTTTGGGGCGCTGGTATTGGTGGGGGTTTTGGGGAGGGAGTTGTCTGCAAGGTGAGAGGCCTAGGCTGCAATTTGATTCAGTTTGCAGGCAGCATCTGTGGTTTTGCACAGCTTTGGTTTTGGAGGGCAGAAGGAATATCTGGGACTTTTTCTGTTAGTGGTCCTGATCCTCATGCAGGGAAGAAGAGGGGAGAGCTGTACTGTCTTGGCCAATTCGATATCTGTAGCAGGAGGAGGATTAGCCTTTTTGCAATGTACTCATTTCTTTGGGGTGCTTTTGTAACACTGAGTCGACGTCCATTCCTTGGCAGCTTTTATTCCTTAAGAGAATTATCACATTATTATCCCTTCATAGAAAACCATTCATAAACCAAAGCACGGCTATTTTTTTTTTCTCTCTTTAGTGCTTATTGTTTGTAGGTGACTTCCAATGAATGACGTCAAGGCTAATGTGATGCTTCTTTGAGATGGGATGCAAATCTTTTGTGATCTCTTGCCACAGCAATTAATTTGGGAAGTTTGCAACTGCTTTGAGGTACTTGAGTTGAGCAATGGGAAGTAAAGCTCTCCTGAATTTAGGATTATTAATTGCGAGATTTCTCTGCACCTTCATAGCAAGGATGTTTTTGTGCTGCAGGAAATCACTTCAACGAGAAAATAATTCCAGCATGAAGGAAGAGCTTCTGACAGAGACCAAGTGTTGCCACCACTTGCCCCAGCTGCTCCTGCCAGCAGTCACCTGCAGGAAGGAGCACAGGCACCAGTGCATGCTGGCTTTGGCTGTCCTCTGGCAGGGAAGCCCCCCGGGGGCACAGGTCTCTGGGGCAGGAGAGGGGCACCGGCACTGCCATGGCTCCAGGGGAGTGGCAGGTCTGGCTCGGCGGGGACTCTGCCACACCTGCTGATTTCAGTGCTCCCCGGGCCCCAGGGGTCAGAGCAGCATTCGTGCCCAGGCCCACACATTCCTTGTCTGTGTCACACTCCCTGGTTTAGGATGGCCAGCAGCCGGGACTTGTCCCAAGGAGGCCGTGCCAGCTCCTGTGGAAGGCCCTGGGCCCTTCCCACAGCGGCTGTGTCGGCAGCTGTGGGGGCTCCTTCTGCTGCCCTAAGCCCGCAGAGCAGGGGAGCGTTTGCTTCTTGTTGGAGCCGTTCCTAAAGCTCCTGTGGGGCTGGCTTAGACACTTGGGGCAATGGATTCCTTCCAACCTGGGCCCCTTTGGCTGGGCTGGGGGCGGTCCCAGGGCAGGAGGCAGTGTGTGCAAAGGCCCTTTGTGACACGGTGCAGCATGGTCACCGTGGGATGGGAGGGGACATTGTGTCCATGGGCCCTTTGTGACACGTCGTGACATAGGTGCTGGCGGCGATGCGGCCACGCCACAGTGCTCGGAGCATGCGACGGGAGAGGACGGGACAGAGTGTTGCCGTGAGGAGCCCCCACACAGCTCACTCATTCGTTGCTGACCCAGAGCTTTTCCGAGGCATTCTTCCTGCAGGTGACCTCGAGGCCAGACCACGGGACTTGGTGACCTGTGGCCTTCTCGAGGCTTCTCTTTTGCAGGTGCCCTCGAGGCCAGACCGTGGGATTTGGTGAATCGGAGCTTTTCCGAGGCATCTCCCATTCCTGCGGCCGGTGCCCTCGAGGCCAGACCACAGGACTTCCTGACCACACTCCTTGACGAGGAGTCTCCTGTCCTTGTGGCGGGAGCCCTCAAGACCAGAGTGCAGGACTTCTTGTCCTGTAACCTTCCTGAGGCTTCTGTGTTGCAGGCGCCTTCAAGGCACAACTGTAGGACTTGCTGACCCCGAGCTTTTGCAAGGGATTACTCCTGCAGGAACCTTCAAGGGCACAACTGCAGGATTTTTGGACTTGGAGTTTTCTGGAGGTATCTCTCTTGAACATGTCCTCAAGGCCAGACTGCGGCATGGCGGGCACCTTCCTCGGCCTGTTCAAAGTGTTCAGGAGGAATAAAAATAAAGGCCCTGAAGCTGCCCCAGCACAGCTGCCTGAAGAGCTCAAGCAGTTCCAGCCACTGCAGGACGGTGAGTGGCAGAGCTGGGCCGCAGGGCTGATGGCTGCAGCCACCTTGGCCCCATCCCATCCCATCCCATCCCATCCCATCCCATCCCATCCCATCCCATCCCATCCCATCCCATCCCATCCCATCCCATCCCATCCCGTCCCGTCCCGTCCCGTCCCATCTGCTGGGGACATGCCCATGGACAGGATGGAAGAGAGGCCAGGGCTGCCCCCCCTGCAGGGCTGCCCATGGCAGAGTGGCCGTGCTCCATCCCCTGGCCATCCCGGGGCTGTCCCTGCCTGGGGAGTGCAGGCCTGGGCGATGTTCTCTGGCCTCTCCCGCAGCCCCTCAGCTCTGGCTGCGCTCACTCTTTGCCACATGCAGGCGCGGACCAGACACAAAAGAAGAGCCCCACCCGTGGCCGCTTCCGCAGAACAGCTCAGGTACCTGCAGCCATCCCCACCGGGGCTGGGCCTGCTGTCACTGCTCAGCCGAGCACCACGCTTGGAGCACTCCATGGAATGTTTCTCTCTTCCCTGTCCTTTCTTCTTTGGTAGACTGTTGGGAAATTCATGCGCATTCAGCATAGAAAGACCAAAACCACAGCACCTGAGGGCACAGCTGAGCCTGACTCCAGGCCAACCGAGCTTCCTGCTCAGCTGCATGTCAGCACAGACTTGCCTGAGCACTCTGAAAACTCTGACAGTGCAATGAGTGATCAGAGAGCAAAGGCTGACATGGCAATGACTGGAAACATTGCCATCACAAACACTGATATCGGAGAGACTAAGGGCATCGCAAATACGGACACCATGCACGCTCCCACTGTCATTCATGCTCCCATTGCTGATTTATCTGAGGAGAGTGGTGTTGCTTCTCAGCAGAAGGTAAGCAGCCTGGGGCCAGGGCTGGAGGCCTCCCAGGATCATGGGGCCCTTCAAGCCACATCTGCTGGACCCTCTCAGCCTTTGAGGCCAGCACAGTGCTGTGGGAAGGGAAGCACTTCTTGGGGAAGCTGGAGAAGGTGCTGCCTTGGACAGCGCCCAAAGCCTTGCCCATGGCTCCTCCAGGTACCAGCCACAGTGAGGAGCATTCACCAGAGACTCATGTCCCGTGTCACTGTGGATGTCAGGATGTGCATTAACATTCTGAGGCTGGCTGATGAACACCCTGCCGATGTGGTGATGACCCTCCTGCGCTGTGCCCCATCGTGTGACAGGTATGGGGCCCACCTGCTTTGAGAGCTCAGGGCTCACCAGCCTTTAGGGCCCATCACCCTCTAGAGCCTGTCCAGTGAGGTCTGCCGGACAGGCAGAGAGTTCCAGGACCCTTGGGCCGCTCCCTTTCCCGAGCCTGCTGCCATCCTCCCTCCCTGCCCCTCAGGGCACCAGGGCTCTGTCACCTGGGCCCCAGCAGCTGCACAGGCCATGCTACTGTGACTGAGACACCCCTGACACAGAGCTCTGGTCCCACAGAGCTGCTACAATGATGTGGAGAACAATAGCCTCATCAGGTCCGACTGTGCAGAAGGTGCTGCCAATGCTGCTCTGTGTGATGGAGGATTGGCCACTGCACAGCATGGCCACGTCTGATGGGGACAACAAGGATGTTTTTGCCCTGGCTGTGAGTTTGTGGAAGTGGCCTTCACTCGCCCCCGGGTCACCTCTCCAGCAGATCTCCATCCTCTCCCTCCCTCAGGCACTGAGCTGAAACCTGGGCTAGGGGCAGGCTCAGGGGCCACCAGGCCTGGTGCTCCCCCTGTGTCTCCCCTTGGGCCCTGCCACACGGACACCTCGGCACTGAGCGCTGTCTCGGCGTGCTAATTTTGCAGGCAACTCTGGTGCTGTGGGTGATTGTCCAGGTGCCTGAGTCCTACGAGGCGATGATCCCTTATTCCTCCCGCCTGTTTGTGGCTCTGCTCTTCCAAGTTGTCATCACCACAGAGCAGATGCCAGAGGAAGTTGATAACTTCTGGAGAGCATGCCGGGAGGAGCACTGCCTTCTCACCAACCCCAACAGGTCCCAGTCCTCCTGTCCCTCCCATGCCCTTGTGGCCAGGGCCAGTACTCCCAGTGTGACCTGGGCTTTGCTCTGCACACAGGTTTGCAGTGCAGGTCATGAAGGCTCTGCTCTGCCGACTGCACTGTGACAATAAGGTGATAGCTATGGAGCGCAAGAGTGGCTGGGACACACTGCTCAGTGCTGACACCCAGCACTATGCCATGGGTCTGCTGGCCAGGTGAGATCCCCTTCTCCCCACTGCCCTCGGCATTTGTGCCCTGTGCCAGGACTGTCCCACACAGTGCCTGTGGCCATGGGCGAGAGGGTCTTGTCGCCAAGGGACAGCCGAGCAGACTGGAAAAGCCTGGGGGAGGAGGCTGACCACAGGGAGCCATCTCCCAAAGTGCCCACATCCCTTCCAAGGTGGTGGGGAAACACTAGACCTCTGTGAGTCACTCCTGGGAGAGATTTGCCCCTCCACCTCATGGTCTTCGTGTCCTTTTCCCCCTTCCAGGGAGATGCGCCATGTCTTGATCCCCCTCTGTTCCCGCATTGCACTCCACTTGCTCAAGCTGCTCATCACGGAGGAGCTACGCTGGGATCTTCCCTTCCTGGCATTCCTTGTGGAGGTGAGCCTGAAGGGCAGTGCTGCCTCGCTTCGCTGCCTCCCAGCTCTCTGCCCTCTCGTAGCTGCAGCTGCCTGGGACGGTACCTGTGCCCTGTGCTGCTGCCTGGGCCCAGCCCTGTGCGGTTCTGGGCCCCTGCTGGCTTGCTCCCCCGTCACTGCTCTGTGCCTTTCAGGTCCTTGACTGCCTGGACTTGACTAAATATGGTGCCAGTGTCCTGAAGGTCATGGCAAGGCACCTGCAGAGCCAGCGCAGAGAGAGGCATCGCCTGGCGCTCAGAGGCCTTGTAGTGCTCAGCACAGACCCCTCAGTGGTGAGAAGGGGGCAGTGGCTGAAGCTGTGCTGGCAGTGGGGGCCTGGGGAAAGCAGCCAGCTGGGCTTGGCTGGCCTTCAGGAGCTGAGGCAGCTGCTCCCAGCTCTCCTGCCTCCTGGTTCAGCTGCCCGAGTGCTTCGGGACAGCCCTTTGGCCTCTGGGCCCTGCCGCAGCAAGGCGGGGTTGCAGTGCCAGGGCGATGTTGGCGGTGCAGCCGTTCGTGGCTTCACAGCACAGCCTTGTGTTCCACACAGGCAAGAAGAATAGGCATTGTGTCTCAAAGGCTTGTGGAGCTGCTGGGAGACGCAGATGGAGAAGTGGTCGGGATGAGCCTCTCTGTGTTCACGAATGTGCTCCAGAACAAAGACATCCTGGTATCCAGCACCACCGCCCCAAAGCTGGCTGAGGCTCTCGTGCCGCTCTTTGACAATGTAAGGCTCTGTGCCACCAGGCATGTGCACTGGCTGCTGCCCAGAAACTCTGTGCCCTGTGGAATTTTGGGCCATTGCCTAGGTGGGCCTGGACTAGTTGGTGCTGATGTTTTTTCCTTTCCTCCAGGACAACTACCATCTGCAGCTGCTCTCCATTCGCCTCTTTGGCAAGGTGATGGAGTCAGTAGTGGAAGAGGGAAAAAAGCCCCTGGAGAGAATCGTGACACAGAGCCTCCTCCTACTCTTCTTACACTGTCATGATGAGAACCGGCGTGTGGTAGAGGTGAGGCTTTGTCTGATGCTGCTGCATCCTTGGGAATGGGCTCAGCTGCCTCCTGTCCTGGTGCCTCCCAGGCTGCAGCCCCCTCCTGGTCTTGGCCCAGGGACGCCAGTCCTGTGCCCTGGGCTCTGGTGCCATCTCCGGCTCTCTCCAGGCCTCTATGGAAACGCTGCCTTGTGTGGCCGAGTTCCTGAAGAAGAGGAATCTCAAGCAGCTGGTGAAGAAGAAGAAGATGGTGAAGGTCAGCGAGTGCCTGGTAAGGATGGCCTGGAAGCCCCAGGCGCAGCCTGGAGATGCCCCCTGCCCCCGGTGCTCAGTGTGTGCGGCTGGCAGCTGTGGCCCTGCCCAGTGCCGCAGCCAGGGGCACCAGCCTGCGGCCCACACGCTGCTCCCTTCCCCGGGCGCTGCGGGCTCTTCTCCAGGCTGCTCTGGCCCCGAGCCGGGTGCCCATGGAGCCCCGGCCCAGCTGCGCTGTGCGGCGGGGCGGCCCCGCGGCTCCCCGGGCAGCAGCCGGCCCTCGGCCCCCTCCAAAGGCCGGCGCCAGCGGCTGCTGGCCGCGCCTCAGGGCTGTGCGGGCACGGGAGGCCAGGGCTGGGCGCAGGGAGAGCCCGGCCGAGGGGCAGAGCCCGCGCCAAGCCTTCCCTCGTGGCTCTCTCTGCAGCTGGCAGAGGACAGGAGCCGAGCGGCCGAGCAGCTGCGCCAGGCCCTGCCGTACCTGGAGAGCCCGCAGGAGCCCCTGCGAGAGGCGGCCGTCAGCTTCATCGGTGAGCCGCCAGCCCGGGCTCCCTCCCCGCCCCAGCCCCGCCTGCTGCCCCGGCAGCGCCATCCGGGCCCGGGGCTCTGGAGCCCCGCCTGCCCTCGGGGCTGCTGCGCCCCGCTCTCGCAGCCGTGCCCTTCCTGGGGCGTCCGGATGCGCCAAGGGCCCGGGCTGAGCGCTGCCGGCGCAGGAGGCCGTGTGGCCCCAGGGCTGGCAGCGCCGCTGCGGGGGAGCTGTGCCGCTGGGGCCGTGACACAGGCTCTGTGTCCCCAGGGACCGCCGGGTGGTACCTGAGGGGGCAGCAGGAAGAGCTCCAGCTCCTCAGTGAGGGTGAGTGAGGGCAGCGGGGTGTCAGCGGGGGCTGGCGGGGGCAGCCGCAATCCCTGCCCTGGCTGCGGAGGGCTCTGCTCCCTGTGTGGATCAGCGGTTGTGTGAGCAGAGCACAGAGAGATTTCAGGGATATGTGGGGGGATTCGTGGCCAGCACCTTCCAGCTGATCCCGTTGGTCTCTCCTCTCTTGTGGCCATGGCAGGAGCTGCCTGGGATGGCCCTGGCAGGGAGGTCTCTTTGGATTCCTGCAGATCCTGCAGGCTCTAACCATAGCTCTCTTCCTCTCTCTTCCAGCCCTTCGAGCCCTGAGCAGTGACAACAGCCCATCCCAGACAAACAAGGCAGTTCAAGGCATATTGAACAGAAGAGCTGCAGAACTATGCATACGTGCTGGCGCAGGAGAAGCATCATACCTACAAGACTTCCAGACACCATGGAAGATGAGCCCTTCTGGAGCTCCAGGCACAGCTGATGCTGGGCACAGCTGAGCCTGTGGGAAGCTGCCCTAGCTCCTCCCCTCTCCCTCGCTGTTGAGAGCTTCCTCTCTCCAGCCCTCAGACCCTGCCCATCCCCTTTTTTCCCTCCCCTCTCCCTCGCTGTTGACAGCTCCCTCTCTCCAGCCCTCAGACCCTGCCCATCCCCTTTTCTTCCCTCCCAGCTTCTCCCTGTTTGTAGCTGCCTCCTTCCAGCCCTCTGATTTTGCCCATCCCCTTTTTTCCCCTCCCATCTCATCCCTTGGCTTTGCCTTCCATTAATAAACAGTTTGGGTTTTTCCCCTTACGTGTATCCCTGTGGGGCTGAAGCGGACTGTCTTTAACCATGAATCTGAAACAGCTGACTCTGTATATATTTACAGCAATTCTTTTGCTGTGTTCCAAGGGTGCACAGAGTGGCTTCTCTTCTGGGACAAAAATGACTGGGAAATAAATAGAGTCCCCATTTGGCAAAAGGAGAAATGGCAAGAAAGTCTTGCTGTAGCAAGAAAAGGGATTTTAAAGTTTTAATTTAAGCCTCTCACCAAGAAAATGAAAGCCCAACTAGCCACTGGAATAAGAAAGTAGATGAAATGGCCAGATTACCCCACTAAGTGTAAAAACTCCAGCAGAAAACTGGGACCGAATGGTTGCACTTGAAGCGACAGCACGCAGGGGCACAAGACCTATATGAGGAGGCAGGAAGCAGAGGGTGGTCAGTGACTCGGGAGATGTGCCGTACCTGCTTATCTTCATGTGAGCAGTGCAGAACCCGACTAGAGCCCCACCCGTTAGAACACCCCCCCTTCCGTATCCGAGACAGGAAAGGACTGTGGGACATGGCAAGTAGACCATCTTGGAGCCTTTTGGAAGTCTGAGGGAAAACAATATGTGTTAGCAGGAGTAGAACTTAGATCAGGACTTGTACAAGCAGAAGCCTTCCCTTGGGCAACTAGTGCAAACCCATCAGAAACTCTTAAAATGTGGTTCAGCTTCTTTCCAAAACCTGTAGCTATCCAGTCGAACAGCAGGTCCCATTTCACAGCTACCATTGTCCAGGAATGGGCCAAAGAAGAATATATCGCCCCTCTTGGAATGGCTTGGGGATGCTCTGATGGGAAATTTGATTTGCATTTGTCATTAGAACAACATGCTGGGCTCAGGTGTGGAATTGGAATCCCCTCCCTTGGCCCCAGACATGTCTTTACTTTCACTAAAGCGTCTAGAGAATGTCACTGTGGCAGTGGGCCCTCTCCAAAGGCAACACAAAGGGCAGAATGAGCAATTGAGGGAATTGACTTTCCAGATTACTATACCACTGGACAAAATAAATCCCTGCTCCTGGAAAATGTCTTTACTCCCTAGGTCCCCTTCCCAAATGAGCCCAGCATGTCCCAAAGGCTCTTACAGGAGTATTTATTTTTGACTTCCCTTTGGGATAACTTACTCTCCAGTGGGCCATGAGCAATTCCTTGATTTCTCCTGGAGAAAACCACATGGCAAAGGCAGTTTGCAAAGGAGCCCAGAGTTGTGTTTGGAGCACAGAGTGCTGAGAGCTGTGTCTGCCTGTGCTGCCCCAGCCTGGCAATGCCCACATGGAAGAGACTGGCTGAATGGGATTGGATGGAGCAAAGTGCTCTCATGGAAGAGGTTTTCTCCTGTGCAGATCAGGCATGGGGCAGGCAGTGTACTTTGGAAATGAGCTGCACTGCCCCCAGAAAGCATCACTCCCATCAGCAGGAATGACATGACCTGTGCCCAGCACTCACCATTCACCCAATAAAAATCAAGAGCAAAGGTTGGTTTGGGTTTGAGAACTTGAAAGAGCTTTGAAACAGATGCAATCACCTTTTTCTTCTTTCTTTCTTTCTTTCTGATGCTGGACTTGCCTCTGTGGATGTGTGCTGAGCTCTCGCTGCAGGGGACTGTCAGCCCTTAGTGGCTGTGAGTTCATGTTCTTCTCACTGCGCAATTGGAGACAATTCTTCATGAATGGCAGCAATGTTTTGTGAAACCTTTTCCTTTTGCTGCCCCTCTGTGTGGGACAAGGACGGAGAGAGCGAGCAGAGGTGAGGCCTCAGGCTGGAGAGGGCCAGGAGAAAGGCACAGTGGGCAAAAGGACCTCCCTGCTGTCAGCTGGGCACCTGTGGGGAGCAGAATGGACACTGTGGGGCAAAGTAGAGGTAATTCATGGCAGAGTTCAGGGAAGATCTGAGGTCATCTCCAGGGAATAAGGATGGGGATATTTTGGAGGAAAAGGTGAGGTGATGCTTAGGGGAGAGAATGCAAGTTTTTGGGTCAAGAAAGAGTTACTATTGTACAGGAAGGAAAATATTGGGGGTCAAACTTGATGTAGTTTGATGCAGGGGACAGAATGAATATTTTGGAGTAAAAATGCAGTACTGCTGAGTGGAGAGGTGGGGCTAATTTGGGGGGCCAAAACTTGAGCAAATCTCTACAGTAGAGAATGAACATTTGGAGGCAAAAATGCGGTGATGAGTAGAGGGCATGTAGGGAAAATGTTGGGGCTAAATCGGAAGTAATCTCTAGGAGAGAGCATGAGCATAGTAAGGTAACATGAGGGAATCAGCTGTGGGAAGGTAGGGAAATTTGGAGGTGAAAAAGAATAGAAAATAATCTATAGGGCAGAGAATGAACATTTGGAAGTAAAAATGAGGTCATGAGTAGGAGGCAGATGGAAAATGGGGGGGGTAAATCTTGAGCAAAGCTCCATGGTAGAAAATGAACAGTGAAATAAAAGTGAGGGAGTCAGTAGTGGATAGATAGGTAGGGGAAGTTTGGGGGGGTAAAAGATGAAATAACCTAAAGGTTGACAATGAATGTTTTTAGTTAAAATCGAGGTAATAAGTTGTAGATAGGTAAGGAAAATTTTGGAGGTCACACTTGAGTAAATCTCTAGGGTGAGAGTGAACACTGCCAAATGGAGACAGTCCCCGGAGGTAGGCAAGGAGCTTTTGGGGGGTAAAACTTGGGCAAATCTGCAGGGCAGCGAATGAACCTCGTGAGGTAAAAAGGAGGTGATGGGGAGTGCACAGCTAGGGAGAAGGCTGGCTCCCGGCAGGAGGCCTTTGGGGCTCCGAGCGGAGCCCAGCCCGGCGCGTGGCGGGCTGAGCACGGGATCAGTCCCGGGGGCTGCCCGGGCGCGGCACAGCCCCGGCTCCCGGCGGCAGCAGCGGCAGCGTGCGGGGAGCCCGGCGGGTGCCAGCCCCGCGCCGGCCGGAGCAGGAGGGACAGCGCCCGTCCCGGAGCGGCTCCTGCCGGTGCCTGAGGCAGCCCCGATGCCGATGCCTCAATTCTGCGGCCCCGGGAGCCGCAGCCCGCCCGCTGGGGGAGAGGCGGCACCGCCCGGGACCCCCCGCACGCCCGGTGCCGCTCCCGCCTCAGCGGCCCGGGCTCGGCGCAGCGCCGGGAGCGGCCCCCGGGCCGGCTCGGCTGGGAGGGCCCGAGGGCATTTCAATTGCCGAACTCGCGCGGCGCCCTTGGCTGCTGAGGAGGCGTGCGAGGGTGGCGGCGGCGGCACGGCTGGGCTGCCCCGGCCAGGCCCAGCTGAGGCTCGCCCCGCGCCCCGTCCTGTACCGCCTGTAGCTCTCCTTCTTCCCCCTCCTCCTCCTGCCCTTCTCCTCCTCCTTCTTCCCCCCTTATCCCCTCTCTCCTACCCCCGCAGTACCTTTCTCCCTCGCACCTCGGCCTTCCTCTCCCCCCTCCGCAGCCTTCTCCTCCCCCTCTCCCGGAGCGCGGTGCCCCTCGCCCTGGCTGGAGCCCCCACACGGGGCCGGGCGCGCTCGGCGGGTCCCCCCCATGCAGCACACAAACACGGCCGGGGCTGCGGCTTTCCCCACATCACACTGGGGCTCCCGGGGGGCTCGGGGCTGGGGGCTGAGGGTGGGCCCCCTCCTTAGGAGGGGCTCCTGGCAGCGGCTGGTGGCTTGGCGTGAGGAGAGAGGTGCTGCTCATACCCCAGAGCACTGTTCTGCGGGAAGGCTGGTTGAAGGATGAAGATGCAAAGGAACAAGTGTTGTAAAGCCCCTGGCTCTCTGACAGAGCAAACTTTCCAGTCATCGCAGTAGATCTCTCAGAGGAGCTGTGGGATCATCAGGTTTTCCAGGAAAGGAAAACAAGGACAAAGATGAGGGAATAGGCTTCCAATGAATAATGATTTGATGGGAGTAGGAATGATTCCTCTATGCTTGACATTCCCCTTTTTATTCCTGGAATAATTTGAAATGATTCCTTGAAGAAATCATCTAAATTTGGAAATTGGAATTGGAGAGGAATTGATGCAAAATAAAGGCAGGGAGAGATGGTGGAATCATCCTGAAATCCCCGAATGGTTTGTGTGGGAAGGGGCCTTAAAGAATCACCTCATTCCATCCCCTGCCTTTCCATCCACTAGCCCAGGGTGCTCCAAGCCCTGTCCAGCCTGGCCTTGCACATTCCCAGGACTGGGGTAGCCAAGATTTCTCTGCATTGATGGGCACAGGAGGAAATTTCATTAGGAACTGAAGCGTTTCCTGTGCTCTGTGCAGGCACCCAGCAGGGCTTTGGGAGGCCGAGGCTGTGGGAAGAGGAGCTTTGCCCACTGCCTCAGGGGAGTCTCTGATGTCCCAAAAAGCAGCAGAACAAACATTTGCAGTTTCCCATGGAGATGCCATGGCGGGAATGGGAATGGACTGTGGAGCAGGCATGGTGCCCAGCAGAGGGCTGAGCATCCAGAGGGTGCTGCCAGTGCATCCCTGCTGCCCAGGTTTGGGCTGAGCAGGCTGGTGACTGTGCCTGTGTTTGCTGCGCAGGATGAGGAAGCCAAGCCTGCCAAGGAGGAAGATGATGAGGTGTGGGAAGATGGAGACAGTGGCCACCAAAGGCTGGGGAAGGCACAGGTGCAGGTAGGAGACATTGCCTTCCAAGGAAAGGGACTTGTCTGTCCCGTTGGAATTCAGGGCATGAAGGCAGTGGAACAAAGGGTTGGAGTTCATTTTCTTCCTTGGGTTCTAATGTGCCTTAAGAGACACTTGATGTGAAAAGCTTGTTATCCCTGACTGAATCTCTGAAAAACAGGGATTGAAGCTTTCTGAAGTGGCGCAAAGCTGCCTGCGTGTGTCCAAATGCAGCCTCCAATCCCTGCTGTTGTGTGCAGCTGGGATGAGAGCACAGCTGCTGTTACTTGCCAGCTCCCAAGTTGTGTAGCTCAGAGTGTGCAGCCGTGAAGGCTAGGCTGTTTCAAAGAGCCTGAGGTAGCAGAGAGCTGGAGTCCTTTCCTAGCAGGGAACTTCACTTGGAAGCTGCATTCCAAACTTTGGTCCACATTGCTTTGATCTCCCACCTGGAGACACCTGAAGAAGCAGAGGTAGGGTGTTCCTAACAAAAGAGCATCTGAATTCATTGGCAGTAGAGGGCTTCAAGCATGAGTGGAGGTGCCTCTAGGACACTTCCAATTGCTTAGTTGATAAATGGAAATTAAATGGAGTCTCTAAATCCTGATAAGTTTGTGTGAACTGCAAAGCCTCTGCAAGTGTTTTACAGCCAGGGAGGGAGACGAGAGAATGGAGTCTGTCCCCAAAAAGTGGCTGCTGGTTTGTTTGAGCAGGCATAGCAAGAATTGTGTATTCCCTGGGGCTGTCCTTACGGACAAAGGTTTCTCTAGCTACCCTGGGTTTATTCACTGTGTCTTCAAAATGACAGCAACTGATTTTATTGAAATGCCAGGGGTGCCAAATGCTTTCTCCAGGCAGAGCTCAGAGCCAGCCCTGTTTAGGGGAAGGGCTTTAATGCCAATTTTGCCAATGCCTCGAGGCAGCAGCACTGGAGCACTTGCAGCCAAACATGCCTGAGGCTCTGAGTGCTGGCAGGAGGCAAATGCAGGGGTTGGACAGTAGGAGTTTGCACTGCTCCTGTAATCCCAGCCGTGGAGCTGTGCTTTAGAAATGGCAGGAGATGCTGCCTCACTGAAGCCCTGTTGAAAGCTCAGCGTCCCTCCTGCTCCCCTGGAATTCCTCTAACTTCCATTCTTGCTCTTTCCCAATGACATGATGGTTCTTATTGTCAATTCTCACTCCATAGCCCTTTGCTCCCCAGAGGTGGTGGTTTAGGAATGCCCCTGCGGTCTGTGAAGGTGCCTTTGGCTGCGGACACATTTCCAGTCGCTGTGCTGTCCGCAGCAAGTGAGGCAGGCCTGCAGTTAAAGCAGTGCATCTGAGGCTGCAGGGCTTAATGGGTGCCTCCACTGGCAGCTGCAGCCTTGTTCATCTGTGCCACCTATGGTGCTGAGCCCCTGTGGCCCAGCGCCAAGCTGCCCTCGGGGGCTGGGCTCAGGCTGCAGAGATCTAAAGGGCCTGGAGCTGCAGGCACAGTGGGGCTGGAAAGGGCCTGCCGAGGCCATGGCGGCAGTGCCCCAACATTGCTGCTCCTCGGACTTTCGGAGCTGCAGAAGCCAGGGAGTGGGTTGGGGTAATTAACTAGGGCTAGGGTTAGGGTTCCGCCTAGGGTTAGGGTTAGGAGATCTAAAGGGCCTGGAGCTGCAGGAATAGCGGGGCTGGAAAGGGCCTGCCAAGACGAACGCGGCAAGGCCCTAACATTGCTGCTCCCATCCCTTTGTGATCTGGACCCTCACAGCAGTGGCCACCTCAGCCCCAGCCACAAGCTGCCCTGTAGGTTAGGCTTCAGAGAACTGTGGAGTCTAGAGCTGTGGGGCACCGGCACTGGACAGGACATTGCAAGGGCATCCATCACGGCAGGCTGCTGCCAGAGACTGGATTTTGCATGGCTCTAAACATTGGGGAATGGCAGTGCCTGTGTGTGCTGGGAGGGGCCGGTTGGGCTTTGCTACAGGTGAGGCCAAGCCCTCCTTCCCCCGCAGAGCTGCCCCAAGGCATGGCTGAGCTGTCACTGCTGGAGTCTTGGGGTGGCCCAGGTGCTCACCGGGGCCCTGACTGGCCAAGCCACCGGCAGTCCCACCTGACGGGCGGTACATGAAGTCTGTGGGGCTTAAAAGGACAGAGCATGAGGTCAGCCTAGAACCCTGCACATAGTTGCCATCCTGACCCTGCTGGAATCCTAGGAGGTCGTAGCTCTCTGTGTTTTTTCCTAGATCTCTTCTCTCCTTGGGTCATTCTCGTTGCTTTTTCCTGATTCTCTTTTCCATCAACCCATTGTGAGATGCCCCGCCCAAAGGGGAGGAATTGAACATTCCCACCGGCATAGGAGGGAGAGACTCTGCAACATTGGGCTACCTTTTCCACTGGATTCCCAGAGGGGAAGAGCTCAAGAGCCACCGCTGGACCTCCAGAGACCAACGAGATTTTTCTACAGGATCACCACTTCAACAGGACATCCATCACTCCAACGGGACTGCAGCCACCATCGTTAACTGGACTGCTAGCACCATCCTAACAGGTTGACAGGTTGTATTCTAACTTCATCTATCTGAACTGTTTTTTCTGTATTCTTGCCTTGCTCTAAATGGTAGTGTAAAAACTGTTCTTCCTTCTCCCATATCTTTGTCTGAAAGCCCTTGATTCCAAAGTCGTAAGAATTCGGAGGGGAAGGGGGTCACATTATCCATTCTAAGGGAGGCTCTCACCTTCCTTAGCAAGACACCTGTCTTTCAAACCAAGACAGGAAACACTTCCAACACAGCACAGAGGCAGCGCTGGAGCTCTGGTGTGGGGCTGGCAAGGGCTGCCTGGAGGATGCAGCCCCCAGGTGGGGTGGCAGTGGCAGTGACAGCCGCAAATTCCCACAGTCCAGTGGAACAACAGACAGACAAAGGCCAGCAATGGCCACGGGAGGTGCAGCTTTAATTCTGCTCCCTGCAGTGCCACATCCTGGCAGGAAATCTCCAGGGGGGATATAAACTCTCAGGGTGCACAAAATGCAGCGTCTGTCACCCTCAGCCTGCTTCAACTCAGCGCTTGGGGCCAAACCCCCCCCCAGGTAAACACTGACCTGACCCACATCGGTCTCAAACACAGCCCCAATTCTCACCTCCAACCTGCTCCCGGGGCTGCCACCACATTCCTGACAGGGTGGCAAAGGCCCCTTGGGGACAGGGCTCTCTCTCTGTGTCTCAGGCATTGGGGACTGCAGGGACCAGGGCAAGGACAGCCTGCAAACAGGGCACATCCCTCTGCATTTGCAACACTCTGGGGACAACTGGGGACTTACCCCACACCATGGGCACCACCAGAGGCCCTCCAGTGCAGGCCGGCAGGGCCTCAGTGCATTGGCGCTTGCTGCTCAATTACCAAAGCTTTTGGCAAAGATAGGATGAACTAAGTGGCTTTTCCTGTCCTGAAAGAGAGGAGAACATGGAAATTAAGGCCCCTGTGGAAGTGAAAGGCTCCTGCCTTTCACACTTGTGTTCTTATTGCTCATTCGAGGGTTTTATCCATAAAAAACGAAAGGTAACACCAACTAAGTGTCCCTTTTCAACATTTTCCCCCTACTGTTTTCATACATCCAAAGGATGCCCATTTTCTCTTCTTGCATTCTTTGCCTCATTTGAACAGAACCATTTTCATTCCAGGCCCCACTTGTGAGTTATTCACTCCTTTGCCATTGGACTTTGCACAAAGGAAGAGAAGGATCTCTTCCTCATGGGTGTCATCCAACAGGAAACACTCCCTCTACCAACCCCAGCCTGTGCCAAGCACACTGCCTCACTTTCCCCCATTCTGGATTCTGGCTCCAGTCCACTCTGAGTTTTCCCTTCTTTTCTATGTCTAGAAAAAGGAAATTCTCCTGGTCAGGGTATAAGGCCTTCAAGTGCACATTGATCTGGAGGGCTGTGGCTGGGATTCCAGCAGGGAATTCATTGGTTTACAATGAAAAACTCTTCCAGGGAACAGCACCGTAAAGTTTGGACATGCTGCTTCACCACATGGTGTCAGCAAAGAGAGAAAACACAAAACGTCTATCTAAAAAGAAGGATGAAATGATTCCTCCTGCTTCTGCTGGGACCAGGGCTAACTCTGGGCCCTAACTTCCCCCTCAGACCCCCAGAGAACCCTCAAAAAGCCAAAGTGCAGCAAGGAGGGAGGGAGGGAGGGAGGGAGGGCAACCTTAGGTGGCACAGCTTAAAAAGGGCGCTGTTGCCAATGGTGGCGCCTGTGAAGCCCTGGCGCCTCAGATCCAGGCCTTTAACTTAAGGTTCTACTGCTCTCTCTCAGCGCAAAGGCAAAATCCCCACCAGATACAGTCCAGAGGTGAAAGTCACACCAAAGCTTACTGGCAAAACTATCCAAATCACACGCTCCAAAATCAACCATCTTTGGCAAAGGATGAAATAGAACATAGAATTCAACATGAAACCACTTAGCATCGCAGTACTCAGTGTTAATTTAGCATTTACCTAGCATCAACTTAGCCCAACCGAGAAAAACCTTGAAACTTAGGAAATGCACTGTTACCCAAAGGTTCCAGGCAGAGAAAAGTAGGAAAGGAAAGAGAGGCAGAGAAGAAGACAGAAGGAGGGAAGAGATCTAGAAAAACACTCCTAGAGCTACCACCTGCTAGGGTTGCAGCAGGGGCAGCACAGCAACTCCATGCCGCGTTCTGGGCTGGGACCATGTGCTGACCTCATGCTGCGCCCTTTACGCCCCACGGCCTTCATGTGCCCGGCCCTTAGGTGCGACTGCCGCTCGCTTGGCTGCTCAGGGCCCCGCTGAACACCTGGGCCACCCCAAGAGTCCAGCAGTGACAGCTCAGCCAGGCCTTGGGGCAGCTCTGGTTGTGCAGCAGGCGCTAAAGGCCTCACCTTCAGCAGAGCCCGGCTGGCCCTTCCCAGCACACACAGGCACTGCCATTCCCCGATGTTCCGAGACAGGCAACGTGCAAGTGCTTCCCAAGGAGCTGCCAGTGAGGCAGGTGCAACTGTCTCCCTTTGGCTCCCTGTGGTCCTTTCAGTCCTTGAGGCCCCTTGCACTTGGCAGAGGGGCAGGGAGAAGGCTGTGAAGAGCAGCTTTGGCATCTGCCCACACCTGCAGAGACCAAGCCAAGCAGCTGCAGCAGGGGGTGTTACCCCCGTTTTGAGAGAGCTCTGAGCAGGAGCATCTCTGTCCAGGTGAGAGCCCCAAAGCTCTCTTGGAGAGCTGTGAATTAAAAGCCCTTCATGCACACCCTGTCCCATCTTACCTGCCTGGTGTGTTTAAAGTCTTGGCAAGATGCATTTGCCTCTTGCTTGGTGGAAGCTGCTCTGGGCCAGGGCCAGCACAGAGCTGGGCTGTGTGGGCCAGGCAGTGTGGAGAGGCTTGGCCGATCTTGGCGTGTCCCTGGCCTCAGAAAAGGCTTGCAAGCTTTGGCTCCCAGAGCCTCCTGCTCATGGGCTCTTGCTGGGCATCCTGGGGAGCACAAGGGAGGCATTTCTGGCAGCTGGGCATTAGCAGGCCTTCAAATGGGGGCATGTTCTTGAACAAGGCCAGCTGAGATCTCCTGAGAGGAGCTGAGTGCTCCTTGCTCCTCTCTGCTGACACGTGAGTGTTTGTTGCTTTTGGGGTGACCCAGGCTGTGTGAGGGGCTGCTACGCGTACACGAGACAGCCAGTCCTGTCCCCCTGGGTCCCAGCAGTGCCTCGCAGCAGTCCTGCACACACGTCAGGACGCTGGCCAAGAGAGGCCCTGCAAGCTGAGGCAGCTGGTTTGAAGCTGGCGTGGGTACCTACAGGTCAAGCACCATGGTGTTCCCTCAGGATACACCAGTGCTGAGGGCTCTCCCCAGAGCTGACTGGTGCCTCCCACAGCTGGTGGCACCAGGTGCTTTCCTGGGGAATGTTCTACCTGCCCCTCTGGAGAGTAAAAAAGGAGCTGCAGAAAGTTCTTGCCACGCTGCTCTCGATCCTTTACCAGCAGTGCTGCTTAACTGGAGAAGTCTGAGCTGAGCGGAACTGTGCAAATGCCACAGCCGTGCACAGGAAGGGTCACAAGGGTGACCCAGGAGCCGTAGGCCTGGCAGCCTGAGCTGGGTAGTGGCAAAGGCCTTGGAGCAGATCCTCCTGAGTGCCATCCCACGGCACGTGCAGGGAACCAGAGGCTCTGCTGGAGGCTGGGAAAGCTCTGCGCAGGGGGGATCAGGCCAGGTGGGGGTGTTGGCAGGGTGTTGAGGGCTTCTGTGCGGGGCTTTGGGGCGCTGGTATTGGTGGGGGTTTTGGGGAGGGAGTTGTCTGCAAGGTGAGAGGCCTAGGTGCAATTTGATTCAGTTTGCAGGCAGCATCTGTGGTTTTGCACAGCTTTGGTTTTGGAGGGCAGAAGGAATATCTGGGACTTTTTCTGTTAGTGGTCCTGATCCTCATGCAGGGAAGAAGAGGGGAGAGCTGTACTGTCTTGGCCAATTCGATATCTGTAGCAGGAGGAGGATTAGCCTTTTTGCAATGTACTCATTTCTTCGGGGTGCTTTTGTAACACTGAGTCGACGTCCATTCCTTGGCAGCTTTTATTCCTTAAGAGAATTATCACATTATTATCCCTTCATAGAAAACCATTCATAAACCAAAGCACGGCTATTTTTTTTTTCTCTCTTTAGTGCTTATTGTTTGTAGGTGACTTCCAATGAATGACGTCAAGGCTAATGTGATGCTTCTTTGAGATGGGATGCAAATCTTTTGTGATCTCTTGCCACAGCAATTAATTTGGGAAGTTTGCAACTGCTTTGAGGTACTTGAGTTGAGCAATGGGAAGTAAAGCTCTCCTGAATTTAGGATTATTAATTGCGAGATTTTTCTGCGCCTTCATAGCGAGGATGTTTTTTGTGCTGCAGGAAATCACTTCAATGAGAAAATAATTCCAGCAGGAAGGAAGAGCTTCTGACAGAGACCAAGTGTTGCCACCACTTGCCCCAGCTGCTCCTGCCAGCAGTCACCTGCAGGAAGGAGCACAGGCACCAATGCATGCTGGCTTTGGCTGTCCTCTGGCAGGGAAGCCCCCCGGGGGCACAGGTCTCTGGGGCAGGAGAGGGGCACCGGCACTGCCATGGCTCCAGGGGAGTGGCAGGTCTGGCTCGGCGGGGACTCTGCCACACCTGCTGATTTCAGTGCTCCCCGGGCCCCAGGGGTCAGAGCAGCATTCGTGCCCAGGCCCACACATTCCTTGTCTGTGTCACACTCCCTGGTTTAGGATGGCCAGCAGCCGGGACTTGTCCCAAGGAGGCCGTGCCAGCTCCTGTGGAAGGCCCTGGGCCCTTCTCGCTGCGGCTGTGTCGGCAGCTGTGGGGGCTCCTTCTGCTGCCCTGAGCCCGCAGAGCAGGGGAGCGTTTGCTTCTTGTTGGAGCCGTTCCTAAAGCTCCTGTGGGGCTGGCTTAGACACTTGGGGCAATGGATTCCTTCCAACCTGGGCCCCTTTGGCTGGGCTGGGGGCGGTCCCAGGGCAGGAGGCAGTGTGTGCAAAGGCCCTTTGTGACACGGTGCAGCATGGTCACCGTGGGATGGGAGGGGACATTGTGTCCATGGGCCCTTTGTGACACGTCGTGACATAGGTGCTGGCGGCGATGCGGCCACGCCACAGTGCTCGGAGCATGCGACGGGACAGGACGGGACAGAGTGTTGCCGTGAGGAGCCCCCACACAGCTCACTCATTCGTTGCTGACCCAGAGCTTTTCCGAGGCGTTCTTCCTGCAGGTGACCTCGAGGCCAGACCACGGGACTTGGTGACCTGTGGCCTTCTCGAGGCTTCTCTTTTGCAGGTGCCCTCGAGGCCAGACCGTGGGATTTGGTGAATCGGAGCTTTTCCGAGGCATCTCCCATTCCTGCGGCCGGTGCCCTCGAGGCCAGACCACAGGACTTCCTGACCACACTCCTTGACGAGGAGTCTCCTGTCCTTGTGGCGGGAGCCCTCAAGACCAGAGTGCAGGACTTCTTGTCCTGTAACCTTCCTGAGGCTTCTGTGTTGCAGGCGCCTTCAAGGCACAACTGTAGGACTTGCTGACCCCGAGCTTTTGCAAGGGATTACTCCTGCAGGAACCTTCAAGGGCACAACTGCAGGATTTTTGGACTTGGAGTTTTCTGGAGGTATCTCTCTTGAACATGTCCTCAAGGCCAGACTGCGGCATGGCGGGCACCTTCCTCGGCCTGTTCAAAGTGTTCAGGAGGAATAAAAATAAAGGCCCTGAAGCTGCCCCAGCACAGCTGCCTGAAGAGCTCAAGCAGTTCCAGCCACTGCAGGACGGTGAGTGGCAGAGCTGGGCCGCAGGGCTGATGGCTGCAGCCACCTTGGCCCCATCCCATCCCATCCCATCCCATCCCATCCCATCCCATCCCATCCCGTCCCGTCCCGTCCCGTCCCGTCCCGTCCCATCTGCTGGGGACATGCCCATGGACAGGATGGAAGAGAGGCCAGGGCTGCCCCCCCTGCAGGGCTGCCCATGGCAGAGTGGCCGTGCTCCATCCCCTGGCCATCCCGGGGCTGTCCCTGCCTGGGGAGTGCAGGCCTGGGCGATGTTCTCTGGCCTCTCCCGCAGCCCCTCAGCTCTGGCTGCGCTCACTCTTTGCCACATGCAGGCGCGGACCAGACACAAAAGAAGAGCCCCACCCGTGGCCGCTTCCGCAGAACAGCTCAGGTACCTGCAGCCATCCCCACCGGGGCTGGGCCTGCTGTCACTGCTCAGCCGAGCACCACGCTTGGAGCACTCCATGGAATGTTTCTCTCTTCCCTGTCCTTTCTTCTTTGGTAGACTGTTGGGAAATTCATGCGCATTCAGCATAGAAAGACCAAAACCACAGCACCTGAGGGCACAGCTGAGCCTGACTCCAGGCCAACCGAGCTTCCTGCTCAGCTGCATGTCAGCACAGACTTGCCTGAGCACTCTGAAAACTCTGACAGTGCAATGAGTGATCAGAGAGCAAAGGCTGACATGGCAATGACTGGAAACATTGCCATCACAAACACTGATATCGGAGAGACTAAGGGCATCGCAAATACGGACACCATGCACGCTCCCACTGTCATTCATGCTCCCATTGCTGATTTATCTGAGGAGAGTGGTGTTGCTTCTCAGCAGAAGGTAAGCAGCCTGGGGCCAGGGCTGGAGGCCTCCCAGGATCATGGGGCCCTTCAAGCCACATCTGCTGGACCCTCTCAGCCTTTGAGGCCAGCACAGTGCTGTGGGAAGGGAAGCACTTCTTGGGGAAGCTGGAGAAGGTGCTGCCTTGGACAGCGCCCAAAGCCTTGCCCATGGCTCCTCCAGGTACCAGCCACAGTGAGGAGCATTCACCAGAGACTCATGTCCCGTGTCACTGTGGATGTCAGGATGTGCATTAACATTCTGAGGCTGGCTGATGAACACCCTGCCGATGTGGTGATGACCCTCCTGCGCTGTGCCCCATCGTGTGACAGGTATGGGGCCCACCTGCTTTGAGAGCTCAGGGCTCACCAGCCTTTAGGGCCCATCACCCTCGAGAGCCTGTCCAGTGAGGTCTGCCAGACAGGCAGAGAGTTCCAGGACCCTTGGGCCGCTCCCTTTCCCGAGCCTGCTGCCATCCTCCCTCCCTGCCCCTCAGGGCACCAGGGCTCTGTCACCTGGGCCCCAGCAGCTGCACAGGCCATGCTACTGTGACTGAGACACCCCTGACACAGAGCTCTGGTCCCACAGAGCTGCTACAATGATGTGGAGAACAATAGCCTCATCAGGTCCGACTGTGCAGAAGGTGCTGCCAATGCTGCTCTGTGTGATGGAGGATTGGCCACTGCACAGCATGGCCACGTCTGATGGGGACAACAAGGATGTTTTTGCCCTCGCTGTGAGTTTGTGGAAGTGGCCTTCACTCGCCCCCGGGTCACCTCTCCAGCAGATCTCCATCCTCTCCCTCCCTCAGGCACTGAGCTGAAACCTGGGCTAAGGGCAGGCTCAGGGGCCACCAGGCCTGGTGCTCCCCCTGTGTCTCCCCTTGGGCCCTGCCACACGGACACCTCGGCACTGAGCGCTGTCTCGGGGTGCTAATTTTGCAGGCAACTCTGGTGCTGTGGGTGATTGTCCAGGTGCCTGAGTCCTACGAGGCGATGATCCCTTATTCCTCCCGCCTGTTTGTGGCTCTGCTCTTCCAAGTTGTCATCACCACAGAGCAGATGCCAGAGGAAGTTGATAAATTCTGGAGAGCATGCCGGGAGGAGCACTGCCTTCTCACCAACCCCAACAGGTCCCAGTCCTCCTGTCCCTCCCATGCCCTTTGTGGCCAGGGCCAGTACTCCCAGTGTGACCTGGGCTTTGCTCTGCACACAGGTTTGCAGTGCAGGTCATGAAGGCTCTGCTCTGCCGACTGCACAGTGACAATAAGGTGATAGCTATGGAGCGCAAGAGTGGCTGGGACACACTGCTCTGTGCTGACACCCAGCACTATGCCATGGGTCTGCTGGCCAGGTGAGATCCCCTTCTCCCCACTGCCCTCGGCATTTGTGCCCTGTGCCAGGACTGTCCCACACAGTGCCTGTGGCCATGGGCGAGAGGGTCTTGTCACCAAGGGACAGCCGAGCAGACTGGAAAAGCCTGGGGGAGGAGGCTGACCACAGGGAGCCATCTCCCAAAGTGCCCACATCCCCTCCAAGGTGGTGGGGAAACACTAGACCTCTGTGAGTCACTCCTGGGAGAGATTTGCCCCTCCACCTCATGGTCTTCGTGTCCTTTTCCCCCTTCCAGGGAGATGCGCCATGTCTTGATCCCCCTCTGTTCCCGCATTGCACTCCACTTGCTCAAGCTGCTCATCACGGAGGAGCTACGCTGGGATCTTCCCTTCCTGGCATTCCTTGTGGAGGTGAGCCTGAAGGGCAGTGCTGCCTCGCTTCGCTGCCTCCCAGCTCTCTGCCCTCTCGTAGCTGCAGCTGCCTGGGACGGTACCTGTGCCCTGTGCTGCTGCCTGGGCCCAGCCCTGTGCGGTTCTGGGCCCCTGCTGGCTTGCTCCCCCGTCACTGCCCTGTGCCTTTCAGGTCCTTGACTGCCTGGACTTGACTAAATATGGTGCCAGTGTCCTGAAGGTCATGGCAAGGCACCTGCAGAGCCAGCGCAGAGAGAGGCATCGCCTGGCGCTCAGAGGCCTTGTAGTGCTCAGCACAGACGCCTCAGTGGTGAGAAGGGGGCAGTGGCTGAAGCTGTGCTGGCAGTGGGGGCCTGGGGAAAGCAGCCAGCTGGGCTTGGCTGGCCTTCAGGAGCTGAGGCAGCTGCTCCCAGCTCTCCTGCCTCCTGGTTCAGCTGCCCGAGTGCTTCGGGACAGCCCTTTGGCCTCTGGGCCCTGCCGCAGCAAGGCGGGGTTGCAGTGCCAGGGCGATGGTGGCGGTGCAGCCGTTCGTGGCTTCACAGCACAGCCTTGTGTTCCACACAGGCAAGAAGAATAGGCATCGTGTCTCAAAGGCTTGTGGAGCTGCTGGGAGACGCAGATGGAGAAGTGGTCGGGATGAGCCTCTCTGTGTTCACGAATGTGCTCCAGAACAAAGACATCCTGGTATCCAGCACCACCGCCCCAAAGCTGGCTGAGGCTCTCGTGCCGCTCTTTGACAATGTAAGGCTCTGTGCCACCAGGCATGTGCACTGGCTGCTGCCCAGAAACTCTGTGCCCTGTGGAATTTTGGGCCATTGCCTAGGTGGGCCTGGACTAGTTGGTGCTGATGTTTTTTCCTTTCCTCCAGGACAACTACCATCTGCAGCTGCTCTCCATTCGCCTCTTTGGCAAGGTGATGGAGTCAGTAGTGGAAGAGGGAAAAAAGCCCCTGGAGAGAATCGTGACACAGAGCCTCCTCCTACTCTTCTTACACTGTCATGATGAGAACCGGCGTGTGGTAGAGGTGAGGCTTTGTCTGATGCTGCTGCATCCTTGGGAACGGGCTCAGCTGCCTCCTGTCCTGGTGCCTCCCAGGCTGCAGCCCCCTCCTGGTCTTGGCCCAGGGACGCCAGTCCTGTGCCCTGGGCTCTGGTGCCATCTCCGGCTCTCTCCAGGCCTCTATGGAAACGCTGCCTTGTGTGGCCGAGTTCCTGAAGAAGAGGAATCTCAAGCAGCTGGTGAAGAAGAAGAAGATGGTGAAGGTCAGCGAGTGCCTGGTAAGGACAGCCTGGAAGCCCCAGGCGCAGCCTGGAGATGCCCCCTGCCCCCGGTGCTCAGTGTGTGCGGCTGGCAGCTGTGGCCCTGCCCAGTGCCGCAGCCAGGGGCACCAGCCTGCGGCCCACACGCTGCTCCCTTCCCCGGGCGCTGCGGGCTCTTCTCCAGGCTGCTCTGGCCCCGAGCCGGGTGCCCATGGAGCCCCGGCCCAGCTGCGCTGTGCGGCGGGGCGGCCCCGCGGCTCCCCGGGCAGCAGCCGGCCCTCGGGCCCCTCCAAAGGCCGGCGCCAGCGGCTGCTGGCCGCGCCTCAGGGCTGTGCGGGCACGGGAGGCCAGGGCTGGGCGCAGGGAGAGCCCGGCCGAGGGGCAGAGCCCGCGCCAAGCCTTCCCTCATGGCGCTCTCTATGCAGCTGGCAGAGGACAGAAGCCGAGCGGCCGAGCAGCTGCGCCAGGCCCTGCCGTACCTGGAGAGCCCGCAGGAGCCCCTGCGAGAGGCGGCCGTCAGCTTCATCGGTGAGCCGCCAGCCCGGGCTCCCTCCCCGCCCCAGCCCCGGCTGCTGCCCCGGCAGCGCCATCCGGGCCCGGGGCTCTGGAGCCCCGCCTGCCCTCGGGGCTGCTGCGCCCCGCTCTCGCAGCCGTGCCCTTCCTGGGGCGTCCGCATGCGCCAAGGGCCCGGGCTGAGCGCTGCCGGCGCAGGAGGCCGTGTGGCCCCAGGGCTGGCAGCGCCGCTGGGGGGGAGCTGTGCCGCTGGGGCCGTGACACAGGCTCTGTGTCCCCAGGGACCGCCGGGTGGTACCTGAGGGGGCAGCAGGAAGAGCTCCAGCTCCTCAGTGAGGGTGAGTGAGGGCAGCGGGGTGTCAGCGGGGGCTGGCGGGGGCAGCCGCAATCCCTGCCCTGGCTGCGGAGGGCTCTGCTCCCTGTGTGGATCAGCGGTTGTGTGAGCAGAGCACAGAGAGATTTCAGGGATATGTGGGGGGATTCGTGGCCAGCACCTTCCAGCTGATCCCGTTGGTCTCTCCTCTCTTGTGGCCATGGCAGGAGCTGCCTGGGATGGCCCTGGCAGGGAGGTCTCTTTGGATTCCTGCAGATCCTGCAGGCTCTAACCATAGCTCTCTTCCTCTCTCTTCCAGCCCTTCGAGCCCTGAGCAGTGACGACAGCCCATCCCAGACAAACAAGGCAGTTCAAGGCATATTCAACAGAAGAGTTGCAGAACTATGCATACGTGCTGGTGCAGGAGAAGCATCATACCTACAAGACTTCCAGACACCATGGAAGATGAGCCCTTCTGGAGCTCCAGGCACAGCTGATGCTGGGCACAGCTGAGCCTGTGGGAAGCTGCCCTAGCTCCTCCCCTCTCCCTCGCTGTTGAGAGCTCCCTCTCTCCAGCCCTCAGACCCTGCCCATCCCCTTTTTTCCCTCCCCTCTCCCTCCTTGTTGACAGCTCCCTCTCTCCAGCCCTCAGACCCTGCCCATCCCCTTTTCTTCCCTCCCGGCTTCTCCCTGTTTGTAGCTGCCTCCTTCCAGCCCTCTGATTTTGCCCATCCCCTTTTTTCCCCTCCCAGCTCATACCTTGGCTTTGCCTTCCATTAATAAACAGTTTGGGTTTTTCCCCTTACGTGTATCCCTGTGGGGCTGAAGCGGACTGTCTTTAACCATGAATCTGAAACAGCTGACTCTGTATATATTTACAGCAATTCTTTTGCTGTGTTCCAAGGGTGCACAGAGTGGCTTCTCTTCTGGGACAAAAATGACTGGGAAATAAATAGAGTCCCCATTTGGCAAAAAGAGAAATGGCAAGAAAGTCTTGCTGTAGCAAGAAAAGGGACTTTTAAAGTTTTAATTTAAGCGTCTCACCAAGAAAATGAAAGCCCAACTAGCCACTGGAATAAGAAAGTAGATGAAATGGCCAGATTACCCCACTAAGTGTAAAAACTCCAGCAGAAAACTGGGACCAAATGGTTGCACTTGAAGCGACAGCACGCAGGGGCACAAGACCTATATGAGGAGGCAAGAAGCAGAGGATGGTCAGTGACGCGGGAGATGTGCCGTACCTGCTTATCTTCATGTGAGCAGTGTAGAACCTGACTAGAGCCCCACCCTTTAGAAGACCCCCCCCTTCCGTATCCGAGACAGGAAAGGACTGTGGGACATGGCAAGTAGACCATCTTGGAGCCTTTTGGAAGTCTGAGGGAAAACAATATATGTTAGCAGGAGTAGAACTTTGTGGAAGGTTGGGGGGAGGGCAGGGAGCAAGTGGAATTTTTCCCATTCTGTTGCTAAGCAACTAATGACCGGTCTTTAAGGGCCATCTACGCTCACAAAGGAGACAAAGCCTTTGGCTTTTCCAGGCAGGGGAACGAGAGATTTACAGGATTTGATAACAGGACACTCGCTCGCTGCTCTCGGAGGAGAGAACAGTGGAAGAGACGTCTCTCTGTTTCTGGCTGGAACTGCAGGAAAAGAAAAGCCTGGCTCTGCACTAGTTTTTCTCTGCCTGCTGGGTGAGTCCTTGCTTTGAGGGGAAAGGCACGGGATTCTGATCCTCTCGTCCCCTCCGGGAGGGTGCATCTACCAGCCGCGCCGCAGCGGAGCGGGACCCCCCTGCCTGCCACCACCCCGCGGCCTGCCTGCCGCTGCTCTGCGCTCTGCCTGCTCCAACTGCGGAGTTTCCTGCCGCCTCCTCTGCCGGCTCGCCCCGGTGGGCTGACCCGGCTGCTCCATCTCCCGGCTCTGGGCTCTCTGCTGCGCCCCGTCCATCTGCGCTCCACCTGGCTCCAGCCGTCGGCCACTACACGTGTGGCACAGATCCAACCGCGCCACAGCGCCATCTGCAGCTTCCCGGGAGTCATCGCACCTGCCCTGCGGGTCTGGGAGCCCAACAGCGCCCCTACTGGCCGTGACCGTGACTGCACCAAACGGGAAAGTGCCTGACAGACCAGGGACATTCGCCACTGAGTTTTTGGTTTTGTTATTGTTTTTTTTTAATCTTGTTTACTGTTTTTATTACTGATTGTTTACCTCATTCTAGATACTAGTAAAAACTCTTATTCCTTTTCCCATACCTTTGCCTGAGAGCCCTTGATTCCAAAGTTACAATAATTCGGAGGGAAGGGGGTTCAAATTTTCTGCTCTAAGGAAGGTTCCCACCTTCCTTAGCAGACACCTGTCTATCAAACAAAGACAAAGAATCATCATGTCATTGGGAAAGAGGAAGAATGGAAGTTAGAGGAATTCCAGGGGAGCAGGAGGGACGCTGAGCTTTCAACGGGGTTTCAGTGAGGGAGCATCTCCTGCCATTTCTAAAGCACAGCTCCACGGCTGGGATTACAGGAGCAGTGCAAACTCCTACTGTCCAATCCCTGCATTTGCCTCCTGCCAGCACTCAGAGCCTCAGGCATGTTTGGCTGCAAGTGCTCCAGTGCTGCTGCCTCGAGGCATTGGCAAAATTGGCATTAAAGCCCTTCCCCTAAACAGGGCTGGCTCTGAGCTCTGCCTGGGGAAAGCATTTGGCACCCCTGGCATTTCAATAAAATCAGTTGCTGTCATTTTGAAGACACAGTGAATAAACCCAGGGTAGCTAGAGAAACCTTTCTCCATAATGGACAGCCCCAGGGAACACACAATTCTTGCTATGCCTGCTCAAACAAACCAGCAGCCACTTTTTGGGGACAGACTCCATTCTCTCGTCTCCCTCCCTGGCTGTAAAACACTTGCAGAGGCTTTGCAGTTCACACAAACTTGTCAGGATTTGGAGACTCCATTTAATTTCCATTTCTCAGCTAAGCAATTGGAAGTGCCCTAGAGGCACCTCCACTCATGCTTGAAGCCCTCTACTGCCAATGAATTCAGATGCTCTTTTGTTAGGAACACCCTACCTCTGCTTCTTTAGGCGTCTCCAGGTGGGAGATCAAAGCAATGTGGACCAAAGTTTGGAATGTAGCTTCCAAGTGAAGTTCCCTGCTAGGAAAGGACTCCAGCTCTCTGCTACCTCAGGCCCTTTGAAACAGCCTGGCCCTTCACGGCTGCACACTCTGAGCTACACAACTTGGGAGCTGGCAAGTAACAGCAGCTGTGCTCTCATCCCAGCTGCACACAACAACAGGGATTGGAGGCTGCATTTGGACACATGCAGGCAGCTTTGCACCACTTCAGAAAGCTTCAATCCCTGTTTCTCAGAGATTCAATCAGGGATAACTGCTTTTCACATTAAGTGTCTCTTAAGGCACATTAGAACCCAAGGAAGGAAATGGACTCCAACCCTTTGTTCCACTGCATTCATGCCCTGAATTCCAATGGGACAGACAAGTCCCTTTCCTTGGAAGGCAATGTCTCCTACCTGCACCTGTGCCTTCCCCAGCCTTTGGTGGCCACTGTCTCCATCTTCCCACACCTCATCATCTTCCTCCTTGGCAGGCTTGGCTTGCTCATCCTGCGCAGCAAACACAGGCACAGTCACCAGCCTGCTCAGCCCAAACCTGGGCAGCAGGGACTGTTGGGAAAGAAGAAATAGAAAAGTCTTATAGAAGTTATTGCCTGGCAAAAGATACTAGGAATGTTAAAACCTTAGGAGAAATTGAGATAAAGACTACCAATCAAGAAATAGCTGGAGGGAAAGATTATCAACCTGTTGTTCTCACAACAACTCCCCCAGGGTGGATCCAAAGGACTTAAGTGATCCTAATCAACTCAGTAAGAACCTGAAGAACCAGTTTGTAAGATCTAAACACGTGACAGCTATGGTAATGTAAGGATTCTCATAGGCTATATGCAAATGATGTAGAATTTGTATCTCCTCCTAGATTGGTTAGTAGAAATTAGCATATTCATCATAGAACCTGTTTTACATACCTGCAGAGCCAGATTTGGTCTCTTGCAACTTCCCCTCTCCTCTCTTGCAACTTCCTTCCCCCTTCCTACCTCACTTCCCTCTGGGACCTCCACGGGGCTGCGAAAGGCAGTCACATGGTCAGTCTCACTCCTCCTACCTTCCTTCCCAAATAAACCCGCATGCTTTGAAACTGACTGCAAAGAGAGTCCGTCTCCGTCATTGCAGAGGAAAATCGCCTCCTACAAGGGACTGTCTTGGTTTAGAGACAAATATCCTAGGTGGAAAGCACTCTGAACAGGTGCCTCCCCCACAGCAAAGGTTTCTGGCACCCCTTCCCCCCACAACAGAGTATCTCAGCCTAAAGTGGGAAGAACTGTTTAATTAACAGACCACACAGTGGAAGGGGAAAGGGGAAAAGGGGTCATTAAACCTCATCAACAAACAGTTGATGAACTTTCGTGTCCTTTTTCTCAGGCGTAGCTTCCCCTTTCTGGGGTCCCCGGGGTGGAAGAGGGGCGGGTCGTGTTCCTCCATTGGCTCCTTGGGTGATTCTCGTCCGCTGTCCTCTGGAGCTCCTCAGGTTCTCGGATGAGAAAGCAAGTTGAAGGAAAAAAAAGGTCCAAAAACGATGAAAAAAACAATCCCAAGGGAAGAAAGAAAAAGATCAAAAAGAAAACCCAAGCAGCAGCCACACCAGTAGCACCAGCAACCAGCAGCAGCAACTGACTGAGGGAAAAAAAGTAAAACAGTGTCTCTTCCTCCTTCTCACTGCCCTGTAGGAGAGCCCGGGAAAAAGTTTCAAAACATCCCTCACTGGCAGAGCTTTCTCCCAGCTGCGGGATACAGTTAAAGCTACAGGACCATATTTCTGGTCAAGTATACAAATGATAGGGAATACAATATATCATTATGCCACCCCAGGACATTCCACCCCTTTTTCCCTATCGTTGGCTTAACATCCACACTACTCTGTTTCAATTCTATACACACACATATATACACATATACATATATACATATTTACATATATACATATATACATACATATAGGTATATACAAATAGAGGCACTGACATTCAAGAAGCAACGGTACTCCAGCATCCTGACATTACACGTGGCCCTCACCCAAAATGAAATCTCCCTGAGGTACACATTGTGTTTCTCCATTTTCCTGCATTACCCACCAAGTACACCCTGGTCCCTGAGCGAAAACAACCCCATGGATAGGTTTGTCTTTACACCCGGCAGAATTAATCCAAACAGTCTTTCCTAACAAGCCTCTGGCATGTACTGCTGGGACTGTGTCTCCATCTACTGTATGGAGGAGCTCAGATTGGGCAGGGCCTGCTTGGTTGATGGAGACGCCGGTGTTAACTAACCAGGTGGCCTTTGCTAAATGCTGCTCCCAATTTTTGGAAGTCCCCCCACCTAACGTTTTCAAGGTGGTTTTTAACCATCCATTGTACCATTCCACTTTGCCAGCAGCAGGGGCCTGATAAGGGGTATGGTATACCCACTCAATGCCATGCTCCCTAGCCCAGGTGCTTATAAGGCTGTTCTTGAAATGACTTCCTTTGTCAGACTCAATTCTCTCAGGGGTACCATGCCTCCAAAGGACTTGCCTTTCAAGGCCCAGGATGGTGTTGCGGGCAGTGGCATGAGGCACAGGGTAGGTCTCCAGCCACCCCGTGGTGGCTTCTACCATTGTGAGCACGTAGCGCTTGCCGAGGCGGGTTTGAGGCAGTGTGATGTAATCGATCTGCCAGGCCTCCCCATACTTGTATTTGGACCACCTTCCCCCATACCACAGGGGTTTCACCCGCTTGGCTTGCTTGATCTCAGCACAGGTCTCACAGTTATGGATCACCTGGGACATACAGTCCATAGTTAAATCCACCCCTCGGTCTCTTGCCCACTTATAGGTGGCATCTCTGCTCTGATGGCCTGAGGTGTCATGGGCCCATTGAGCTAGAAACAGCTCTCCCTTATGCTGCCAATCTAAGTCTACCTGGGACACCTTTATCTTTGCAGCCTGATCCACCTGTTTGATGTTTTGGTGTTCTTCATTAGCTCGGCTCTTGCGGACATGGGCATCTACATGGCGGACCTTCACAGATCGTTTCTCTGCCCAGGCAGCAATGTCTTTCCACTCCTCAGCAGCCCAGATCAGTTTTCCCCTACACTGCCAACTGGCCTTTTTCCACTTCCCCAGCCAACCCCACAGAGCATTGGCTACCATCCATGAATCAGTGTACAGGTATAGCTTTGGCCACTTCTCTCTTTCAGCAATGTCCAGGGCCAGCTGAATGGCTTTGAGCTCAGCAAATTGGCTTGATCCACCTTCTCCTTCAGTAGCTTCTGCAACCCGGCGTGTGGGACTCCATACAGCTGCTTTCCATTTTCGCTTTGTTCCTACAAGACGACAGGAACCATCAGTGAAGAGAGCGTAACGTGTTTCATCTTGTGGCAGTTGGTTGTAGGGTGGAGCTTCCTCCTCCCGAGTTACCTCTTCCAGCTCTTCTTCATCAATCAGAACAAATTTTTCACCTTCAGGCCAATTTGTAATTATTTCCAAGATCCCAGGGCAATTCAGATTTCCCATATGGGCGCGCTGTGTGATGAGGGCAATCCATTTGCTCCATGTGGCGTTGGTGGCATGGTGGGTAGAGGGAACCTCTGCTTGGAACATCCAGCCCAGCACTGGTAGTCGGGGTGCGAGGAGAAGTTGTGCTTCAGTGTCAATGACCTCTGAGGCAGCTCGGACTCCTTCATAGGCTGCCAGGATCTCTTTCTCTGTTGGTGTGTAGTTGGCTTCGGACCCTCTGTAACTTCGGCTCCAGAATTCCAGTGGTCGCCTTCAAGTCTCGCCAGGCACCTTCTGCCAAAGGCTCCAAGACAAACCATGACTCCCGGCTGCCGAGTAGAGCACATTCTTCTGGTCCTGTCCTGACTGGGCCGAGGGCTACTGCATGGGCAATCTCCTGCTTGATCTGGGCGAAGGCTTGTTGTTGTTCAGGGCCCCAGTGGAAATCATTCTTTTTACGGGTAACCATGTAGAGAGGACACACAATTTGACTGTACTCAAGAATATGCATTCTCCAAAAGCCTATGGCTCCCAGGAAAGCTTGCGTCTCCTTCTTGTTGGTTGGTGGTGACATCGCTGTGATCTTATTGATGACCTCGGTGGAAATCTGACGCCGTCCATCTTGCCACTTCACGCCCAGGAACTGGATCTCTTTGGCAGGCCCCTTGACTTTGCTCCTTTTGATGGCAAAACCGGCTTCCAGGAGAATCTGGATGATTTTTTCTCCTTTCTCAAAAACTTATTCTGCTGTGTTCCCCCACACGAGGATGTCATCGATGTACTGCAGATGTTCCGAAGCCTCACCCTTTTCCAGTGCAGCCTGGATCAGTCCATGGCAGATGATGGGACTGTGTTTCCACCCCTGGGGCAGTCGGTTCCAGGTGTACTGCACGCCCCTCCAGGTGAAAGCAAACTGAGGCCTGCACTCTGCTGCCAGAGGAATGGAGAAAAATGCATTCGCAGTGTCAACAGTGGTGTACCACTCTGCTGCTTTGGACTCCAGTTCATATTGGAGCTCCAGCATGTCTGGCACGGCAGCGCTCAGTGGTGGAGTCACCTCGTTCAAGGCTCGATAGTCCACAGTCAATCTCCAATCTCCATCAGGTTTGCAGACAGGCCAAATGAGGCTGTTGAAGGGTGAGTGGGCCTTGCTGACCACCCCTTGGCTCTCCAGCTCACGGATCAGCTTGTGGATGGGAATCACAGCATCTCGATTTGTCCGGTACTGCTGGCGGTGCACTGTTGAGGTGGTGATTGGCACTTGTTGCTCTTCCCCTCTCAGGAGTCCTACTGCAAATGGGTTCTTTGACAGTCCAGGCAAGGTGTTCAATTGCTTAATGCCTTCTGTCTCTACAGCAGCTATCCCAAATGCCCACTTGAGTCCCTTCGGGTCTTTGAAATACCCATTTCGGGGGAAGTCTATGCCCAGAATACATGGGGCCTCTGGACCAGTCACAATGGAATGTTTCTTCCACTCTTTTCCAGTCAGGCTCACCTCAGCTTCCACCAGAATCAAGTCTTGTGATCCTCCTGTCACGCTGGCAATAGAAACAGATTCTGCCCCCACATGTTGCAATGGAATTACTGTGCACTGCGCACCAGTGTCAACCAAAGCCTCATATTTTTGTGGTTCTGTTGTGCCAGGCCATTGAATCCACACAGTCCAAAAAGCACGATTTTCCCTGGCCCCTACCTGGCTAGAGGCAGGGCCCCTCTAGCCTTTGTGGGCATGCATGCTAGAGGTTCCTTCAAGGGAATTGGACGTAGCAACTGGAGCTACTTCCCTTCTGGTGGAGTTTCCTCTCTGAGTCTTGCCTTCCTTCAATTCATGCACCTGTCGCGCCAGAGCGGCAGTGGGTTGTTGACCCCACTCCCTCATGTCTTCTCCACTTTCATACAGGAAATACCACAGCTCACGTCGAGGGGTGTACCTGCTCCTCATAGCCGGGGAACATCTGCGTTCGGTAACAGAATCTTTGATCTTTACAGACGAGATTTGGAGAAGGCCCTCTTTAATCTCCTTACTGAGTTTCTTGTGATTCTCCTCTATCCTGTCTTCAAGTTTCTGCAGACATGTCTCCACGACTGAGATTCTTGCGTTCACTGGGCCATGCACAGCATCTGCATATGCTCGGAGCTTCCTTGCCATATCAAGCACGATCTCATGCCTGTCATCTCGCTTCATCATTGCTAAAGCAGAAGCATATTCTTTTGGCCCAAGTTGTACAAGTTTTCGCCACATCACAGGTGTACATTCAACTGCATCTGGATCCATAAGTGGGGCTGGGTTTGCTATGTCCTCTGAAAAGACAATCTCTACCACCGCCATTTCTCTCAGGTGTTGAATCCCTTGTTCTGTGGTCTTCCACGGAGTTTGTTGCTGATAGAGATCCTCGGGGCACAGGTATCTCTCCCTCACACCTCTGATAACTTGTCTCCAGAGGCTGCAAGGGTCAGCCTCATTCCGTGCTGCTCGGTTGATATCTGCATCATGTGACAGGGTCCCCAAATGCCTCGCCTCGGTGCCGTCTAGAAGTGTAACATCACCTGCAGCATCCCAAAGACGGATTAACCAACTAATCATAGATTCATTGTCTCGCTGAATGTAATCTTTTCTTAGGCCGCGAAGGTCCTTCACGGACATGGATTCGACAATGACTTCTGACTCAGTCATTGGCTTTGAGGATCCCTCACCCCCATCATCATCTGCTGGGCAATCGGTTTTGACTTGGTGTTTCCTGCTTCTTGTAACAGGAGCAACTGCCATTGGCTTAGGCTCCCTATCTGCCTGTTCTAGGGTATTAAACAGTGTACAATAAGCACATGCCAGGCCCCAACATATTGTCTTAACGTTGTCACTGCACTTCTCTTTAAGATACTTCCCCACCTCAGCTGGTCTCAGAATTTGTTCAAGGGGAATCTCCCAATCTATTGGGTCAGAGAATTTCTTTAAAAGTTGGTCTATTTCCTCCCATACTCCACACCACTCAATTCTCCTCACATCTGGATCAGGTGTCTGCTCCTGCTCAGCCCCTCTGGACATCTCAGCCCTCTTTCTGGAAAAGCTGACCATCATATAGATGAAACCTGCCACGATGCTTACCATGAATACCAGGGTAAGCACCATGAATACCAGGACAGTGGTCTCTTTAACATCCAGGGGAAACTGAACATTCTGAAAAGGTGATGTACCAAATTTAAAGGGGAAGACATAGGTGAAGAACCAGGAAGCTTCATCCTCTGCTTCTCCTCTAGCAGGTTGGATAATGTTACCAACAAAACACCAGAAGAAGCTACTATAACAAGGAGAGGAAAGCAACAGAGCATATACCTTCTTACCAGTTTCCAATACCTTTCTATAGATTGTCCATACCATGCATATTACCATAACAAGCCTGTGTCGTGTCCCTGATCTATAAAAATTGTACATTAGGGACACAATTGCCCCTATCTGTGGGTAGGGTAACAGGCCTACATACCAGACAGACAGTATCACTTCAAACCACATCCCATCAAACAACATGGTGACCACTGATTGCTATAATCCAATATGAAGTGCTTAAAACCAGAATATAATTACTAGTTTTTCCACTTTCTCTACCCCACAAAAGGTGGGCACCAAATTTTGTCAAGCCCCTTTAAGTTGGGCACCAAATTTTGTCTTGGATTAGAGACAAATATCCTAGGTGGAAAGCACTCTGAACAGGTGCCTCCCCCACAGCAAAGGTTTCTGGCACCCCTTCCTCCCCACAACAGAATATCTCAGCCTAAAGCGGGAAGAACTGTTTAATTAACAGACCACACAGTGGAAGGGGAAAGGGGAAAAGGGGTCATTAAACCTCATCAACAAACAGTTGATGAACTTTCGTGTCCTTTTTCTCAGGCGTAGCTTCCCCTTTCCGGGGTCCCCGGGGGTGGAAGAGGGGTGGGTCGTGTTCCTCCATTGGCTCCTTGGATGATTCTCGTCCGCTGTCCTCTGGAGCTCCTCAGGATCTCAGATGAGAAAGCAAGTTGAAGGAAAAAAAAGGTCCAAAAATGATGAAAAGAACAATCCCAGGGGAAGAAAGAAAAAAAACAAAAAGAAAACCCAAGCAGCAGCCACACCAGTAGCACCAGCAACCAGCAGCAGCAACTGACTGAGGGAAAAAAAAGTAAAACAGTGTCTCTTCCTCCTTCTCACTGCCCTGTAGGAGAGCCCGGGAAAAAGTTTCAAAACATCCCTCGCTGGCAGAGCTTTCTCCCAGCTGCGAGACACAGTTAAAGCTACAGGACCATATTTCTGGTCAAGTATACAAATGATAGGGAATACAAAATACCATTATTCCACCCCAGGACATTGACGGACTGGCAGGACTCTCTGGATGCTCACCCCTCTGCTGGGCACCATGCCTGCTCCACAGTCCATTCCCATTCCCGCCATGGCATCTCCATGGGAAACTGCAAATGTTTGTTCTGCTGCTTTTTGGGACATCAGAGACTCCCCTGAGGCAGTGGGCAAAGCTCCTCTTCCCACAGCCTCGGCCTCCCAAAGCCCTGCTGGGTGCCTGCACAGAGCACAGGAAACGCTTCAGTTCCTACTGAAATTTCCTCCTGTGCCCATCAATGCAGAGAAACTTGGCTACCCCAGCCCTGGGAATGTGCAAGGCCAGGCTGGACGGGGCTTGGAGCACCCTGGGCTAGTGGATGGAAAGGCAGGGGATGGAATGAGGTGATTCTTTAAGGCCACTTCCCACACAAACCATTCTGGGATTTCAGGATGATTCCACCATCTCTCCCTGCCTTCATTTTGCATCACTTCCTCTCCAATTCCAATTTCCAAATTTAGGTGATTTGTTCAAGGAATCGTTTCAAATTATTCCAGGAATAAAAAGGGGAATGTCAAACATAGAGGAATCATTCCTACTCCCATCAAATCATTATTCATTGGAAGCCTATTCCCTCATCTTTGTCCTTGTTTTCCTTTCCTGGAAAACTTGATGATCCCACAGTTCCTCTGAGAGATCTACTGCGATGACTGGAAAGTTTGCTCTGTCAGAGAGCCAGGGGCTTTACAACACTTGTTCCTCTGCATCTTCATCCTTCAACCAGCCTTCCCCCAGAACAGTGTTGTGGGAGAAGTTCACAGTGGCTAGAAATGAAATCGCGTTCACCTTTTGTCCTCCCTGTTTTCCAACTCTTTCCAGATTCTTGGAATTACCCTCAACCAAGGCCTAGAAATCTACTGTGAAAACATCAATCAGAGGAACAGCTTGAAAAGAGAAAAGCACATCCAGCAGCAGCCAGCACATGCCATTGCTATTCTTACCTGGTCTCCAGGTGCTCCTGCCAGAGCTGCCAACAGCCATTGCCATTCCATGAGGGTGAGGCAGCAGTGTTGGAGGTGTTCTTTGATGTGGGATGGGACGACAGAGATCAGAGGGTCTTTGTGTTCCCTGCCAAGCCAAAGCACCCCATGATTCTGTGGGGTATGAGCAGCACCTCTCTCCTCACGCCAAGCCACCAGCCGCTGCCAGGAGCCCCTCCTAAGGAGGGGGCCCACCCTCAGCCCCCAGCCCCGAGCCCCCCGGGAGCCCCAGTGTGATGTGGGGAAAGCCGCAGCCCCGGCCGTGTTTGTGTGCTGCATGGGGGGGACCCGCCGAGCGCGCCCGGCCCCGTGTGGGGGCTCCAGCCAGGGCGAGGGGCACCGCGCTCCGGGAGAGGGGGAGGAGAAGGCTGCGGAGGGGGGAGAGGAAGGCCGAGGTGCGAGGGAGAAAGGTACTGCGGGGGTAGGAGAGAGGGGATAAGGGGGGAAGAAGGAGGAGGAGAAGGGCAGGAGGAGGAGGGGGAAGAAGGAGAGCTACAGGCGGTACAGGACGGGGCGCGGGGCGAGCCTCAGCTGGGCCTGGCCGGGGCAGCCCAGCCGTGCCGCCGCCGCCACCCTCGCACGCCTCCTCAGCAGCCAAGGGCGCCGCGCGAGTTCGGCAATTGAAATGCCCTCGGGCCCTCCCAGCCGAGCCGGCCCGGGGGCCGCTCCCGGCGCTGCGCCGAGCCCGGGCCGCTGAGGCGGGAGCGGCACCGGGCGTGCGGGGGGTCCCGGGCGGTGCCGCCTCTCCCCCAGCGGGCGGGCTGCGGCTCCCGGGGCCGCAGAATTGAGGCATCGGCATCGGGGCTGCCTCAGGCACCGGCAGGAGCCGCTCCGGGACGGGCGCTGTCCCTCCTGCTCCGGCCGGCGCGGGGCTGGCACCCGCCGGGCTCCCCGCACGCTGCCGCTGCTGCCGCCGGGAGCCGGGGCTGTGCCGCGCCCGGGCAGCCCCCGGGACTGATCCCGTGCTCAGCCCGCCACGCGCCGGGCTGGGCTCCGCTCGGAGCCCCAAAGGCCTCCTGCCGGGAGCCAGCCTTCTCCCTAGCTGTGCACTCCCCATCACCTCCTTTTTACCTCACGAGGTTCATTCGCTGCCCTGCAGATTTGCCCAAGTTTTACCCCCCAAAAGCTCCTTGCCTACCTCCGGGGACTGTCTCCATTTGGCAGTGTTCACTCTCACCCTAGAGATTTACTCAAGTGTGACCTCCAAAATTTTCCTTACCTATCTACACCTTAGTACCTCCTTTTTAACTCAAAATATTCATTGTCAACCTTTTGATTAGTTCAAGGTTTACCCCCCAAACTTCCCCTACCTATCTATCCACTACTGATTCCTTCCTTTTTATTTCACTATTCATTTTCTACCATGGAGATTTGCTCAAGATTTACCTCCCCCATTTTCCATCTGCCTTCTACTCATGACCTCATTTTTACTTCCAAATGTTCATTCTCTGCCCTATAGATTATTTCCTATTCTTTTTCCCTTCCAAATTACCCTACCCTCCCACAGCGGATTCCCTCATGTTACCTTACTATGTTCATGCTGTCTCCTAGAGATTACTTCCGATTTAGCCCCAGCATTTTCCCTACAGGACCTCTACTCATCACCGCATTGTTGCCTCCAAATGTTCATTCTCTACTCTAGAGATTTGCTCAAGTTTTACCCCCCAAATTAGCCCCACCTATCCACTCATGAGTACTGCATTTTTCCTCCAAAATATTCATTCTGTCCCCTACAGATTCCAACAAGTTTGACCCCCAACATTTTCCTTCCTGTACAATATTAACTCTTTCTTACCCCAAAAATCTGCATTCTCTCCCCTAAGCATCACCTCAGCTTTTCCTCCAAAATATCCCCATCCTTATTCCCTGGAGATGACCTCAGATCTTCCCTGAACTCTGCCATGAATTACCTCTACTTTGCCCCAAAGTGTCCATTCTGCTCCCCACAGGTGCCCAGCTGACAGCAGGGAGGTCCTTTTGCCCACTGTGCCTTTCTCCTGGCCCTCTCCAGCCTGAGGCCTCACCTCTGCTCCCTCTCTCCATCCTTGTCTTACACAGAGGGGCAGCAAAAGGAAAAGGTTTCACAAAACATTGCTGCCATTCATGAAGAATTGTCTCCAATTGCGCAGTGAGAAGAACATGAACTCACAGCCACTAAGGGCTGACAGTCCCCTGCAGCGAGAGCTCAGCACACATCCACAGAGGCAAGTCCAGCATCAGAAAGAAAGAAAGAAAGAAGGAAAAGGTTATTGCATCTCTTTCAAAGCTCTTTCAAGTTCTCAAACCCAAACCAACCTTTGCTCTTGATTTTGATTGGGTGAATGGAGAGTGCTGGGCACAGGTCATGTCATTCCTGCTGATGGGAGTGATGCTTTCTGGGGGCAGATCAGCTCATTTCCAAAGTTCACTGCCTGCCCCATGCCTGATCTGCACAGGAGAAAACCTCTTCCATGAGAGCACTTTGCTCCATCCAATCCCATTTAGCCAGTCTGTTCCATGTGGGCATTGCCAGGCTGGGGCAGCACGGGCAGACACAGCTCTCAGCACTCTCTGCTCCAAACACAACTCTGGGCTCCTTTGCAAACTGCCTTTGCCATGTGGTTTTCTCCAGGAGAAATCAAGGAATTGCTCATGGCCCACTGGAGAGTAAGTTATCCCAAAGGGAAGTCAAAAATGAATATTCCTGTAAGAGCCTTTGGGATCTGCTGGGCTCATTTGGGAAGGGGACCTAGGGAGTAAAGACATTTTCCAGGAGTAGGGATTCATTTTGTCCAGTGGCACAGTAATCTGGAAAGTCAATTCCCTCAATTGGTCATTCTGCCCTTTGTGTTGCCTTTGGAGAGGGCCCACTGCCACAGTGACATTCTCTAGACACTTTAGTGAAAGTAAAGATGTGTCTGGGGCCAAGGGAGGGGATTCCAATTCCACACCTAAGCCCAGCATGTTGTTCTAATGACAAATGCAAATCAAATTTCCCATCAGAGCATCCCCAAGCCATTCCAAGAGGGGTGATATATTCTTCTTTGGCCCATTCCTGGACAATGGTAGCTGTGAAATGGGACCTGCTGTTCGACTGGATAGCTACAGGTTTTGGAAAGAAGCTGAACCACACTTTAAGAGTTTCTGATGTGTTTGCACTAGTTGCCCAAGGGAAGGCTTCTGCTTGTATTAGTCCTGATCTAAGTTCTACTCCTGCTAACACATACTGTTTTCCCTCAGACTTCCAAAAGGCTCCAAGATGTCCCACAGACTTGCCATGTCCCACAGTCCTTTCCTGTCTCGGATACGGAAGGGGGGGGTGTTCTAAAGGGTGGGGCTCTAGTCGGGTTCTGCACTGCCCACATGAAGATAAGCAGGTACGGCACATCTCCCGAGTCACTGACCACCCTCTGCTTCCTGCCTCCTCATATAGGTCTTGTGCCCCTGCATGCTGTCGCTTCAAGTGCAACCATTCTGATCATCAATCCCAGTTTTCTGCTGCAGTTTTTACACTTAGGGGGGCTAATCTGGCCATTTCAGCTACTTCCTTATTCCAGGAGCTAGTTGGGCTTTCATTTTCTTGGTGAGAGGCTTAAATTAAAACTTTGAAATTCCCTTTTTTATGCTACAGCAAGACTTTCTTGCCATTTCTCTTTTTGCCAAACGGGGACTCTATTTATTTCCCAGTCATTTTTGTCCCAGAAGAGAAGCCACTCTGTGCACCCTTGGAACACAGCAAAAGAATTGCTGTAAATATATACAGAGTCAGCTGTTTCAGATTCATGGTTAAAGACAGTCCGCTTCAGCTCCACAGGGATACACGTTGATGCCGGTGATTTTTGTATTTTCTTTTTATACCCTTTTTATATATTTTTATACCCTTTCCCTTCCCTGTTACCCTCTATACACATTCCTTGTACCCTGCACAAACACTCCTTGTACTTTAGCCCCACATGTTTACAACCCTTGTAAGTCTGATATTTAGCTTAGTTTGGGGTCCTGCACAGCGAGGAAGACCAAACATTCATATTATCGCAGAACTAGAGGCTCCAACCTGTTCTCTCTTGGAATGTGTTTTTGTAAACTAGGCTGTAGTCTCATTTGGGGGGGAGGTTCATTAGAATAGGGGGCAATTACTTCATTTATTAAGTTTCTTATTGGGGGATTTAGAGTAGATATGCTAATTTTGTAAAATCCATAAAAATCCGGTACGCGTTGTACGGGGGTCCCCGACTCGTCGTTCGCTCCATGGCGTTTTCCACCTTTGATGGGTCTGGGCACCTAGGATCCTATTAAACCGAGGTAAATTCCCTTTTCCCTGTACTACTGTGTCTGCTTCATATTTTTACCAGCCTGTTTAAGGCATCAGTTTCTGGCGAGCCAGGCAGGAGCAGGGAACCCCGAAATCGAGTTCTGGATCGAGAGACACCCCGCTACACCCCCCACTTGCCGGCACTACGGGAGGGAAGCGGCGATCCAGGATTGTGAAAATCTGGGAGTTTCCAAAGACCTAACGCAGAGACACAGCAGGAGAGGTGAGATCAAAGGGAAGCTGTTTATTGCTAGCTAGCATTTAGGGGAGATCTCCAGGGGTCAGGGCGGGAGTGTGGCCAAGGGGGCCATAAAACAAGAGGGGTTAATAGCCCACTCTGCTCCCGCAGGGAGGCTGTGAGGAGAGAAGGACGCTTCTCGTTAATCACTCACAGTGAGCCAGGGGCTTAAGATAGCCTGTGGCTCAAAGGTTAGGGGCATGGGTTCCGAATCCCAAGTGATCAGTGGTTCGGGACTCGGCCAGGGTTTAGGTCTTACACGCGTGCTCTTTTGCTTTGTTTACTCTGCGGTGGTGTGGGAATTGCAGGTTCGATTCTCGCGCCAGACTCTCCACTAAGAGTTTTCTTTTCGGTTGGTTCTTTCCGTTTATAAGCAAACAAAACATGGGGGGTGCGTCTTCCACTAATCCAAAAATCCCGCGGGATTCCCCACTGGGCCTGATCTTATAACATTGGCACGTCCTAACGGGGAAAAAGACCCCCCTGAACACAGGGGAGCTAACACGGCTTTCGTTGTGGGTGTGGCCTCTTTTAAAACTGAAAGGGGAAGGGACGTGGCCCTGTTTTGGTAGTTTGGAAAATGAATTAATCACAGAATTACTGGTAGAGCTTCGGGCCCAGGGCAGGTTTGATGAGTTGAGATATGCGGAATTGTTTTCTATATACCTGAATCGAGAAGAGGCGTACAAACAAATGAAAAAGGGCTGTTTAGAGGCGGTTGTACAGAGGAAGAAAAAGGGAAAAGGTAGAGATAAGCAGCCTCTAACCAGAGCTGAAGAGATAGACATGACCGACATAGACACGATAGCCCCTGCCTTGCGTGGAGGGCTATCAAACCCCCTGCAGCAGCAGGGGCCAGCCGGAGCAGGGGGAGCATGGCCACCTCCCCCTCCCCCACCGGTACAACCATCAGCTCCCCCTCTCCGCCAGGCCGATGCGGTGCTCGGGATGGGGGATGGGTGGCCGCCACCTCCCCCGCTTCCACCATCTCCGGAAGGTCTCGAGAGCGACACCGGGGCAGGAGCTGGGGCGGGTCTGTCACCACCCACAACCCGCCCTGAGGGCGGAGGCTGGGGAGGAGCTGGGGCGGGTCTGTCACCGCCCGCCACCCGCCCTGAGGGCAGAGGCAGGGGAGGAGCCAGGGCGGGCCCAGGTGGGGAGGGAAGTGCGTCTGCTGCCGTCCCCGGCCCATCCCAGGCTGGGGAAAGGGGGGGCCGTGGGAGGCACCGGCACCACCGCGCAGTCAGTGGCAGGGCTGAGGGAGAGACAGCCCCAATCAAAAGCGAGCCAGAGGAGTCCAGTGCAGATAGCTCCGAGGAGGAGGAGATCGTGGCTGGGGCCACAGCAGTCAGCGAGCCCACCGGGAAGAAGAGGGGAAAGCTAGCCCGAGAAGCCATAGGGGCGGCCAGTCCGGTAGCTAAGCGCACCAGAGCTAAGAAGGATGAACCAAGAAAGGAGCAGCCTGTACTAGAGGCACCTTTGAGGCAGGCTGTCGGAAATCAAGGAGTGATTTATATAAAAACACCGTTCTCCCTCGGAGAGCTCCAACAATGGAGGGAGTCAGTTGGGACGTACAGAGAAAACCCAGAGAAAGTAGCCATGCGTTCTGAATTAGCCATTAAATCACAAAATCCAGATTGGGGTGATCTAAATGTAATGCTGGATGAATTATTAGATAGCACGGAAAAGGAAATGGTCATTAAGGCTGCTACAAATGCTATAGAGACTCAGATTGCGGCTGGTACTCTTCAAGGACCTGTTAATGATATTTTTCCTCAAACTGATCCGGGGTGGGACCCTAACGTGCCAGAGCAGATGGCCAAAATAAAACGATATCAAAAGTGGGTGGTCGTTGGACTAAAATGTGCTGTCCCTAAAGCAATGAATTGGTCCAAATTATATGAAATTAGACAAGATGTGAATGAGACCCCTACAGACTTCCTGAATAGGCTCAAAGATGCTGCACGGAAATACACAAATTTGGACATAGATTCTCCAGCGCAGCAATCCCACCTAGCCTATATATTTATAGGCCAATCTGCAAGTGATATAAGGAAGAAGCTGCAAAAGATGGATGACCATGACTTAAATAAGTTGTTAAATGCAGCCTGGAAAGTCTATCAAAATAGGGATCCAGCAGATAGGGATGCAGGAGACAAGGAGGGTAAACCACACCAAAAGAGAAAACAGGGTCAGGGGAAATCATCTGGAAAACAGAAGAAGGGTCCCCCTCACCCTCCTCTAGCCAACGATCAGTGTGCCATCTGCAAGAAAAAGGGACACTGGAAGAATGAATGTCCAGTGCAGACAAAACAGACACCCCCAGCCCCTGAATTAGCTGTGAATGGGAACTGACGGGGACCGAAGGCATTATCCACCCCAGCGGAGCCTTCGGTTACTGTTAAGCTGGGGAAAGATGATGTTAAATTTCTGGTTGATACAGGGGCAACATATTCTGTGTTAAATACTTTAAAGGGGAAACTGAGTCAAGATACGGTAGATATAATCAGTGCCACAGGGATAAGTGAAACAAGGCCTTTCTTTCAACCTTTAAAATTTAAACTGGGAAAACATTGGGTAACTCACCGATTTTTATATATGCCAGATTCTCCAGAGCCATTAATGGGCACAGATTTGCTGGAGAAATTGGAAGCGGAAATCAAATTTTCCAAAGAGGAGGGAGTGAAAGTCATAATTCCTGAACCTAAATTTGTTGAAGCAGCTACTATTTACGTACAGAAGTGTTGTGGAGAAATTCCCAAAGAAGTTGAAGATGCTGTTATTCCAATAGTATGGGCCAGTGATCTTCCCGGGAGATCCAAAAGAGCTGAACCTGTGAGTATTGCACTCAAAGCAGGGGCAGCACCAGTAAGGCAGAAGCAATACCCTCTAAAATTAGAAAGTCGAAGGGGACTAGCACCTATAATTGAAAAATTTCTTAAATTTGGGTTGTTAGTGGAATGTGAGTCTAAGTACAACACACCCATCTTGCCAGTAAAGAGGGCTGATGGTAAAAGTTACAGATTAGTGCAAGATTTAAGAGCAATTAACAAAATCACAGAGGACATACATTCAGTTGTACCAAACCCTTACACTTTCCTGAGCACACTGACAAGTGAACTAGGGTGGTTCACAGTTTTAGATCTCAAGGATGCCTTTTTCTCTATTCCTGTAAGTAAAAGCAGCCAGGAACTCTTTGCTTTTGAGTGGGAAAATCCTGAAACAGGAAGGAAGACTCAACTCACCTGGACAGTGCTACCCCAAGGGTTCAAGAACAGCCCAACTATATTTGGACATCAGCTGTCAAAAGAACTAGAGGACTGGAGGAAACAAGAACCAAGAGGAGAAATCCTTCAATATGTTGATAACATCCTGATTGCGGCCAAAACACGAGGTAACTGTATCCAGCTCACTGTAAGTATTTTGAATTTTTTGGGCTTAGGTGGATATCGAGTTTCAAAGGAAAAGGCACAGGTTGCCAAAGAAACAGTAGTTTACTTGGGACTGGAAATTTTCCGTGGCCATGACAACTCAGCAAGGAACGGAAAGAAGCTCTCTGCCGACTTCCAGAGCCCCACACTGTAAGAGAGATGCAAGCCTTCCTTAGTATGGTAGGTTGGTGCCGACTTTGGGTGGCAAAATAGAGAATACTGGTAAAACCTCTGTATGAAACCCTTAAGGCAGCTGATAAGAGAACCATCAACTGGACAGAAAAAGCAAAGGCTGCATTTAAACAGCTGAAACATTCCTTGATGTCTGCTCCAGCTTTGGGGCTGCCAGACCTAACCAAGCCCTTTGAACTCTTTACATACGAGCGACAGAATGTTGCTCTGGGAGTACTGGCACAGCACCTTGGGGACCAGCGAAGAGCTGTAGCCTGTTTTTCAAAACAGCTAGACAATGTTAGCCAAGGGTGGCCTGGGTGTCTGAGAGCTGTGGCGGCAACTGTCATCCTGATACAGGAGGCTCGTAAATTCACCCTTGGGCAGCACATTGTTGTGTATGTACCCCATGCAGTGATCTCTGTGCTGGAGCAAAAGGGGGGACACTGGTTGACCCCTAGCGGAATGCTTAAATACCAAGCTGTGTTATTGGAACAGGATGATGTTACCCTAAAAACAACATCTGTTGTAAACCCTGCAATGTTCTTGTCATCCACATTGCTTGATGATGTGCCTGAGCATGACTGTTTGCAGACAATAGAAGAGACCTATTCCAGTAGACCAGACCTGAAGGATGTGCCTCTGGAGAAGCCAGACTGGGAACTTTTTACTGATGGGAACAGTTTCGTAAAAAATGGTAAGCGAATGACAGGCTACGCAGTAACTACCATAGATGAAGTAATTGAGGCAAAAGCCTTGCCTTCAGATGTATCATCACAGAAAGCCGAACTGATTGCGCTGACCAGAGCTCTAGAACTGAGTGAAGGAAAGAAGGTAACCATATAGACTGATTCCAAATATGCCTTCAGTGTTGTTCATGCCCACGGAGCTATTTGGAAGGAACGTGGCCTACTGACTGCTCAAGGTAACAGCATTAAGCATGCAAAACAAATCCTTGCACTCCTGCAGAGCATCTGGAAACCCACAGAAGTAGCTATCATGCATTGCAAAAGTCATCAAAAGGGCAAGACAACCCCTGAAGTGGGAAATCGCTTTGCTGATGAAATAGCTAAAGAGATAGCAGAAAAAGGCATATTTGCAATAGTACCACAGAAGAAAGTAGATCTAACAGGGTTTACTCCAAAATATGATCAGAGAGATCACAAATTAATTAAGTTTCTTAAAGATGAGATTAAGGAAGGTGGGTGAGCTGTTACCCCGGTAAGTCAAGTTGTAGTCCCACCCCCACTCCTTCGAGAAATAGCTCAGAGGGAGCATGAGAGTACTCACTGGGGAACAGAAAATCTTTTAAAACATTTGAGAAAGGTAGTGATAGGGAAGGGGATGACTGAAATTGTGCAATCCATAACAAGCAAGTGTGAAACCTGTTGCAAAAACAACCCTGACACAAGTAAGAGAGTCGTGTTAGGAGTGACCAAGGCAGGGTATCTCCCAGGAGATTACTGGCAAATAGATTTTGCTGAAATGCCACGTAAGGAGGGATACAAATATGTACTGGTATTGGTTGATACTTTTAGTGGGTGGCCTGAAGCTTATCCCTGTCGCACCAATGCAGCAAAAGAAGTAGTGAAAGCCTTGCTCAACCACATAATTCCAAAGTTTGGGGTTCCCTTGGGAATGTCATCTGATAGGGGACCACATTTTGTTGCAACAGTGGTCGGGGAAGTTAGCAAGATTCTGGGACTTACTTGGGACCTGCATACACCATACAGGCCCCAAGCAAGTGGCAAAGTTGAACGTATGAACGGAACCCTCAAAGCCCAGATTGCTAAAATCTGCCAAGAAACATCTATGACATGGGTTCAGGCTTTGCCTCTTGCCTTACTGAGGGTCCGCATACAACCAAGGCGAAGGGACAACATAAATCCCTATGAGATCTTATATGGAAGACCATATCAGGTTCCACATATCCCAGGGGAAATTTACATGAAAGGTAAAATTGATTTACAAAAATATTTAATGGCTTTGAGTTCCACTTTGCAGAAGCTGCAGAGATTCGTCGTGTTGTCCAAACCTATAGGATTGGACACCCCTGCTCACCCATTTCAGCCTGGAGACTGGGTCTACATCAAGTGGTGGGACAGTGACCCCTTGCAAGCTAAGTGGAAGGGACCATTCCAAGTTTTGCTGACGACCCTCACTGCTGTTAAAGTCGCTGGGAAAGGACCGTGGATCCACTACTCCAGGGTGAAGAAGGCTTCTGCCCCTGAGACCATTGAAAAAACAGAGACTGATGCAAATCAAGATGATGTAGTTTAAATTGTTCTTTATATGAATCTGTGCTATAGCTGGATGTGTAAACCGATGCTGTGGTTAGGGTAGTGTAGAGACTAGACAAGGTGGAGGCTTGTTAGTCTCCAAAAAGGGGGGAAATGATGCCGGTGATTTTTGTATTTTCTTTTTATACCCTTTTTATATATTTTTATACCCTTTCCCTTCCCTGTTACCCTCTATACACATTCCTTGTACCCTGCACAAACACTCCTTGTACTTTAGCCCCACATGTTTACAACCCTTGTAAGTCTGATATTTAGCTTAGTTTGGGGTCCTGCACAGCGAGGAAGACCAAACATTCATATTATCGCAGAACTAGAGGCTCCAACCTGTTCTCTCTTGGAATGTGTTTTTGTAAACTAGGCTGTAGTCTCATTTGGGGGGGAGGTTCATTAGAATAGGGGGCAATTACTTCATTTATTAAGTTTCTTATTGGGGGATTTAGAGTAGATATGCTAATTTTGTAAAATCCATAAAAATCCGGTACGCGTTGTACGGGGGTCCCCGACTCGTCGTTCGCTCCATGGCGTTTTCCACCTTTGATGGGTCTGGGCACCTAGGATCCTATTAAACCGAGGTAAATTCCCTTTTCCCTGTACTACTGTGTCTGCTTCATATTTTTACCAGCCTGTTTAAGGCATCAACATAAGGGGAAAAACCCAAACTGTTTATTAATGGAAGCAAAGCAAAGGGATGAGCTGGGAGGGGAAAAAAGGGGATGGGCAAAATCAGAGGGCTGGAGGGAGGGAGCTGTCAACAAGGAGGGAGAGGGGAGGGAAAAAAGGGGATGGGCAGGGTCTGAGGGCTGGAGGGAGGGAGCTGTCAACAAGGAGGGAGAGGGGAGGGAAAAAGGGATGGGCAGAGTCTGAGGGTTGGGGGGAGGGAGCTGTCAACAAGGAGGGAGAGGGGAGGGAAAAAGGGATGGGCAAAGTCTGAGGGCTGGAGAGAGGGAGCTCTCAACAGCGAGGGAGAGGGGAGGAGCTAGGGCAGCTTCCCACAGGCTCAGCTGTGCCCAGCATCAGCTGTGCCTGGAGCTCCAGCTGGTCTCCAGAAGGGCTCATCTTCCATGGTGTCTGGAAGTCTTGTAGGTATGATGCTTCTCCTGCGCCAGCACGCATGCGTAGTTCTGCAGCTCTTCTGTTCAATATGCCTTGAACTGCCTTGTTTGTCTGGGATGGGCTGTTGTCACTGCTCAGGGCTCGAAGGGCTGGAAGAGAGAGGAAGAGAGCTATGGTTAGAGCCTGCAGGATCTGCAGGAATCCAAAGAGACCTCCCTGCCAGGGCCATCCCAGGCAGCTCCTGCAATGGCCACAAGAGAGGAGAGACCAACGGGATCAGCTGGAAGGTGCTGGCCACGAATCCCCCCACATATCCCTGAAATTTCTCTGTGCTCTGCCCACACCACCCCTCATCCACACAGGGAGCAGAGCCCTCCGCAGCCAGGGCAGGGATTGCGGCTGCCCCCGCCAGCCCCCGCTGACACCCCGCTGCCCTCACTCACCCTCACTGAGGAGCTGGAGCTCTTCCTGCTGCCCCCTCAGGTACCGCCCGGCGGTCCCTGGGGACACAGAGCCTGTGTCACGGCCCCAGCGGCACAGCTCCCCCGCAGCGGCGCTGCCAGCCCTGGGGCCACACGGCCTCCTGCGCCGGCAGCGCTCAGCCCGGGCCCTTGGCGCATGCGGACGCCCCAGGAAGGGCACGGCTGCGAGAGCGGGGCGCAGCAGCCCCGAGGGCAGGCGGGGCTCCAGAGCCCCGGGCCCGGATGGCGCTGCCGGGGCAGCAGCCGGGGCTGGGGCGGGGAGGGAGCCCGGGCTGGCGGCTCACCGATGAAGCAGAGGGCCGCCTCTCGCAAGGGCTTCTGTGGGCTCTTCAGGTACGGCAGGGCCTGGCGCAGCTGCTCGGCCGCTCGGCTCCTGTCCTCTGCCAGCTGCAGAGAGAGCCACGAGGGAAGGCTTGGCGCGGGCTCTGCCCCTCGGCCGGGCTCTCCCTGCGCCCAGCCCTGGCCTCCCGTGCCCGCACAGCCCTGAGGCGCGGCCAGCAGCCGCTGGCGCCGGCCTTTGGAAGGGCCCGAGGGCCGGCTGCTGCCCGGGGAGCCGCGGGGCCGCCCCGCCGCACAGCGCAGCTGGGCCGGGGCTCCATGGGCACCCGGCTCGGGGCCAGAGCAGCCTGGAGAAGAGCCCGCAGCGCCCGGGGAAGGGAGCAGCGTGTGGGCCGCAGGCTGGTGCCCCTGGCTGCGGCACTGGGCAGGGCCACAGCTGCCAGCCGCACACACTGAGCACCGGCGGCAGGGGGCTTCTCCAGGCTGCGCCTGGGGCTTCCAGGCTGTCCTTACCAGGCACTCGCTGAATGCCAATGGCTGCCGCTCCTTCATCAGCTGCTTGAGAGTCTCCCTGTTCAGGAAAACGGCTGCACAAAGCAGCGTTTCCATCGAGGCCTGGAGAGCAGCAGAGAGCCGGAGATGGCACCAGAGCCCAGGGCACAGGACTGGCGTCCCTGGGCCAAGACCAGGAGGAGGCTGTAGCCCGGGAGGCATCAGGAGAGGAGGCAGCCGAGTCCCCTCCCAAAGGGACACTGGCAGTACACACGTCCTCACCTCTCCCACATGCAATTGATTCTCATCATAGCAGTGGAGTAAAAGAGGGCATAGGCTCTGTCTCACGATTCTCTCCAGGGGCTTTTTTCCCTCTTCCACTACTGACTCCATCACCTTGCCGAAGAGGTGAATGGACAGCAGCCGCACATGGCTGTTGCCCTGGAGGGAAGGAAAAAACATCAGCACCAACTAGTCCAGGCCCCCCTAGGCAATGGCCCAAAATTCCATAGGGCACAGAGTTTCTGGGCAGCAGCCAGTGCACATGCCTGGTGGCACAGAGCCTTACATTGTCAAAGAGTGGCAGGAGAGCCTCAGCCAGCTTTGGGGCGGTGGTGCTGGATACCAGGATGTCTTTGTTCTGGAGCACATTCGTGAACACAGAGAGGCTCATCCCGACCACTTCTCCATCTGCATCTCCCAGCAGCTCCACAAGCCTTTGAGACACAATGCCTATTCTTCTTGCCTGTGTGGAACACAAGGCTGTGCTGTGAAGCCATGAACGGCTGCACCGCCAACATCGCCCTGGCACTGCAACCCCGCCTTGCTGCGGCAGGGCCCAGAGGCCAAAGGGCTGTCCCGAAGCACTCGGGCAGCTGAACCAGGAGGCAGGAGAGCTGGGAGCAGCTGCCTCAGCTCCTGAAGGCCAGCCAAGCCCAGCTGGCTGCTTTCCCCAGGCCCCCACTGCCAGCACAGCTTCAGCCACTGCCCCCTTCTCACCACTGAGGGGTCTGTGCTGAGCACTACAAGGCCTCTGAGCGCCAGGCGATGCCTCTCTCTGCGCTGGCTCTGCAGGTGCCTTGCCATGGTCTCCAGGATGCTGTCACCACATTCACTCATGTCCAGGTAGTCGAGTTCCTGAAAGGCACAGGGCAGTGACGGGGGAGCGAGCCAGCAGGAGCCCAGAACCGCACAGGGCTGGGCCCAGGCAGCAGCACAGGGCACAGGTACTGTCCCAGGCAGCTGCAGCTACGAGAGGGCAGAGAGCTGGGAGGCAGCTGAGCGAGGCAGCACTGCCCTTCAGGCTCACCTCCACAAGGGATGCCAGGGTGGGCAGATCCCAGCGTAGCTCCTCCGTGTTGAGCAACCCAAGCAGGCGGCGTGCGATCCCAGAACACAATGGGCGGGAAACACGGCGCATCTCACTGTCAGGCAGAAAAGGACACCTAGACGCTGAGGTGGGGAGGCAAACCTCTCCCGGGAGTGACTCACAGAGGTCTAATGTTTCCCCACCACCCTGGAGAGGATGTGGGCACTTTGGGAGATGGCTCCCTGTGGTCAGCCTCCTCCCCCAGGCTTTTCTAGTCTGCTTGGCTGTCCCTCGGTGACAAGACCCTCTTGCTCATGACCACAGGCACTGTGTGGGACAGTCCTGGCACAGGGCACAAATGCCGAGGGCAGTGGGGAGAAGGGGATCTCACCTGGCCAGCAGACCCTTGGCATAGTGCTGGGTGTCAGCACTGAGCAGTGTGTCCCAGCCACTCTTGCGCTCCATAATCATCACCTTATTGTCACAGTGCAGTCGGCAGAGCAGAGTCTCCATGACCTGCACTGCAAACCTGTGTGCAGAGCAAAGCCCAGGTCACACTGGGAATACTGGCCCTGGCCACAAAGGGCATGGGAGGGACAGGAGGACTGGGACCTGTTGGGGTTGGTGGGAAGGCGGTGTTCCTCTCGGCATGCTCTCCAGAAGTTATCAACTTCCTCTGGCATCTGCTCCATGGTGATGACAACTTGGAAGAGGAGAGCCACAAACAGGCGGGAGGAATAAGGGATCATGGCCTTGTGGCACTCAGGCACAATCACCCACAACACCAGAGTTGCCTGCAAAATTAGCACGCCGAGACAGTGCTCAGTGCCGAGGTGCTGAGGTGTCCGTGTGGCAGGGCCCAAGGGGAGACACAGGGGGAGCACCAGGCCTGGTGCCCCCTGAGCCTGCCCCTAGCCCAGGTTTCAGCTCAGTGCCTGAGGGAGGGAGAGGATGGAGAGCTGCTGGAGAGGTGACCCGGGGGCGAGTAAAGGCCACTTCCACAAACTCACAGCCAGGGCAAAAACATCCTTGTTGTCCCCATCAGACGTGGCCATGCTGTGCAGTGGCCAATCCTCCATCACACAGAGCAGCGTTGGCAGCACCTTCTGCACAGTCAGATCTGACGAGGCTATTGTTCTCCACATTATGGCAGCAGCTCTGTGGGACCAGAGCTCTGTGTCAGGGGTGTCTCAGTCACAGTAGCATGGCCCAGGTGACAGAGCCCCGGTGCCCTGAGGGGCAGGGAGGGAGCATGGCAGCAGGCTCGGGAAACGGAGCGGCCCGAGGGTCCTGGAACTCTCTGCCTGTCCGGCAGACCTCACTGGACAGGCTCTAGAGGGTGATGGGCCCTAAAGGCTGGTGAGCCCTGAGCTCTCAAAGCAGGTGGGCCCCATACCTGTCACACGATGGGGCACAGCGCAGGAGGGTCATCACCACATCGGCAGGGTGTTCATCAGCCAGCCTCAGAATGTCAGCTTGCATGCTGACATCCACAGTGACACGGGACATCAGTCCCTGGTGAATGTCCCTCACTATGGCTGGTACCTGGAGGAGCCATGGGCAAGGCTTTGGGCGCTGTCCAAGGCAGCAATTTCCCCAGCTTCCCACAGGAAATGCTTCAATTGCCACCACACCATGCTGGCCTCAAAGACTGAGAGGGTCCAGCAGACTTGGCTTGAGGAGTCTCATGATCCTGGGAGGCCTCCAGCCCTGGCCCCAGGCTGCTTACCTTCTGCTGAGAAGAAAAACAATTCTCCTCAAAAAAATCAGGAGTGCCAGTGGGATGATGGATCACAGTGGGAGTGGGCATTGTGTCAGTATTTACAATGCCCTGAGTCTCTCCAGTGTCAGTGTTTGTGATGGCAATGTCCTCAGTCATGGCCATGTCCTCTGTTGGTGCCTTGTCCTCAGTTGGTGCCGTGTGCTCAGTTGTTGCCATGGCCATGTCCTCAGTCATCGCCATATCCTCAGTCAGTTCTGTCTCCTCAGTAAGTGCCATGTCCTTCGTCAATGCCATGTCCTCAGTTGGTGCCTTGTCCTCCGTTGGTGCCTTGTCTTCAGTTGGTGCCATGTCCTCAGTCATTTCCATGTCCTCAGTCACTTCTGTCTCCTCAGTCAGTGCCATGACCATGTCCTCAGTCATTGCCATGCCCTCAGTCAGTTCCATGTCCTCGGTCAGTTCCGTGTCCTCGGTCACTGCCATGTCAGCCTTCGCCCTCTGATCACTCATTGCAGTGTCAGAGTTTTCAGAGCGCTCAGGCAAATCTGTGCTGACATGCAGCTGAGCAGGAAGCTCGGTTGGCCTGGAGTCAGGCTCAGCTGTGCCCTCAGGTGCTGTGGTTTTGGTCTTTCTACGCCGAATGCGCATGAATTTTCCGAAAGTCTACCAAAGAACAAAGGACAGGGAAGAGAGAAACGTTCCATGGAGTGCTCCAAGCGTGGTGCTCGGCTGAGCAGTGACAGCAGGCCCGGCCCCGGTGGGGATGGCTGCAGGTACCTGCACTGCTCTGCGGAAGCGGCCATGGGCAGGGTGCTTCTTTTGTGTCTGGTCCACGCCTGCATGTGGCAAAGAGTGAGTGCAGCCAGAGCTGAGGGGCTGCGGGAGAGGCCAGAGAACACTGCCCAGGCCTGCGCTCCCCAGGCAGGGACAGCCCCGGGATGGCCAGGGGATGGAGCATGTCCGCTCTTTGGGGGGCACCCCCGGCCTCTCTTCCGTCCTGTCCATGGGCATGTCCCCATCAGATGGGACGGGACGGGACGGGACGGGACGGGACGGGACGGGATGGGATGGGATGGGATGGGATGGGATGGGGCCAAGCTGGCTGCAGCCATCAGCCCTGCGCTCCAGCTCTGCCACTCACCGTCCTGCAGTGGCTGGAACTGCTCAAGCTCTTCAGGCTGCTGTGCTGGGGCAGCTTCAGGGCCTTTCTTTTTATTCCTCCTGAACACTTTGAACAGGCAGAGGAAGGTGCCCGCCATGCCACGGTCTGGCCTTGAGGACATGTTCAAGAGAGATACCTCCAGAAAACTCCAAGTCCAAAAATCCTGCAGTTGTGCCCCTGAAGGCTCCTGCAGGAGTAATCCCTTGCAAAAGGTCGGGGTCAGCAAGTGCTACAGTTGTGCCTTGAAGGCACCTGCAACACAGAAGCCTCAGGAAGGTTACAGGACAAGTCCTGCACTCTGGTCTTGAGGGCTCCTGCCACAAGGACAGGAGACTCCTCGTCAAGGAGTGTGGTCAGGAAGTCCTGTGGTCTGGCCTCGAGGGCACTGGCCGCAGGAATGGGAGATGCCTTGGAAAAGCTCCAATTCACCAAATCCCACGGTCTGGCCTCGAGGGCATCTGCAAAAGAGAAGCCTCGAGAAGGCCACAGGTCACCAAGTCCTGTGGTCTGGCCTCGAGGTCACCTGCAGGAAGAACGCCTCGGAAAAGCTCTGGGTCAGCAACGAATGAGTGCGCTGTGTGGGGGCTCCTCACGGCAACACTCTGTCCCGTCCTGTCCCGTCGCGTGCTCCGAGCACTGTGGCGTGGCCGCATCGCCGCCAGCACCTATGTCACGACGTGTCACAAAGGGCCCATGGACACAATGTCCCATCCCACGGTGACCATGCTGCACCGTGTCACAAAGGGCCTTTGCACACACTGCCTCCTGCCCTGGGACCGTCCCCAGCCCAGCCAAAGGGGCCCAGGTTGGAAGGAATCCATTGCCCCAAGTGTCTAAGACACAGGAGCTTTAGGAACGGCTCCAACAAGAAGCAAACGCTCCCCTGCTCTGCGGGCTCAGGGCAGCAGAAGGAGCCCCCACAGCTGCCGACACAGCCGCAGCGGGAAGGGCCCAGGGCCTTCCACAGGAGCTGGCACGGCCTCCTTGGGACAAGTCCTGGCTGCTGGCCATCCTAAACCAGGGAGTGTGACACAGACAAGGAATGTGTGGGCCTGGGCACGAATGCTGCTCTGACCCCTGGGGCCCGGGGAGCACTGAAATCAGCAGGTGTGGCAGAGTCCCCGCCGAGCCAGACCTGCCACTCCCCTGGAGCCATGGCAGTGCCGGTGCCCCTCTCCTGCCCCAGAGACCTGTGCCCCCGGGGGGCTTCCCTGCCAGAGGACAGCCAAAGCCAGCATGCATTGGTGCCTGTGCTCCTTCCTGCAGGTGACTGCTGGCAAGAGCAGCTGGGGCAAGTGGTGGCAACACTTGGTCTCTGTCAGAAGCTCTTCCTTCCTGCTGGAATTACTTTCTCATTGAAGTGATTTCCTGCAGCACAAAAACATCCTTGCTGTGAAGGGGCAGAAAAATCTTGCAATTAATAATCCTAAATTCAGGAAAGCTTTACTTCCCATTGCTCAACTCAAGTACTTCAAAGCAATTTCAAACTTCCCAAATTAATTGCTGTGGCGAGAGATCATAAAAGGTTTGCATCCCATCTCAAAGCAGCAACACATTAGCCTTGACGTCATTCATTGGAAGTCACCTACAAAAAAGTCACCTACCTACTAAAGAGAGCCCAAAAGAAATAGCCATTCTTTGGTTTACAAATGTTTTTGTATGAAGGGATAATATTTTGATAATTCTCTTAAGGAATAAAAGCTGTCAAGGAATGAAAGTCCACTCAGTGTTACAAAAGTACCCCGAAGAAATGAGTACATTGCAAAAAGGCTAATCCTCCTCCTGCTACAGATATCGAATTGGCCAAGACAGTACAGCCCTCCCCTCTTCTTCCCTGCATGAGAATCAGGACCTCTAACAGAAAAAGTCCCAGATATTCCTTCTGCCCTCCAAAACCAAAGCTGTGCAAAACCACAGATGCTGCCTGCAAACTGAATCAAATTGCAGCCTAGGCCTCTCACCTTGCAGACAACTCCCTCCCCAAAACCCCCACCAATACCAGCGCCCCAAAGCCCCGCACAGAAGCCCTCAACACCCTGCCAACACCCCCACCTGGCCTGATCCCCCCTGCGCAGAGCTTTCCCAGCCTCCAGCAGAGCCTCTGGTTCCCTGCACGTGCCGTGGGATGGCACTCAGGAGGATCTGCTCCAAGGCCTTTGCCGCTACCCAGCTCAGGCTGCCAGGCCTACGGCTCCTGGGTCACCCTTGTGACCCTTCCTGTGCACGGCTGTGGCATTTGCACAGTTCCGCTCAGCTCAGACTTCTCCAGTTAAGCAGCACTGCTGGTAAAGGATCGAGAGCAGCGTGGCAAGAACTTTCTGCAGCTCCCTCTTTACTCTCCAGAGGGGCAGGTAGAACATTCCCCAGGAAAGCACCTGGGGCCACCAGCTGTGGGAGGCACCAGTCAGCTCTGGGGAGAGCCCTCAGCACTGGTGTATCCTGGGGGAACACCATGGTGCTTGACCTGTAGGTACCCACGCCAGCTTCAAACCAGCTGCCTCAGCTTGCAGGGCCTCTCTTGGCCAGCGTCCTGACGTGTGTGCAGGACTGCTGCGAGGCACTGCTGGGACCCAGGGGGACAGGACTGGCTGTCTCGTGTACGCGTAGCAGCCCCTCACACAGCCTGGGTCACCCCGAAAGCAAGAAACACTCACGTGTCAGCAGAGAGGAGCAAGGAGCACTCAGCTCCTCTCAGGAGATCTCAGCTGGCCTTGTTCAAGAACATGCCCCCATTTGAAGGCCTGCTAATGCCCAGCTGCCAGAAATGCCTCCCTTGTGCTCCCCAGGATGCCCAGCAAGAGCCCATGAGCAGGAGGCTCTGGGAGCCAAAGCTTGCAAGCCTTTTCTGAGGCCAGGGACACGCCAAGATCAGCCAAGCCTCTCCACGCTGCCTGGCCCACACAGCCCAGCTCTGTGCTGGCCCTGGCCCAGAGCAGCTTCCACCAAGCAAGAGGCAAATGCATCTTGCCAAGACTTTAAACACACCAGGCAGGTAAGATGGGACAGGGTGTGCATGAAAGGCTTTTAATTCACAGCTCTCCAAGAGAGCTTTGGGGCTCTCACCTGGACAGAGATGCTCCTGCTCAGAGCTCTCTCAAAACGGGGGTAACACCCCCTGCTGCAGCTGCTTGGCTTGGTCTCTGCAGGTGCGGGCAGATGCCAAAGCTGCTCTTCACAGCCTTCTCCCTGCCCCTCTGCCAAGTGCAAGGGGCCTCAAGGACTGAAAGGACCACAGGGAGCCACAGGGAGACAGTTGCACCTGCCTCACTGGCAGCTCCTTGGGAAGCACTTGCACGTTGCCTGTCTCGGAACATCGGGGAATGGCAGTGCCTGTGTGTGCTGGGAAGGGCCAGCCGGGCTCTGCTGAAGGTGAGGCCTTTAGCGCCTGCTGCACCCCCAGAGCTGCCCCAAGGCCTGGCTGAGCTGTCACTGCTGGACTCTTGGGGTGGTCCAGGTGCTCAGCGGGGCCCTGAGCAGCCAAGCGAGCGGCAGTCACACCTAAGGGCCGGGCACATGAAGGCCGTGGGGCGTAAAGGGCGCAGCATGAGGTCAGCACATGGTCCCAGCCCAGAACGCGGCATGGAGTTGCTGTGCTGCCCCCGCTGCAACCCTAGCAGGTGGTAGCTCTAGGAGTGTTTTTCTAGATCTCTTCCCTCCTTCTGTCTTCTTCTCTGCCTCTCTTTCTTTTCTTACTTTTCTTTGCCTGGAACCTTTGGGTAACAGTGCATTTCCTAAGTTTCAAGGTTTTTCTCGGTTGGGCTAAGTTGATGCTAGGTAAATGCTAAATTAACACTGAGTACTGCTGTTGGAGGGGAAGAAATAGAAAAGTTTTATAGAAATTATTGCCTGGAAAAATATACTAAGAATGTAAAAACCTTAGGAGAAAAATTAAAACAAAGACAAGTGTTAAAATACTGATCAGGAGATAGCTGCAGGGAAAGATTAGCAGCCTATTGTTCACAGGGCAGCTCCTCCGGAGTGGATCCGGGAGTGGAAAAACCGGTTCTGTGAGATCAAAACATGTAACAGCTATGGTAATGTAAGAACTCTCATAGGCTATATGGAAATGATGTAAAATTTGTATCTCCTCCTAGATTGGTTAGTAGAAATTAGCATATTCATCATGGAACCTGATATCCGTACTGGCAGAGGAAGCTTCGCTCTCTTCTAACTTCCTCTCCCCTTCCTACATCATCTCCTCTGAGGTCACCGCGTGACTGCGGAAGCAGCCACGTGGTGACTCTCCCCCCCCACCTTATCTCCCCAAGAAATAAACCCTGATGTTTTGAAACTGGCTGCAGAGAGAGTCCGTCTCCATCATTGCAGAGGAAATTTGGAGGAGTTTTCCTTCATACTGCGATGCTAAGTGCTTTCATGTTGAATTCTATATTCTGTTTCATCCTTTGCCAAAGATGGTTGATTTTGGAACGTTTGATTTGGATCGTTTTGCCAGTAAGCTTTAGTGTGACTTTCACCTCTGGACTGTATCTGGTGGGGATTTTGCCTTTGCGCTGAGAGAGAGCAATAGAACCTTGAGTTAAAGGCCTGGATCTGAGGCTCCAGGGCTTCACAGGTGCCTCCATTGCCAACAGCGCCCTTTTTAAGCTGTGCCACCTAAGGGTGCCCTCCCTCCCTCCCTCCCTCCCTCCTTGCTGCACTTTGGCTTTTTGAGGGTTCTCTGGGGGTCTGAGGGGGAAGTTAGGGCCCAGAGTTAGCCCTGGTCCCAGCAGAAGCAGGAGGAATCATTTCATCCTTCTTTTTAGATAGACGTTTTGTGTTTTCTCTCTTTGCTGACACCATGTGGTGAAGCAGCATGTCCAAACTTTACGGTGCTGTTCCCTGGAATAGTTTTTCATTGTAAACCAATGAATTCCCTGCTGGAATCCCAGCCACAGCCCTCCAGATCAATGTGCACTTGAAGGCCTTATACCCTGACCAGGAGAATTTCCTTTTTCTAGACATAGAAAAGAAGGGAAAACTCAGAGTGGATTGGAGCCAGAATCCAGACTGGGGGAAAGTGAGGCAGTGTGCTTGGCACAGGCTGGGGTTGGTAGAGGGAGTGTTTCCTGTTGGATGACACCCATGAGGAAGAGATCCTTCTCTTCCTTTGTGCAAAGTCTAATGGCAAAGGAGTGACTAACTCACAAGTGGGGCCTGGAATGAAAATGGTTCTGTTCCAATGAGGCAAAGAATGCAAGAAGAGAAAACGGGCATCCTTTGGATGTATGAAAACAGTAGGGGGAAAATGTTGAAAAGGGACACTTAGTTGGTGTCACCTTTCATTTTTTAATGGATAAAACCCTCGAATGAGCAATAAGAACACAAGTGTGAAAGGCAGGAGCCTTTCACTTCCACAGGGGCCTTAATTTCCATTTTCTCCTCTCTTTCAGGACAGGAAAAGCCACTTAGTTCATCCTATCTTTGCCAAAAGCTTTGGTAATTGAGCAGCAAGCGCCAACGCACTGAGGCCCTGCCGGCCTGCACTGGAGGGCCTCTGGTGGTGCCCGTGGTGTGGGGTAAGTCCCCAGTTGTCCCCAGAGTGTTGCAAATGCAGAGGGATGTGCCCTGTTTGCAGGCTGTCCTTGCCCTGGTCCCTGCAGTCCCCAATGCCTGAGACACAGAGAGAGAGCCCTGTCCCCAAGGGGCCTTTGCCACCCTGTCAGGAATGTGGTGGCAGCCCCGGGAGCAGGTTGGAGGTGAGAAGTGGGGCTGTGTTTGAGACCGATGTGGGTCAGGTCAGTGTTTACCTGGGGGGGATTTGGCCCCACCGGCTGAGTTGAAGCAGGACCAGGGTGACAGACGCTGCACTTTGTGCACCCTGAGAGTTTACATTCTCCCTGGAGATTTCCTGCCGGGATGTGGCACTGCAGGGAGCAGAATTAAAGCTGCACCTCCCGTGGCCATTGCTGGCCTTTGTCTGTCTGTTGTGCCACTGGACTGTGGGAATTTGCGGCTGTCACTGCCACTGCCACCCCACCTGGGGGCTGCATCCTCCAGGCAGCCCTTGCCAGCCCCACACAAGAGCTCCAGCGCTGCCTCTGTGCTGTGTTGGAAGTGTTTCCTGTCTTGGTTTGAAAGACAGGTGTCTTGCTAAGGAAGGTGAGAGCCTCCCTTAGAATGGATAATGTGACCCCCTTCCCCTCCGAATTCTTATGACTTTGGAATCAAGGGCTTTCAGACAAAGATATGGGAGAAGGAAGAACAGTTTTTACACTAACATTTAGAGCAAGGCAAGAATACAGAAACAACAGTTCAGATAGATAAAGTTAGAATACAACCTGTCACCCTGTTAGGATGGTGCTAGCAGTCCAGTTAACGATGGTGGCTGCAGTCCTGTTGCAGTGATGGATGTAGTCTTGTTGAAGTGGTGATCCTGTAGAAAAATCTCGTTGGTCTCTGGAGGTCCAGGGGTGGCTCTTGAGCTCTTCCCCTCTGGGAATCCAGTGGAAAAGGTAGCCCAATGTTGCAGAGTCTCTCTCTTCCATGCCGGTGGGAATGTTCAATTCCTCCCTTTTGGGCGGGGCATCTCACAATGGGTTGATGGACTCCTGTGAGTCACTCCTGGAGACCTTCATCGCCCATTAGCAGAGATAGCCCCCCGATGGTGTTATCAGGGCTTGGTCATGCTGAACACAAAGAGCACTGCCACACCTGTTTTAACAACTTATGGAGATGGTAATAGAATATATACTTTTGGTTACACCTTGGATGTAACCTAGGATTTTTCTGGAGAATGAGACTCATCCCTGGGAATATCCTTTTGTTCCCGAGCAACTGGGCAGCGCTTTTGGGCGTGTCAGCTTCAGAGTTTGATGGCAAAAAGTCACTGAAAAGAAGAATGACAATGAGGTTTGTCAAAGTGGTGCTGTCAGACCCCACCTGACAGTGTTTGCTGTGTGTTGGGAGTCGCTTGTATTTGCACAGCAGGGAATGGCTGTGCCCTTCCCAATTGAGCCCAGCAGATCCCAAATGCTCTTACAGGAATATTCATTTTTGACTTCCCTTTGGGATAACTTACTGTCCAGTGGGCCATGAGCAATTGCTTCATTTCTCCTGGAGAAAACCTCATGGCAAAGGCAGTTTGCAAAGGAGCCCAGAGCTGTGTTTGGAGTAGAGAGTGCTGAGAGCTGTGTCTGCCCGTGCTGCCCCAGCCTGGCAATGCCCATGTGGAACAGACTGGCTAAATGGGATTGGATGGAGCAAAGCACTCTCATGGAAGAGGTTTTCTCCTCTGCAGATCAGGCATGGGGCAGGCAGTGAACTTTGGAAATGAGCTGATCTGCCCCCAGAAAGCATCACTCCCATCAGCAGGAATGACATGACCTGTGCCCAGCACTCTCCATTCACCCAATCAAAATCAAGAGCAAAGGTTGGTTTGGGTTTGAGAACTTGAAAGAGCTTTGAAAGAGATGCAATAACCTTTTCCTTCTTTCTTTCTTTCTTTCTGATGCTGGACTTGCCTCTGTGGATGTGTGCTGAGCTCTCGCTGCAGGGGACTGTCAGCCCTTAGTGGCTGTGAGTTCATGTTCTTCTCACTGCGCAATTGGAGACAATTCTTCATGAATGGCAGCAATGTTTTGTGAAACCTTTTCCTTTTGCTGCCCCTCTGTGTGGGACAAGGATGGAGAGAGCAAGCAGAGGTGAGGCCTCAGGCTGGAGAGGGCCAGGAGAAAGGCACAGTGGGCAAAGGGACCTCCCTGCTGTCAGCTGGGCACCTGTGGGGAGCAGAATGGACACTTTGGGGCAAAGTAGAGGTAATTCATGGCAGAGTTCAGGGAAGATCTGAGTTCATCTCCACGGAATAAGGATGGGGATATTTTGGAGGAAAAGCTGAGGTGATGCTTAGGGGAGAGAATGCATATTTTTGGGGTAAAAAGGAGTTAATATTGTACAGGAAGGAAAATGTTGAGGGTCAGACTTGTTGGAATCTGTAGGGGACAGAATGAATATTTTGGAGGAAAAATGCAGTACTCATGAGTGGATAGGTGGGGCTAATTTGGGGGGCAAAACTTGAGCAAATCTCTAGAGCAGAGAATGAACATTTGGAGGCAACAATGCGGTGATGAGTAGAGGTCCTGTAGGGAAAATGTTGGGGCTAAATCAGAAGTAATCTCTAGGAGATAGCATGAACATAGTAAGGTAACATGAGGGAATCCGCTGTGGGAAGGTAGGGTAATTTGGGGGGGAAGAAGAATAGGAAATAATCTATAGGGTGGAGAATGAACATTTGGAGGTAAAAATGAGGTCATGAGTAGAAGGCAGATGGAAAATGGTGGGGGGTAAATCTTGAGCAAATCTCCGTGGTAGAAAATGAATAGTGAAATAAAAAGGAAGGAATCAGTAGTGCATAGATAGGTAGGGGAATTTTGGGGGGTAAACCTTGAACTAATCAAAAGTTTGACAATGAATATTTTGAGTTAAAATGGAGGTACTAAGGTGTAGATAGGTAAGGAAAATTTTGGAGGTCACGCTTGAGTAAATCTCTAGGGTGAGAGTGAACACTGCCAAATGGAGACAGTCCCCGGAGGTAGGCAAGGAGCTTTTGGGGGGTAAAACTTGGGCAAATCTGCAGGGCAGCGAATGAACCTCGTGAGGTAAAAAGGAGGTGATGGGGAGTGCACAGCTAGGGAGAAGGCTGGCTCCCGGCAGGAGGGCTTTGGGGCTCCGAGCGGAGCCCAGCCCGGCGCGTGGCGGGCTGAGCACGGGATCAGTCCCGGGGGCTGCCCGGGCGCGGCACAGCCCCGGCTCCCGGCGGCAGCAGCGGCAGCGTGCGGGGAGCCCGGCGGGTGCCAGCCCCGCGCCGGCCGGAGCAGGAGGGACAGCGCCCGTCCCGGAGCGGCTCCTGCCGGTGCCTGAGGCAGCCCCGATGCCGATGCCTCAATTCTGCGGCCCCGGGAGCCGCAGCCCGCCCGCTGGGGGAGAGGCGGCACCGCCCGGGACCCCCCGCACGCCCGGTGCCGCTCCCGCCTCAGCGGCCCGGGCTCGGCGCAGCGCCGGGAGCGGCCCCCGGGCCGGCTCGGCTGGGAGGGCCCGAGGGCATTTCAATTGCCGAACTCGCGCGGCGCCCTTGGCTGCTGAGGAGGCGTGCGAGGGTGGCGGCGGCGGCACGGCTGGGCTGCCCCGGCCAGGCCCAGCTGAGGCTCGCCCCGCGCCCCGTCCTGTACCGCCTGTAGCTCTCCTTCTTCCCCCTCCTCCTCCTGCCCTTCTCCTCCTCCTTCTTCCCCCCTTATCCCCTCTCTCCTACCCCCGCAGTACCTTTCTCCCTCGCACCTCGGCCTTCCTCTCCCCCCTCCGCAGCCTTCTCCTCCCCCTCTCCCGGAGCGCGGTGCCCCTCGCCCTGGCTGGAGCCCCCACACGGGGCCGGGCGCGCTCGGCGGGTCCCCCCCATGCAGCACACAAACACGGCCGGGGCTGCGGCTTTCCCCACATCACACTGGGGCTCCCGGGGGGCTCGGGGCTGGGGGCTGAGGGTGGGCCCCCTCCTTAGGAGGGGCTCCTGGCAGCGGCTGGTGGCTTGGCGTGAGGAGAGAGGTGCTGATCATACCCCACAGAATCACGGGGTGCTTTGGCTTGGCAGGGAACACAAAGACCCTCTGATCTCTGTCGTCCCATCCCACATCAAAGAACACCTCCAACACTGCTGCCTCACCCTCATGGAATGGCAATGGCTGTTGGCAGCTCTGGCAGGAGCACCTGGAGACCAGGTAAGAATAGCAATGGCATGTGCTGGCTGCTGCTGGATGTGCTTTTCTCTTTTCAAGCTGTTCCTCTGATTGATGTTTTCACAGTCGTTTTCTAGGCCTTGGTTGAGGGTAATTCCAAGGATTTGGAAAGAGTTGGAAAACAGGGGAAAAAAGGTGAATGCGATTTCATTTCTAGCCATTGTGAACTTCTCCCACAACACTGTTCTGGGGGAAGGCTGGTTGAAGGATGAAGATGCAAAGGAACAAGTGTTGTAAAGCCCCTGGCTCTCTGACAGAGCAAACCTTCCAGTCATCGCAGTAGATCTCTCAGAGGAACTGTGGGATCATCAGATTTTCCAGGAAAGGAAAACAAGGACAAAGATGAGGGAATAGGCTTCCAATGAATAATGATTTGATGGGTGTAGGAATGATTCCTCTATGTTTGACATTCCCCTTTTTATTCCTGGAATAATTTGAAATGATTCCTTGAACAAATCATCTAAATTTGGAAATTGGAATTGGAGAGGTAGTGATGCAAAATAAAGGCAGGGAGAGATGGTGGAATCATCCTGAAATCGCAGAATGGTTTGGGTGGGAAGGGACCTTAAAGAATCACCTCATTCCATCCCCTGCCTTTCCATCCACTAGCCCAGGGTGCTCCAAGCCCTGTCCAGCCTGGCCTTGGACATTTCCAGGGCTGGGGTAGCCATGATTTCTCTGCATTGATGGGCACAGGAGGAAATTTCAGTAGGAACTGAAGCGTTTCCTGTGCTCTGTGCAGGCACCCAGCAGGGCTTTGGGAGGCCGAGGCTGTGGGAAGAGGAGCTTTGCCCACTGCCTCAGGGGAGTCTCTGATGTCCCAAAAAGCAGCAGAACAAACATTTGCAGTTTCCCATGGAGATGCCATGGCGGGAATGGGAATGGACTGTGGAGCAGGCATGGTGCCCAGCAGAGGGCTGAGCATCCAGAGGGTGCTGCCAGTGCATCCCTGCTGCCCAGGTTTGGGCTGAGCAGGCTGGTGACTGTGCCTGTGTTTGCTGCGCAGGATGAGGAAGCCAAGCCTGCCAAGGAGGAAGATGATGAGGTGTGGGAAGATGGAGACAGTGGCCACCAAAGGCTGGGGAAGGCACAGGTGCAGGTAGGAGACATTGCCTTCCAAGGAAAGGGACTTGTCTGTCCCGTTGGAATTCAGGGCATGAATGCAGTGGAACAAAGGGTTGGAGTTCATTTTCTTCCTTGGGTTCTAATGTGCCTTAAGCGACACTTAATGTGAAAAGCAGTTATCCCTGATTGAATCTCTGAGAAACAGGGATTGAAGCTTTCTGAAGTGGCGCAAAGCTGCCTGCATGTGTCCAAATGCAGCCTCCAATCCCTGTTGTTGTGTGCAGCTGGGATGAGAGCACAGCTGCTGTTTCTTGCCAGCTCCCAAGTTGTGTAGCTCAGAGTGTGCAGCCGTGAAGGGCCAGGCTGTTTCAAAGAGCCTGAGGTAGCAGAGAGCTGGAGTCCTTTCCTAGCAGGGAACTTCACTTGGAAGCTGCATTCCAAACTTTGGTCCACATTTCCTTGATCTCCCACCTGGAGACACCTGAAGAAGCAGAGGTAGGGTGTTCCTAACAAAAGAGCATCTGAATTCATTGGCAGTAGAGGGCTTCAAGTATGAGTGGAGGTGCCTCTAGGACACATCCAATTGCGTAGTTGAGAAATGGAATTGAAATGGAGTCTCCAAATCCTGACAAGTTTGTGTGAACTGCAAAGCCTCTGCAAGTGTTTTACAGCGAGGGAGGGAGACGAGATTATGGAGTCTGTCCCCAAAAAGTGGCTGCTGGTTTGTTTGAGCAGGCACAGCAAGAATTGTGTGTTCCCTGGGGCTGTCCATTATGGAGAAAGGTTTCTCTAGCTACCCTGGGTTTATTCACTGTGTCTTCAAAATGATAGCAACTGATTTTATAGAAATGCCAGGGGTGCCAAATGCTTTCCCCAGGCATAGCTCAGAGCCAGCCCTGTTTAGGGGAAGGGCTTTAATGCCAATTTTGCCAATGCCTCGAGGCAGCAGCACTGGAGCACTTGCAGCGAAACATGCCTGAGGCTCTGAGTGCTGGCAGGAGGCAAATGCAGGGATTGGACAGTAGGAGTTTGCACTGCTCCTGTAATCCCAGCCGTGGAGCTGTGCTTTAGAAATGGCAGGAGATGCTGCCTCACTGAAACCCCGTTGAAAGCTCAGCGTCCCTCCTGCTCCCCTGGAATTCCTCTAACTTCCATTCTTGCTCTTTCCCAATGACATGATGGTTCTTATTGTCAATTCTCACTGCATAGCCCTTTGCTCCCCAGAGGTGGTGGTTTAGGAATGCCCCTGCGGTCTGTGAAGGTGCCTTTGGCTGCGGACACATTGCCAGTCGCTGTGCTGTCCCCAGCAAGTGAGGCAGGCCTGCAGTTAAAGCAGTGCATCTGAGGCTGCAGGGCTTAATGGGTGCCTCCACTGGCAGCTGCAGCCTTGTTCATCTGTGCCACCTATGGTGCTGAGCCCCTGTGGCCCAGCGCCAAGCTGCCCTCGGGGGCTGGGCTCAGGCTGCAGAGATCTAAAGGGCCTGGAGCTGCAGGCACAGTGGGGCTGGAAAGGGCCTGCCGAGGCCATGGCGGCAGTGCCCCAACATTGCTGCTCCTCCGACTTTCGGAGCTGCAGAAGCCAGGGAGTGGGTTGGGGTAATTAACTAGGGCTAGGGTTAGGGTTCCGCCTAGGGTTAGGGTTAGGAGATCTAAAGGGCCTGGAGCTGCAGGAATAGCGGGGCTGGAAAGGGCCTGCCAAGACGAATGCGGCAAGGCCCCAACATTGCTGCTCCCATCCCTTTGTGATCTGGACCCTCACAGCGGTGGCCACCTCAGCCCCAGCCACAAGCTGCCCTGTGGGTTAGGCTTCAGAGAACTGTGGAGTCTAGAGCCGTGGGGCACTGGCACTGGACAGGACATTGCAAGGGCATCCATCACGGCAGGCTGCTGCCAGAGACTGCATGTTGCCTGTCTAGGAAGATCAGGGAATGGCAGTGCCTGTGTGTGCTGGGAAGGGCCAGCCAGGCTCTGCTGAAGGTGAGGCCTTTAGTGCCTGCTGCACCCCCAGAGCTGCCCCAAGGCCTGGCTGAGCTGTTGATGCCGGTTATTTTTCTATTTTCCTTTTATACCTTTTTATATATATTTTTATACCCTTTTCCTTCCCTGTTACCCTCTATACACACTCCTTTTACCTTGCACAAGCGCTCCTTGTACTTTAGCCCTACATATTTATAACTCTTGTAGTCTGATATTTAGCTTACTTTGGTATCTTGCAAAGCAAGGAAGACCACACATTCATACTACGTCAGAACTAGGGGCTCCAACCTTGCACAGAGTCTTCTCTCTTGGAACATGTTTTTGTAAACTAGGCTGTAGTCTCATTTGGGGGGGGTTGTTTCATTAGAATCAGGGGCAATTATTCATTCATTAAGTTTCTTTTTGGGGGATTTTAACTAGATGTGCTACTTTCGTGAAGTCCATAAAAATCCGGTATGTGTTCTACAGGTTGTTCCGGCTCGTCGCTCGCTCCTCGGTGTGTTTTCCTACTTTGATGACTCTGGGCACCTAGGATCCTATTAAACCGAGGTAAATTCCCTTCTCCCTGTACTGCTGTGTCTGCTTCCTATTTTTACTAGGCTGATAAGACATCAGTGGAGCAAAGGCAGAGGAAATGTTGTGATAAAACCTGAGGTAATTTTTAAGGGCCAGAAGGACCCTTTTAGGAGGGAAATCTTAGGTAACCTGTAGGAAATATTTTGGAGGGAAAATATGAAGAAGTCTCTGGGGCACAGGATGGATAGTTTTGGTGCAAGAGATAACCTGAGATAACCTGTTGGGGGCTTTTTGGAGAGAAAACTTGACATACTCTGCAGGGGACAGAATGAATATTTTTTCAGGTAAAATCTTAGATGATCTCTAGGACGCAGCTAGGGGACGTTTTGGAGGGAAAACCCGAGGTAATTGTTGGAGAGTGAAAAGTAATGTTTTTAAAAGAAAAGCTCATGTAATTTAGACGAAACAAAATTGGCCATTTTTGGATGTGAATTTTTGACTGGTGCCTATAGAGCAGGTATTTGTTTAGTGCAGCACTGGAGGTGAGGGGGATTTCTCCACCTAACTCACCCACCTTTGTCAAGTGCTGTGGTTTATTAATACAGTAAATATGGCTTAATGTTACTATGTCATTATAACATCATCATATGGGCACCGGAACTAATTTACATAACGTGATATCGTGGTTATAAATAGTTCTTTTGCACTGTGCCTGCGCCTCCCCAATTTGGTGCTCGTAAGGGTCTTCTTGTGATGAAGGCTCAAGGTCATCTTTGCATCTGCACTTTTCAACTTTGTCTTCAGAGCATGTGCAGTTATGGTGTTCCTTGGTGTCTCTAAGTGGTCTAAATTCTGTGTTTTGTGCTAATGAGCTTTAGATGTGCCAATTTCTCATTAGCACTATACTTGTCCATCTTGGAAGCTATGCACCTGCTGAGTTGTTTTGTTTGGGTTTTGTTTGTTTGTTTGGTTTTTTTGGTTTCTTTTTGTGTGGTTTTTTTGCGGGTTGTGTTTTGGGCTTTTTTTTGTTTCAGTTTTTTGAGGGGGTTGGGGTTTTTTTTGTTTTGGGGGTTTTCTGGTTCTTTTGGCTTCTTTTTTGGCTTTTTTGTTTCCTCTTTTGTTTCCTTTTTTGTTTCCTTTTTTTGTTTCCTTTTTTGTTTCCAATTTTGTTTCCTATTTTGTTTCTGGTTTCTTTTAGCGTTTCTTTATGGTTTCTTTTTTGGTTTTGGTTTCCTTTAGACTTTCCTTTAGGGTTTCCCCTAGAGCTTCCTTTAGGCTTCCTTCTTGGGATTTGTTTTAGGGTCTCTTTTAGGGTCTCTTTTTGGCTTCTAGTAAGGTTTCTTTTGGGGTCTCTTTTGGGGTCTCTTTTGGGGTATCTTTTGGTTTTCTTTTGGGCTTCTTTTTCATTTTTATTTAGGTTTGTTTTAGGGTTTCTTTTGGGTTTCTTTTAGGGTCTCTTTTAGAGTCTCTTTTCGGCGTCTTGTTAGGGTCCTTTTAGGGTCTGTTTTAGGGTCCCTTTTGTCTTTCTTTTTGGTTTTTATTTATGTTTCTTTAAGGTTTGTTTAAGGGGTTTTTTGAGTTTTTTTTTCCTGTTGGTTCTTTTAGGGTTTCTTTTAGGGTTTCTTTAGGGTTTCTGTTTAGTTTCTTTTAGGATTACTTTTGGGTTTCTTTTGTGGTTTTTTTTTGTTTCCTCAGGCTTTCTTTTAGGGTCCCTTTCAGGGTCTCTTTTGGGGTCTCTTTTAGGGTCTCTTTTAACGCCTCTATTAGGTCTCTTTTTGGCATCTTCTTGGTTTCTTGTGGTTTCTTTTTTGTTTAAGGTCTCTTAAGGCTCCCTTTTAGGCTCCCTTTTTGGCTCCCTTTTAGGATTCCTTTTAGGATTCCTTTGTGTTTCTTCAGGCTCTCTTTTGGGCTCTCTTTTGGCTCCCTTTTTTGGCTCCCTTTTTGGCTCCCTTTTAGGATTCCTTTTAGGATTCCTTTGTGTTTCTTCAGGATCTCTTTTGGGCTCTCTTTTGGCTCCCTTTTTGGCTTCCTTTTTTGATTTCGGTTTCTTTAGCGTCTCTTTTCAGGTTTCTTTAGGTTTTCTTTTGGTTTCATTTTGCTTTCCTTTTGGTTTCTTTTTTGCTTCTTTTTGGTTTTTATTTAGATTTCTTTTGGAGTTTATTTTGGGGTTTCGTTTAGGGTTTTGTTTTGGTTTTGTGTTCTCTTTTGGTTTTGCTTTGTTTTTTTCCCTTTGTTTTTGCTTTGTTTCTTTTAGAGTTTCTTTTAGGGTTTCTTTTAGAGTCTCTTTTGGCTTCCTTTTGGCATCCTTTTGTTTTTTATTTCGGTTTCTTTTAGGGCTTCTTTTAGGGCTTCTTTTAGGGATTTCTTTGGGGCTTGTGTTTTGGTTTTGTTTTTGTGGGGTTTTTTTCCCCTTTTTTTGCTTTGTTTTTTTTCTTTGTTTTTGCTCTGCTTTTTTCCATTGTTTTTGCTTTGTTTATTTTAGAGTCTCTTTTGACTTCCTTTTGGCTACCGTTTGATTTTTATTTAGGTTTTGTTTAGGGTTTATTTTAGGATCTCTTTTAGGGTTTCTTTTAGGGTTTCTGTTTTGTTTCTGTTTTAGGGTTTCTTTTTCGTTTCTTCAGGCTCTCTTTTGGGTCTTTTACGAGTCTCTTTTAGGGGCTCTTTTAGGGTCTCTTTTGGGTATCTGTTGGTCTCTATTGGGTCTCTTTTTGGCCTCTTCTTGGTTTCTTTTGGTTTCTTTTTTGTTTAGGCTCCCTCTTTAGGCTCCCTTTTATGCTCCCTTTTAGGCTCCCTTTTAGGATCCCTTTTAGAGTTTCTTTTAGGGTTTCTTTTAGGATTCCTTTGTGTTTCTTCAGGCACTCTTTTGGGCGCTCTTTAGGCTCCCTGTTAGGCTCCCTGTTAGGCTCCTTTTGGCTTCTTTTTGCCTTCTTTTTTATTTAGGTTTCGTTTATGGTTTCTTTTGGGTTTCTTTTGGATTTCTTTTAGGGTTTCTTTTTTGTTTCCTCAGGCTCTCTTTTGAGTCTCTGTTGGGTCTCTTGGGTTCTCTGTTGGGTCTCTGTTGGGTCTCTATTGGGTCTCTTTTTGGCCTCTTCTTGGTTTCTTTTTTCTTTAGGCTCCCTTTTAGGCTCCCTTTTAGACTCCCTTTTTAGGGTTTCTTTTAGGATTCCTGTGCGTTTCTACAGGTTGTCTATTGGGCTCCCTTTTTGGCTTCCTTTTTGGGTTTTGGTTTCTTTAGGGTCCCTTTTAGGGCTCCTTTTAGGTTTTCTCTAGGTTGTCTTTTAGGGTTCCTTTTGCTTTCCTTTTGGTTTCTTTTTGGCTTCTTTTTGGTTTTTATTTAGGTTTCTTTTGGGGTTTCTTTTGGGGTGTCATTTGGGGTTTCCTTTAGGGGTTTTGTTTTGGTTTGGTTTTGGTTATTTTTTCCCCTTTGTTTTTGCTTTGTTTTTTTTCCCCATTGTTATTACTTTGTTTCTTTTAGGGTCTCTTTTCAGGTCTCTTTTGGCTTCTTTTTGTTTTCTTTTTGGGTTTTTATTTAGGTTTCTTTAGGGTTTCTTTTAAGGTTTCTGTTTTCTTTCTTTTTCCTTTCTTCAGGCTCTCTTTTGGGTCTCTTTTGGATCTCTTTTTGGCCTCTTCTTGGTTTCTTTTTTGTTTAGGCTCCCTTTTAGGATCTCTTTTAGAGTTTCTTTTAGGGTTTCTTTTGGGATTCCTTTGTGTTTCTTTTGGGCACTCTTTAGGCTCCCTGTTAGGCTCCATGTTACGCTCCCTGTTAGGCTCCTTTTGGCTTCTTTTTGCCTTCTGTTTTATTTAGATTTCTTTTAGGGTTTCTTTTGGGTTTCTTTTAGGGATTCTTTTTTGTTTCCTCAGGCTCTCTTTTGGGCCTCTATTGGGTCTCTTCTTGGTTTCTTTTTTGTTAGGCTTCCTTTTAGGCTCCCTTTTAGGGTTTCTTCTAGGATTCCTTAGCATTTCTTCAGGCTCTCTTTTTGGCTCCCGTTTTGGCTCCCTTTTTGGTGAGGGGTGGCTGGTGAGGGGCCTGGTGCTAGTCTAGCCTAGCCTGGTACTAGCCTAGCCCAGCCTTACGTAGAGTGTTTCTAGCCTCGCCTTGTGCTAGCCTAGCCTAGCCTAGCCTAGCGTTGCCTGGTGCTAGTCTAGCTTGGTGCTAGCGTAACCTGGTGCTAGCCTAGCCTAGCCTACCTTAGCCTAGCCCGGTGCCAGCCTACCTCAGCCTGGTGGTAGCCTAGCTTAGCCTGGTGCTAGCCTAGCCTCGATTAACCTAGCCAGCCTAGCCTAGCCAGGTGTTAGCCTAGCTCAACCTGGTGCTAGCCTAGCAGAGCTTAGCCTAGCTGAAACTGGTGTTATCCTAGCCTGGTGCTAGCCTGGCCTAGCCTAGCCCAGCCTAACCTAACATAGCCTAACCTATCCTGGTGCTAGCCTAGCCTAGCTTAGCCTAACATAGCCTGGTGCTAGCCTAGCCTAGCTTAGCCTAACATAGCCTGGTGCTAGCCTAGCTGAGCCTAGCCTAGCCTGGTGCTAGCCTAACCTAGCCTAGACTAGGCTAGGCTGTTGTTAACCCAGCTTAGCCTAGCCTAGCCTACCTTAGCCTAGCCTGGTGCTAGCCTAGCTCAGCCTGGTGGTAGCCTAGCCTAGTCTAGCCTAGCCTAACCTAGCCCAGCCGAGCCTGGTGCTAGCCAAGCCTAGCCTAGCCTCTCCTGGACTGGTGCTAGCCTAGCCTAGCTTCGCCTTGCCAAGCCTAGCCTGGCCTAGCCTGGTGCTAGCCTAGCTGTTGCAGTGGGGGTCAAACCACCTTTACCCTTTTACACTTTTAAGGTGGTCGAACTGGCCCCTATTAAAGTAATCCCATTGAAGGCACCGCACCGCAATCGACAGGGAGAATAAGCAATCCAGAATCAACGTGACCAATACAAGCTTTATTCCAACTATTTCTCTAGGTTCTCAGACGTAAGTACATTTCTCAGCAGCTTGCAGGTTTTTACATGTCATAATGTCATTGGTTAGTAAGACTACTGCCACACTATTATTGGTTAGTTGCATACAGCTACATTGCTTGTCTCCTCCCAGCTTGTGGTCCCTTAATCTTGATGTTCTGTATTCTTTTGACCACAATTCTACTTTCATGAATTCGGTACTTTCCCAAAACGACCAAGGACTCTGTCCTTGCAGCTTTCTCTCAAGGTTTTGCTTGCACAATGCCTACTCTGTACTCTGTGGCAGCTTCTGCAAAAGCAGAGCATCCAGCATCTCACGGTCCTGCTTCTCAAGCCATCTCTCCACAATTCCCCCGTTCTGTTTCTGTGCAAGCAAAACGTCCTTGCCAAGCATGTTTATCTGTTTCATCAAGCACCCATAAATGAGCCTAGCTGCTATTAAAATCAATATAATGATACCAAAATGTGCAATCCCTCGAGCAGCAGTGTTGCGAGCCAACCTGTAATGCCAATTGAGGACAGCCATCCAAGTCCATCGGTCACCTGCAGTTTATGGGTAAGCCGGCTTAAAGTCTGCAATTGTGTGTGTATGGACTTGGAATGGTCAGAAAGATTCATACAACACATTCCTTCAAACTCCTCACATCCGTGCCCGTGAGCTAACAACAAAAATCTATTGCCGCTCTATTTTGCAAAGTTGCATGCCATATTGAATCAACATCAAGCAACATATCAGAAATTGCCTTAGAAGTAGCATTGGTCTGCTTTGCAAGCCAGCAACCTAAGTGATTCAGCATCTTTAATGCATGTGCTGTGCCAACGTGCGGGAGGATAGATGCAAACACTCGCTGTGCTAAGTTCCAAGCTGTAACAGAGTCTTCACTATCTGTCTTAAATGTGTTAGTGCTACGTTTTGTACATTTGTACAGAGGTGCTAAGTTTCCCTTAAAGGATTTGAAAGAACGAAACATGGTTAGTCACCCAAAAGTATAGGGACCTCCAACAGAGTTTCCTGGTATTCCCTTCCATGCTTTATTTCCACAAATTAAAAAGATACTGTCTAACAACCCAATAGCAATATCTCCCGGAACAATTGGATGGGGCAAATTATGGTTGCACCAGGCAGAGGCATTGGTGTAAATTCCTGTTCCTGTAGTAACAAAGCCAAATTTCTTGTTAGTCTTTGGTGGCATAATTTAGATAGAAACATGCAAAAGCTTGCATGGATCCAAAAATGTCTATTTCTTGGGGTAGTATGGAAAGAGGGGGAAAATCAAGAACTTTGTTTACTCCTAATCTTGCATAATTGGAAAGGTACCACCCAGCTGGTCTACCAGCTTTCTTGCGCCAAGTTTGTCGGCACCACCAGGATGGCTCAATGCGATCCACAGCAGTGCACTCTCTCCTGACTGTCAAATTGTACAAGGCATCCCATTCACTTTTTACTAAAGGCATGGCCACTAGACAGGTTTGGAAAGGATCACCAGGGGAGGTCATAGAAAGGCACAGCATAGATTCATTTAAAGCTTTAGCTAACGTAAGCCAAACATTGCGCTCAGGAAGGGGTGGCATCATTGCCACAGTCGCTCCGGTCATCTTCACTGCCATCAGGAGCAGCACCAAGGGAGCGAGGCACTGCCTTTTTGCTGGAACTCACTGGGTGCCTGTGGATGTAAGCACACATGCATATTCTCTTCTCTAGGTTAACAGGTTAACAGGTTAACATCTGAGCTTTGTCATTGCATGTTATTACACACTCAATTGTGGGTTTTGCATTATGAGCAAAGGTGATCAAGGCAACAGGTACAACTACTAATATACACAAGAGAAAGAAAACAGTACTTCAAAAGTATACAGATTATTAACCATTTAACAATTAGCTACTACCCAGAGTCTACAATCACTGGAGAGTCCCACTCTACAGGTGAGACTTGAAGACCTTTCCCGGGCAAGGCTCTCAAGTTTACCTGAAAGGGGTTCCAGTTCTTATCAAGCCGAATTGGTGAGCCAAAATGACTCAATTGCATTTTTAGAGTAGAAACATCTGAGATTAAAGATTCAGTACCCGATCAGCTTAGGGCCAGAACTTGGCCAGAGCCCAGGCCTTAAGCTGAGAGGGCCTTCCCTAACCTATCTACAAACAAGCTTTTATTAATATCAATTCTTTAAAACAATACACTTCTTACAGATAACTACACAGGGTTATGTGAAAATTTCTAAAGCAGCCGGCGTTGTCATTTAGTTTGGTACTATAAACAAATTGCAAATAACTGTGAACACACATCCAAGATTGTTAATACAGTAACAGTAATTGTTCTGAAAAAGTTTTTCATCATGAACATTTCAGTTGACTTTATCTTATCTCTATAGCAAAAGAACTGCAAAGAACTCTTTGTAACGTGCACTTGCTCTCTCTTTTCTTTCTTTTAGAGGTCACTAAAATTTAACTTCTTAATAGAACTTAAAATTAACAGACTTTACATAAATATTGATCAACTCAAAATTGACAGGTCTGACATATAAACTCAGAAGATATAAAGGATTCAAACAACATTTCTAGTACATTTGCTGCAGCATATTCACACTTGCATACACAGAGATACTGTTTAAAGTATACAGAAATGATAGCATCGTACATCTTGGAAAATTGTATTTAAAACTTGCTTGATTTGCAGATGGTAAGACAGCTTTTTGTAAATATAACTACAATAGGTTTGATATATAAGGAAGACATCAAAGACATAATTATATAATATTGCCATGAGTCTGGACACGTATCTTACTTAGGGTTGTGGATGCATAAAACTGACATGTATAGAAGCAGCTGTAGTTATGGTTTTAACTGTTTGCAAAGGAGTGTACTAATGTATGTTTCACTGTGGCCTCTCTGCCATAAGGGCAAAGAACATTAAGAACTCAGGTACTGAGCAGACAACTGAGCAAGTGTATTTTATAAGATAAGATTACATTGAGTTACTTTTCTGGGCAATTAATGTAAAGTATTTTGATGTTAAGTTTATGTGCAAGCTATAGGTGACAAGGAGGAACAAGTACTCTTGAATCTGTGAACAGCTGTAAAAGCTGGAAGTATTGTCACATAGGCAAACAGGTAAAGTTTGCACTATGCTGTTTATACCGTAGAAAACTATGGGTTAATTATAGTTGATTCTCAAACGTTTCTGCAGATAAAAAATACGGAGCGAGGCCTAGCATGGGCCTCACAGAGTTAATTGTTGCTGGATTGCAGCTCAAGGAATGCCAAGGTCAAATGGTGGAGGGATGCCAAGTTAGCTTCACGAACTCTGAGGGTAAATAGAAAAATAAAATGTATCCTGTGGAAAAAACGAATTTTACACTCCCAAGTTTTGGATCCATTGTGTGGGAAAAAGCAAATTTTAACTTAAAACTGTAGATCACAATAAAGCTGAGGTAATACATAAATAACTAAGCAGAACATAAGATTATTTACTCAAATACTTCAGGTATATCTATCAAAACTTGTCAGTTGAAAACCGACTTCTTAGCACACACATACACAACCACCCACTCCTCCCCCCATTGGCAAGCAATCGGTTTCTTCTGTGCGGCTTTCTTGCTTCTTTTGAAGACATCCCGCCAGCGGTTGCAGCTGAGTCAGCTCTCTGGCCAAGGGGTGAGCACTGGGACTGGGGGGAGAGATGTCAACCCCAAGGCTTGCCTCATGTAGAAAGCGGTCCCAGAGTTCCGTAAGGAACAACAAAAGTCCCACAGTCATTATACCCATTTTTCACACAAGCTTTCTCTGTCCCCTCTGAAATCAGCTCAGGACGGGGGGGAGGGAACTGAAGGTTGAAGCTCCTCTTGCTCTGGCTGTTGTGGCAGCAGAGCGGAAGGCCACCTCCCCCCCCTTTCCTCTGTCTGTGGTGGCGGCGGAGGAGGAACACCTTGCACTCCGAGAACCGGGAGCAACCCGCTGGTCGGGGGGGCCACTGCACAGCATCTCTCTAGCGTAAGCCTTCCAGGAATGTCCTCCCCTCCCTCTGTGTCCGCTAACTTTTCTGTCACTATTGCTGCAAACTTTTTCTCTGTTTGACACCTTCGTATACAGTCTATGACTTCTTTCCACGCTTTACAGAGCTTTTTCGCAGCCTTATCATCATTAATTACTGCAATAAACAACTCTTCTCCAAACTTTTTCCACTCGCTCTCCTCGAAAAAGGCATCAGGGTTAACAAAACCCCTTGACCTTACCTAAAGCGACCAGACCCGCTAGTTACTTAATGTTATCTGATTCCACCCCCTGCTTTTCAAGAAAGCGCTTAAATATTTGGAAAACTACATCCTGCCGGTCCTTCAGCTCCAGCTGGCCAGCCTTTTTATCCAGGTTACCAAACTCCATTCGGCCCCTTGCTACGTCCCTGGGTAGTTTTTGGCGGCGAGCTCTCTTTGGATGAGCCCCAAGGGGACCCAGCTTAGGCCCTCCGCAATCACAGTCCTCTGCAATCACAGTACCACAGCCATGCCTATCAGCCACTGCAAACGGATGCCGCCCTATCTCGTCTCAAAAAGTCCCCGACTTAGAGTCCTTATCGATGGTTATCACGTCGAGGGTCAGCAATTTGTTGCGGTGCGGGTAAAACCACCTTTACCCTTTTACACTTTTAAGGTGGTCGAACTGGCCCCTATTAAAGTAATCCCATTGAAGGCACCGCACCGCAATCGACAGGGAGAATAAGCAATCCAGAATCAATGTGACCAATACAAGCTTTATTCCAACTATTTCTCTAGGTTCTCAGACTTAAGTACATTTCTCAGCAGCTTGCAGGTTTTACATGTCATAATGTCATTGGTTAGTAAGACTACTGCCACACTATTATTGGTTAGTTGCATACAGCTACATTGCTTGTCTCCTCCCAGCTTGTGGTCCCTTAATCTTGATGTTCTATATTCTTTTGACCACAATTCTACTTTCATGAATTTGGTGCTTTCCCAAAACGACCAAGGACTCTGTCCTTGCAGCTTTCTCTCAAGGTTTTGCTTGCACAATGCCTACTCTGTACTCTGTGGCAGCTTCTGCAAAAGCAGAGCATCCAGCATCTCACGATCCTCCTCCTCGAGCCATCTCTCCACACCTAGCCAATATTAGCCCAGCCTAGCCTAGCCTAGCGGGGTGTTAGCCTAGCTCAGCCTGGTGCTAGCCTAGCATAGCTTAGCCTAGCTGAAACTGGTGCTAGCCTAGCCTGGTGCTAGCCTAGCTTAGAATGGCGCTAGCCTAGCCAAACCTAGCCTGGAGCTCCAGGGACACCGGGGCTGCCAAGGCCATCACAGCTGTGCCCCAACATTGCTGCTCCTCCATCTTTCTGATAGGGAAAACCCAGGTATGGGCTCAGATAATTAACTAGGGGTAGGCTTAGGGTTACGCCTAGGGTTAGCTAAGGGGCCTTGAGCTCTGGGAACACCAGGGCTGGAAAGGGCCTGCCAAGGCAAAAATGACAAGGCCCCAACCTTGCTGCTCCCACACCTTTCTGATCAGGAGCCCCCACAGGGGTGGGCACCTCAGCCCTGGCCACCAGCTGTCATTTGGACTAGAGTTAGGGTTGAGAGAGGGAAAAAGCCTAGAGCTCCAGGGACACGGGGGCTGGGGGGGGCCTGCCAAGGCCATCGCGGCAGCGCCCCAACATTGCTGCTCCTCCATCTTTCTGATAGGGAAAACCCAGGTAATGGGCTTGGGTAATTAGCTAGGGGTAGGGTTAGGGTTACGCCTAGGGTTAGCATTGAGAGATCTAAAAGGCCTAGAACTCCGGGAACACCAGGGCTGGAAAGGGCCTGCCAAGGCAAACGTGACAAGGCCCCAACCTTGCTGCTCCCACACCTTTCTGATCTGGACCCCCCACAGGGGTGGGCACCTTGGCCCAGGCCACCAGCAGCCATTTGGACTAGAGTTAGGGTTGAGAGATCCAAAGAGCCTCCAGCTCTGGGAACACTGGGGCTGGAGGGGGCCTGCCAAGGCCATCTCAGCAGTGCCCCAACATTGGTGCTCCTCCATCTTTCTGATAGGGAAAAGCCAGGTACTGAGCTTGGGTAATTAACTAGGGGTAGGGTTAGGGTTACGCCTAGGGTTAGGATTAGGAGATCTAAAAGGCCTAGAGCTCAGCAAACACCAGGGCTGGAAAGGGCCTGCCAAGGGAAACATGACATGGCCCCATCATGGCTGCTCCCGCACCTTTCTGATCTGGACCCCCCACAGGGGTGGGCACCTCGGCCCCCACCATGAGCTGCCACTTGAGCCAGCCCTAACGAGACTCCCCCAGGCCCCTCACCAGTCACCGCTCACCAGGCTCAGCCACACACCTCAGCAGCCAGCCCTAACGAAGCTCAGGCATGCCCCTCACCAGCCAGCCCTCACCAGGCTCAGCCACACACCTGAGCAGCCAGCCCTAACGAAGCTCAGGCATGCCCCTTACCAGCCAGCCCTCACCAGGCTCAGCCACACACCTCAGCAGCCAGCCCTAACGAAGCTCAGGCATGCCCCTCACCAGCCAGCCCTCACCAGGCTCAGCCACACACCTGAGCAGCCAGCCCTAAGGAGGCTCAGCCACACCCCTTACCACCCAGCCCTCACCAGGCAGAGCAGAACACCTCAGCTGCTATCCCTAAGGAGGCTCACCCTCAAACCTATCCAGCCACACCTCAGCAGGCTCAGCCCAGCCTAGACTGGTCCTAGTATCCCCTAGCCTAGCCCAGCCTACCCTAGCCTAGCCTAGCCTAGCGCTAGCCTAGCCTAGCCTAGCCTAGCCTGGTACCAGCCTAGCCTCGCATAGCCTAGCCTAGCCAGGTGCTAGCCTAGCCTAGCTTAGCCTAACCTAGCCTGGTGCTAGTCTAATCTATCCTAGCCCAGCCTATCCTGGTGCTAGCCTAGCCTGGCCTAGCCTAGCCTGGTGCTAGCCTAGCCTAGCCTAGCCTGGTGCTAGCCTAGCCTAGCCTAGCCTAACCTAGCCTGGTACTACCCTGTCCTAGCTTGGCCTCGCCTGGCCAAACATAGGCAGGTGCTAGCCTAGCCTGGCCTAGCCTGGTGCTAGCCCAGCCTAGCCTAGCCTAGCCTGCCTGGTGTTCGCCTGGCCTAGCCTAGCCTAACCTAGCCTGGTGTTATCCTAGCCTAGCCTAGCCTAGCCTGGTGCTAGCCCAGCATAGACTAGCCTAGCCTGGTGCTAGCCTAGCCTAGCCTAGCCTGGTTCTAGGCTAGCCTGGCCTAGCCTAACCTAGCCTGGTGTTATCCTAGCCTAGCCTAGCCTAGCCTTGCCATCCTAGACTAGCCTAACCTGGTGCTAGCCTAGCCTAGCCTAACCTAGCCTGGTGCTATTCTAGCCCAGCCTTGTGCTAGCCTAGCCTAGCCTAGCCTAGCCTAGCATACCCTGGTGCTAGTCTAGCCTAGCCTGGTACTAGCCTAGCCCAGGCTTACGTAGCGTGGTTCTAGCCTGGTGCTAGCCTACCCTAGCCTAGCCTGATGTAGCCTGCTGCTAGTCTAGCTTGGTGCTAGTGTAGCCTGGTGCTAGCCTAACCTAGCCTAGACTAGCCTAGGCTGTTGTTAACCCAGCTTAGCCTAGCCTAGCCTACTTTAGCCTGGCCCAGTGCCAGCCTAGCTCAGCCTGGTGGTAGCCTAGCCTAGTCTAGCCTAGCCTAACCTAGCCCAGCTGAGCCTGGTCCTAGCCTAGCCTAGGCTAGCCCAGCCTAGCCTGGTGCTAGCCAAGCCTAGCCTAGCCTCTCCTGGACTGGTGCTAGCCTAGCCTAGCCTAGCCTAGCTTAAACTGGTGCTAGCCTAGCCTGGTGCTAGCCTAGCTTAGAATGGCGCTAGCCTAGCCAAACCTAGCCTGGAGCTCCAGGGACACCGGGGCTGGAAAGGTCCTGCCAAGGGGCCCTTGATGGGGCCTTGTCGCGTTTGCCTTGGCAGGCCCTTTCCAGCCCTGGTGTTTGCGGCGCTCGAGGCCCTTTAGATCTCCTAATCCTAACCCCTAGGCGTAACCCTAAGCCTACCCCTAGTTAATTACCCGAACCCAGTACCTTGCTTTTCCCTATCAGAAAGATGGAGGAGCAGCAATGTTGAGGCACAGCTGCGATGGCCTTGGCAGGCCCCCTCCAGCCCCAGTGTCCCTGGAGCTCCAGACTAGGTTTGGCTAGGCTAGCACCATTGTAAGCTAGGCTAGCACCAGGCTGGGCTAGCGCCAGGCTAGGCTGGGCTAGGCTAGGTTAGGCTAGCACCAGATTAGGCTAGGGTAGGCTAGGCTTGACTAGGATAGGCTAGGCTACCACCAGGCTGAGCTAGGCTTGCACCCATGTAGGCTAAGGTAGGCTAGGCTAGGCTAGGCTAGGTTAGGACCAGGCTAAGCTACGCTAGTACCAGCCTAGGCTACGCTAGGCTAGGCTAGGCTAGGCTGGCACCAGGCTAAGCTAGGCTAGGCTATGTTAATCTCGGCTTGGCTAGCACCAGGCTAAGCTAGGCCTGCACCAGGCTAGGCTAGGCTAGGCTAGCACCAGGCTAAGCTAGGCTAGAACCTGGCTAGGCCAGGCTAGGCTCGGCAAGGCGAAGCTAGGCTAGGCTAGCACCAGTCCAGGAGAGGCTAGGCTAGGCTTGGCTAGCACCAGGCTAGGCTGGGCGAGGTTAGGCTAGGCTAGACTAGGCTAGGCTAACACCAGGCTGAGCTAGGCTGGCACCGGGCTAGGCTAAGGTAGGCTAGGCTAGGCTTAGCTGGGTTAACAACAGCCTAGGCTAGTCTAGGCTAGGTTAGGCTAGCACCAGGCTACGCTAGCACCAAGCTAGACTAGCACCAGGGTAGGCTAGGCTAGGCTAGGGTAAGCTAGCACCAGGCTAGAACCACGCTACGTAAGGCTGGGCTAGGCTAGTACCAGGCTAGGCTAGACTAGCACCAGGCTAGGCTAGGCTAGGCTAGGCTAGGCTAGGCTAGCACCAGGTTAGTCTAGGGTAGGCTAGGCTAGGCTAGGCTATGCTAGGTTAGGATTGGCTAGGCTACCACCAGGCTGAGCTAGGCTAGCACCCGGCTCGGCTAAGGTAGGCTAGGCTAGGCTAAGGTAGGCTAGGCTAGGCTAGGCTATCACAAGTCTAGGCTAGGGTAGGCTAGGCTATCACCAGGTTTGGCTAGTCTAGGATGGCAAGGCTAGGCTGGGCTAGGATAGCACCAGGCTAGGCTAGGCTAGGCTTGGCTAGGGTAGGCTAGGCTGGGGTAGGCTAGTCAAGGCGAGGCTAGGCTAGCACCAGGCTAGGCTACGTTAGGCTACGTAAGGCTAGGTTAGGCTTGGCTAGGATTGCACCAGGCTAGGTTACGCTAGTCTAGGCTAGCCTAGCACCCGGCTAGGCTAGGCTAGGCTAGGCTAGGCTAGCACCAGGCTAGGCTAGGCTAGGTTTGGCTAGCACCAAGCTATGCTTGGCCAGGCTAGACTAGGCTAGCAGTAGGCTAGGTTAGGCTAGGCTAGGCTAGGCTAGCACCAGGCTAGGCTAGGCTATGCTAGGCTAGGCTAGGCTAGCGCTAGGCTAGGCTAGGCCAGGGCATGCTAGCCCCAATCTAGGCTGGGCTGAGCCTGCTGAGGTGTGGCTGTGTGTGTTTTTGTTAATCAAATCTTGCTTAAGCCAGGGAATAAATAGTTAAAACTGAGTCAGGAAGCTCACAAGTCTTGTCTAACAAAAAGCTAAGCAAGGCCAGGAAAAACAGGTGTCTAAGCAAGAACAGAGAGAACAGATAACGAAGTAAGGTCAGGATGACCTATATCCAGTGAAATAAGCAATGTATGAGCCCCCCTGAGATGAGCCCCCCCCGAGGAAGACTATGGCCTTCAGCCTCACGACCACCAGAAGGCAGAAAAAAGACCCCCTAGCAACAGCCCGCGCTGACGCAGAGTACTCTCAGAAGATATACGTGTACCGGAACAAGAAGGGTATAAAAACTAGAGACATTAGAGGGGGCGGGCGCGAACTGTTGGCGGAGCAGAGACTCTTGCTGTAGCTTGCTCAATAAATCAAATTATTTTAATTGGCCTGGCTTTTGTCTCTAACCTATAACAATTTTGGTGCCGTGACTCGGATAGAGGCAATTCAGCTGGAAGTCCTGCACGGGGGAGGCGCGCCCTGCTTGTCCGGCGTTTCGCTGGATAAGCAGCCCCTGTGTAAGTACTTCTACTGCCAGAACCTCTACCGACGAACCTAAATTAGACAGCAAGCAAATAAACGCCGGCAAACCCCATAATCTTTGTGCACAAAGCTCCAAACAAAGATGCAGGAACGCGTGAGTATAGGCCAGTTATCCGTTCGGTTGGGGTTGGGTATCCTGCAGCGTGCTTGTGTGAGACGTCCAGTGAGGGATGAAGTGAGTGCGGACCCCTCAGTAGTGCGGTTCCCAAACCCCGCGAGGGGCTGGGCCACGAACAGGGGGTGAAGACTGTGTGTGTGGAAAAAGGCACTCCGGAAGAAGGGACAGAGGAAAAGCAAGCACTCTGGTCCCATGGGTGGGTTGGAGTTTGAAATTAAACTACCCCAGGATTAATGATAGAGAATTCGAGTGCCTACCCCTTCTAGGCGGGGTAAGGACAAAGCAATGCCAGGTTTTACACATACATAAATTCCAAAGAGCCATTTAGTGTGGAAGAAAGTGAGTATCCACATTTATGGATAGGATCCGAGACTAGGCATTGTTCAAGGAATAAGAGAATCTGTCCCTAGGGGACAGAATATTAATAAAATTTTGTTGTGGGTTTGACCCTGGCTAAATGTCAGGCACCTACGACTTTTTCTCTCTATGCTCTCTCCTGCTGCAGCTATGTAGAGGAGAGGGAAAACTAACACAAAACACTGGACTTATGAGTTGAGATAAGATCACTGATAAGCAGGACGCACGAGATCTAGGGCAAAAGCAGGTGGGAAACTTAAAGTTGCAAAAAAGTGATTTATTAATTTAACAGAGTCGGAGGATAAATCAGAGGTAAAAATAAGCTCTCAAGACACCGTTTCTTTACTGACCCCCCTTCCCTCTTAAGGCACCGCTTCTCAGCTCACCCCCTCTCTCCTTGCTTTCTAACCAACAGCTCTGGAGCGGGGGCAGGGTATGGGGGTTTCCTTTGGTCAGGGTCACTCCATCAGGGAGAAGAGTCCTCTACTTAGCCATGGGGGTCCCTCCCACAAGAGACAGTCCTCTGCGAACTTCTTTGGCGTGGGTCCAATCTCACAAGCAGCACCCGCCTGATTTGCTGCAGTCCGAGATCCTGTCCAGGTTGCAGAATTCCAGGCTGTTTCCATCCCGGGAGCAAGGCCCTTCTCTCTCCTGCAAGGCTTTTGCAACTCTCAGTCTCTGGGACTCCCACTGGATCACAGATTCCTGCAGGCATCACCTGCTCCTCTGGCGTGGGCACCTCCCCACAGGCTGTGGGGGGTTCTCTGCATCCCCCTGGTCCCCATGGGCTGCAGGGGGATCACCTGCTTTCCCACGGTCTTCACCACGGCTGGCAGACGGTTTTCAGCTCTAGCGCCTGAAGCATCTCCTCCCCCACCTTCTCTACTGACCTTGGTGCCTCCATGTTGTTCTCCCTCACATATTTTTACCTCCTCCTCCTCCTTCCCTGGCTAAAAAGAAGTGCGTGCTCACAATGTTTTGATTTCTTCTTAGATATGTTTTCACAGAGGCGTAACAAACATCTCTAATTGGCCCAGGTTTGGCCAGCAGCATGTCCATCATCTTCAGAGCCATCAGAGACTGGCTCTGCTGGACATGGTGGAGAAATTTCCAGAATCTTTACTCAGGACATGCAGGAGCCATCTTTGTACCCCACCCTATTCACTGGCAAAAACTGGGCCAGGCAAAACTACCACAAACTTTCAAAAAAAAAAAAAAAAAAAAGGAAAAAAAAAAAGGGAAAAAAAAGATGAGACCCCTACAGAGTGGTTAGAAAGGCTTAGGCAAGAGTCGACCCTGCTACCCCTGGCAGGATCGGGGATTGGATGAATTGTTGAGGGAAGCCTAGAAAGTGTATGCTTGTAGAGAAGAAGAGACACATGAAAAGCAAACCAGAATGTTGTTAGCGGCGCACTGAGAGATCGGCCGGGCCGGGCACCGCCACCCTGCGGGGCAGCCCCGCCGCCGCTCCCGCCTCCTCCACTTCTTCCTCCTCCTCATCGCCGCCGCGGCAGCAGCAGCTGGCGCTGCTCGTGCTGGGGCCCACCGCCTCCGCCGGGGCGAGGGGGAAGGAGGCCGGGGCCAGGGTCGCGGCTGCGATCGGTGAAGCGGTAGCGGGCGGCGAGCGCAAGAGCTGCACGTACCAGGGCTGCAGCGGGACCGCAGGACATGTCAGGAAAGATTGCAGAAAGTGGATGATGAATGAAAAGATGTTTAAAGAAGGTTGGGGTGTCAGGAGCTCTATTTGCTGGGGACCCGAGAAGAAACAGAGCCCTTGATAATATTAAATGTGAGTCCCCAACAAGAAGTCGAGTTCGTAGTGGACTCAGAAGCAAAGAGATCTACTTTTCAAAGACTGCCCCGGGGTTGTAAAATATCCTCAGAGACAATCTAAGTCATTAGAGCAAAAGGAGAACCTTTTGGAGTACCAATAATAAAGGATGTACTCTTTAAAACACATTCTAAAATTTCTAAAATTGGGGTAAGATCCTTATTGTCAATGCCTGAGGTTACCTATAGAAGGAGGGTAGAGCTTAAAACCTAAAATCCAAAGGTTACTTGACAAAAGATTACTTGAACCTTGTATGTCTCCTTTTAGCACCCCCATCCTGCCTGTAAAGAAGCCAGAGGGTACCTACAGATTAGTGCATGATTTAAGGGAGATTAACAAAAGAACAGTAGCTAGATTTCCAGTAGTAGCTAACCCCCATACCCTTTTGAGTCAGTTAAGCCCTGACGATCAATGGTACAGTGTAATAGATTTAAAGGATGCATTTTGGGCATGTCCTCTTAAAGAAGATTGCAGAGATTATTTTGCCTTTGAAGGGGAGGACCCAGACACACACCGAAAGCAACAGCTACGCTGGACAGTGTTACCCCAGGGATTTATGGAATCCCCAAATTTATTTGGACAAGCTCTAGAGCAAATTTTAAGGGAATATGAATTAGGTGAAGGAGTTACATTAGTTCAGTATGTTGATGATTTATTGTTAGCTGGTAAAGATGAGAAGAAGGTGAGACAAGAAAGTATTAAATTATTAAACTTTTTGAGTTTACAGGGATTAAAAGTGTCAAAATCAAAATTACAGTTTGTCAAAGAAGTACTTAAGACACAGATTAAGCAGGGGAACTAAGAAATTGGATCCTGAAAGGGTTAACGGCATATTGTCACTGCCAGTTCCTAAAACCAAAAGACAAGTTAGGCAATTATTAGGCCTCTTTGGATATTGCAGACAATGGATTGAAGATTACAACAAGAAAGTGAAATTTCTTTATAATAAGGTAGCTAAGGATAGCCTGTTGAAATGGTCAAAGGAAGATGACGAACAATTAGAGGCTTTAAAAACAGATCTAGTGAATGCCCCAGTTTTGCGTTTACCAGATGTAAAGAAACCATTTTATCTATTTATAAATGTTGATGAGAGAACTGCATTTGGAGTACTAGCACAAGAGTGGGCGGGAAGAAAGAAACATGTGGGGTTTCACCTGAGAGGTGAAACCTCTCAAAGCTTTTAGACCCTGTGAGTAGAGGGTGGCCTACATGCCTACAGGCAGTAGTGGCTGCAGCCCTCTTAGTGGAAGAAGCCCACAAAATCACGTTTGGAGGGGAATTAAAAGTATTGTCACCTCATAATATCAGGAAAACTTTGCAGCAAAAAAGCTGACAAGTAAATCACTGATGCTAGGCTCTTAAAGTACAAAGGCATCCTGATATCCTTGCCCAAGCTTGAACTCAAAGTCACCAATTTGCAGAATCCAGCACAGTTTTTATATGGAGAACCGAGTGAGAAAATAACCCATGATTGTTTATATAACATCGAAGAACAGACAAAGATTAGACCAGACTTAGAAGTGGAAGAGCTTCAGTTTGAAGATGTATTTCTGTGTGTGTTTGATCCTGGTAGTTGAAACACTGAGCTAAAGATGCACTTGTGTTTGTAGTTGTGTATCTATATTTAATTTTCTGTGAGATGTAAATAATAAAGAAGCATTTATTGCCATATTCACAAGGAAAAGTAATAGGTATCTGCATGCAAGCTTTGATTGTAAAAATAAAATTAATGGATTTTAGAGATACCGGAAAAGGATACCCAGCAGGTTCTTGAAATGGTATCCATGAATATAGGGAGTGAGGTAGGGAAGTGCAGAAACTAAATTCACAATTTAGAAATCCTAAAGGAAAGAAGCAAAATGAATTATTGAGTTGTCAGCAATAACAGGCAAAGGAGGATAAAAAGTGCTGAAGTGCTTCTCTTTGCCATGGGAAGGCTGCCCTAGTTTACAGCTTTCCTGTACCTGGAGTCATAGGAGGAGGCCCAAGAGTGCAAAGAACATCACCCAGCTGAAAGGAGTTAGACTAGATTTAGCTTCGGTCTCCCTGTTACTCCTCTTCTTCATCAATGTGTGTTTTGTGAGATCAAGATTTCAATTACTGGATGCACGCAATTACATCAGTGAGCATAAAAGAAGACTTTTCTTTAATCTGGCTGCTTGTAAAAATTTGTAAGAGTTTCTTTTTTTACTGTTAGGTACTTTACCCCTTTCTATTGTAACTCTTTATATTTTGTGGTATGTACTTTGAAGGCAGTGCTATATGCATGACAGAAATTATATATTATACACACACACCATTTGGATAAAGTATGTAGATATGAAATAACAAAACTTCTTAGTGTTCACATTTTACAGTTAGTGGATTTAATCCACTGATATAACAGACAAATGAAAAGTTCAGTTATTACTTGCATTCTGCTGCTCAATTGGTATGGAATGTTTCACCACCAATTGAGTTCCATACGAGTGTTTCAGTGATTTATTGCATTTGCCTCAGATATGAAGCAGCTCTTTCCTCAAATGTAGAAGGCCTTGCTGTCCTGTGAACTTCAGCTGCTCTTGGTGTAACACTTAAAAGCCAGAGAAGATGTTGCATTTGAAACACTTCTATTTTGGTTGGTTTTTTTTTGGCTGTAATTATGCCAAATATGCCACCATAATACACAAAGTATAATATATATTAGTCACTTGGATAACAGTTGTTCGCAGTATATCCATTTTATCTACTGTACTTCCTATAATATTTCAATTAATACTTCATCTTTCTAAATATTGAGTACTCAACAATAAAGCCAGAGTGGTTTGTGGCTTTTTCCCCTTTTCTAATACCAGAAGTGCTGTCTGAACTTAGTATGCTTTTAAGCAGAATTCATTATCTTAATCTTGTTAGTGTTCTGAGGAACTTCTTTATATAGCTGCAGTTTAATGTTGATCTGCAAATGTTATGTCTTAATACAAATGCCACCTGGTTCAGCTACATATATTTGTATAAAGGCAACATCATGGAAAGAATCCTCGTTAACCCCTTGTTGGGAAGGGCCTTATCTCATTTTGCTCACTACAGAAACAGCAATCCGGACAGCGGAACGTGGATGGACACATGCTAGTCAAGGGACCTATTCAAGACCCTCAGTGGAAAGTGACCAGCTGGCCTGGGGACCTCAAAGTTGCTCTGACAAAAGGACAATAAAAACCTGTGTAACTGTGGCTGCAAGAAAGGTTGGAAGCAGTACAAGAAATGTTAATATCCAATGCTTTTGTCTCGAACCATGAGAGTTTTTAAACCCAGTAAAACATTATATAAATAGGGGGAATGAACAAATTTTCTTAGAAGGAATATATAGAACACCAGTAGAGAAAATAGTAATTTTAGATTGAGAACAGCCACCTGTAGAACAACTACGCTTTGAAAGGTCTGTAATAATACCTTGTATTGTTACATGTAGACATGTCCATGTTTTGCAATCTAATCAAGGGATACATGCCGCTTGGGTATTGATTGAATGTGAAAATTGTATGCAAAGATGGTATTGTTCTTCCTCACACAGAAATAACCTGTGTCATAAATGTCGGGAAAGGTACCCTGATAGAATACATTTTGACCCTGAAATTTTAAAATTACTATGTGGAAAATCATATCTAACTCCTGAGATTTGGGAGGTACGGGAGGAAGATTGGGATCGAACTATTCAGATGTGTAAAGTGAGGTTTGGATGGAAACAAAGACAAACTGAGAAGAAAATTTAAATGTAACATTTGAAAGAAAGCTGGTGGGTTCCAAAGTATCCATCTAAAGGATACTTATTTTTCAACGAAGGGGGGAAAATAATTAGAGTAAGAGCACGTATTTACCCACAAGCCTAAGATTCTGCTCTGTAAACATCTCTAATTGAAGTTACAGATATAAAAGACGCACGAAGGCCTAACCCCTGAAGACTGCGACTGCTGCCGAGAAGAGAAGTGACCTCGCTGCTTCAAGCAATGGAGTAGGCGAAGGAGGCAGAGGTGTATCAGAGTGGGGACATAAAGAGGCCTATGCCCCCGAGAGCCTGAAGTGGAAAAAAGAGCAGAGCAATGTAGTAAAACGAGTGAGTAACAAAGATTACACCGAATCAAAAAAGGGAGAATTGGAACTTACTAATTGTAAAGATGAAGGGGAACCCACCAACTCTCTATGCTATTTGTTGGACATTAGGATGGGTACAAAATCCTGTAAGAGGCTTTGGTTACCAACCCTTTAAATGGACCTTATCCCGATGGGAGGATCAAGTCGTTATCCAAACAATAGCGGGACCTGGGTCTCCCAGTTTCACTCCTACCGTATGTCAGTTAGCTCCAATAAACCCTTGCCTTAACCTAAAGGGGTTTTACTTTTGCCCTAGCTCAAACCCGGGACAAGGATATTGTAATTACCCAAATTCCTATTACTGTGCTTACTGGGGCTGTGAGACAATAGCATCAGACTGGGCTCCGGGAGGAGGAAAGGACCAACATATTACAGTAGGGTGGGGGCCCGACGGCTGCAAGACACCCCAGCAGGATAGTACTGGTGGCACAGTGATGCCCGGAAATTGTTGGCATATTTACATCAATGTTACCCAAAGCCAAGACCCTAGCTGGTTCTTGGGAAAGACCTGGGGAGTTAGATATTGGGAATCAGGGACCGATAGAGGTGGCCTAATCTTTATAAAGAAAGAACCAATTGCCAACGACCCCGAACCAGTCGGCCCAAATCTAATGCTATCTGGACAACTGTTACCTACAACAACCGACCCCACAATTAACAGGTCTGATATCATTAATACCATGGTTCTGCCTGCTCCCAGTAATGCCTTAACATCTGAATATAGCCCCCTTTGGAAATTAATGCAGGCAAGTTATCAAATATTGAATGTAACCAACCCGAACCTTACTGAGCACTGTTGGTTATGTTATGTGATTAAACCACCTTTTTATGAGGCAATAGGAACCACTGGCAAAGCTAAATGAGTCAACGGATCCAACCCAGCACAGTGTCTATGGAAAAAGGATACATCAAAGCAGGGCATTACCATGGCCCAAGTGAAAGGAAGAGGAAGATGTGTAGGTGAAGTACCAACAAACCAGGCACACCTATGCGATACAACTATAAAAACCTCAAAAAAGGAGTCCCCCGCAAATTGGTTTATACCAGCTAAAAACACAAAATGGATGTGTGCGTCATAGGAGTAACGCCTTGTTTGTCATTACAAACTTTTAATGAATCCTCTGATCATTGCGTGCAGATAATGATCATCCCTCGAATTGTCTATCACACTGAAAGCTTTGTATATGACAATCACATAACTCAGGAACACCACCTAACTAAACGAGAACCCTTCACAGCGCTAACAGTAGCCACACTTACGATTATGGGAGCTGCTGGGGTTGGTACAGGTGCGGCATCATTAATCCAACAAAATAAAGAGTTTTACTCCTTGAGACTAGCAGTAGACGAGGACTTAACTAAGATCGAGAAATCAATCAGTGCGTTGGAAACTTCCCTATGATCTTTATCAGAAGTGGTATTACAAAATCGCCAGGGTCTAGATCTGTTACTTCTACAACAAGGAGGACTTTGTGCCACTTTAAATGAAGAATGCTGTGTATATGCTGACCACACTGGAGTGGTAAGAGATACAATGGCTAAATTGCATGAAGGGCTAGAAAAATGAAAACGGGAACGAGAGGCTCAGCAGAGCTGGTACGAGTCATGGTTTAATCGCTCCCCATGGTTAACGACATTGTTATCTACCATTGCAGGCCCTTTAATGTTGATAGTCTTAGGATTAACCTTTGGTCCTTGCGTATTTAATAGAATAATTGCAATAGTGAAAGACAGGCTGGAAGCTGCCCATTTAATGTTAATTAAAGCCCACTACGAACCACTAAATCAGGAATGGAGGAAGCCTTAGTATTGAGCCAAGCTGAACTTCAAAGATTTGATGAACAAAATGATAAAAGAAAAAGGGGGGAATTGTAATAAATAACCTTGTGTTTGTTAATCAAATCTTGTTTAAGCCAGGGAATAAATAGTTAAAACTGAGTCAGGAAGCTCACAAGTCTTGTCTAAGCAAGGCCGAACAAAAAGCTAAGCAAGGCCAAGAGAAACAGGTGTCTAAGCAAGAACAGAGGGAACAGATAACGAAGTAAGGTCAGGATGACCTATATCCAGTGAAGTAAGCAATGTATGAGCCCCCTTGAGATGAGCCCCCCCTGAGGAAGACTACGGCTGTCAGCCTCACGACCACCAGAAGGCAGAAAAAAGACCCTCTAGCAACAGCCTGCGCCAACGCAGAGTACTCTCGGAAGATATACGTGTACCGGAACAAGAAGGGTATAAAACCAGAGACATTAGAAGGGGCGGGTGCGAGCCACTGGCGGAGCGGAGACTCCGCGGTCGCCCAGCGCTGTTTTGGCTTGCTGTAGCTTGCTCAATAAATCAAATTACTTTAATTGGCTTGGCTCCTGTCAATCTATTTTGATTCTAACCTATAACACTGACCATCCTCTGCTTCTTGCCTCCTCATATAGGTCTTGTGCCCCTGCGTGCTGTCGCTTCAAGTGCAACCATTCGGTCCCAGTTTTCTGCTGAAGTTTTTACACTTAGTGGGGCTAATCTGGCCATTTCATCTACTTTCTTATTCCAGCGGCTAGTTGGGCTTTCATTTTCTTGGTGAGAGGCTTAAATTAAAACTTTAAAAGACATTTTTCGGCTACAGCAAGATTTTCTTGCAATTTCTCTTTTTGCCAAATGGGGACTCTATTTATTTCCCAGTCATTTTTGTCCCAGAAGAGAAGCCACTCTGTGCACCCTTGGAACACAGCAAAAGAATTGCTGTAAATATATACAGAGTCAGCTGTTTCAGATTCATGGTTAAAGACAGTCCGCTTCAGCTCCACAGGGATATATAAGGGGGAAAACCCAAACTGTTTATTAATGGAAGGCAAAGCCAAGGGATGAGCTGGGAGGGGAAAAAAGGGGATGGGCAAAATCAGAGGGCTGGAGGGAGGCAGCTACAAACAGGGAGAAGCCGGGAGGGAAGGGGATGGGCAGGGTCTGAGGGCTGGAGAGAGGGAGCTGTCAACAAGGAGGGAGAGGGGAGGAGCTAGGGCAGCTTCCCACAGGCTCAGCTGTGCCCAGCATCAGCTGTGCCTGGAGCTCCAGCTGGTCTCCAGAAGGTCTCATCTTCCATGGTGTCTGGAAGTGTTGTAGGGACGATGCTTCTCCTGCGCCAGCACGTATGCATAGTTCTGCAGCTCTTCTGTTGAATATGACTTGAACTGCCTTGTTTGTCTGGGATGGGCTGTCGTCACTGCTCAGGGCTCGAAGGGCTGGAAGAGAGAGGAAGAGAGCTATGGTCAGAGCCTGCAGGATCTGCAGGAATCCAAAGAGACCTCCCTGCCAGGGGCCATCCCAGGCAGCTCCTGCCATGGCCACAAGAGAGGAGAGACCAACGGGATCAGCTGGAAGGTGCTGGCCACGAATCCCCCCACATATCCCTGAAATCTCTCTGTGCTCTGCTCACACAACCGCTGATCCACACAGGGAGCAGAGCCCTCCGCAGCCAGGGCAGGGATTGCGGCTGCCCCCGCCAGCCCCCGCTGACACCCCGCTGCCCTCACTCACCCTCACTGAGGAGCTCGAGCTCTTCCTGCTGCCCCCTCAGGTACCGCCCGGCGGTCCCTGGGGACACAGAGCCTGTGTCACGGCCCCAGCGGCACAGCTCCCCCGCAGCGGCGCTGCCAGCCCTGGGGCCACACGGCCTCCTGCGCCGGCAGCGCTCAGCCCGGGCCCTTGGCGCATCCGGACGCCCCAGGAAGGGCACGGCTGCGAGAGCGGGGCGCAGCAGCCCCGAGGGCAGGCGGGGCTCCAGAGCCCCGGGCCCGGATGGCGCTGCCGGGGCAGCAGCCGGGGCTGGGGCGGGGAGGGAGCCCGGGCTGGCGGCTCACCGATGAAGCTGACGGCCGCCTCTCGCAGGGGCTCCTGCGGGCTCTCCAGGTACGGCAGGGCCTGGCGCAGCTGCTCGGCCGCTCGGCTCCTGTCCTCTGCCAGCTGCAGAGAGAGCGCCATGAGGGAAGGCTTGGCGCGGGCTCTGCCCCTCGGCCGGGCTCTCCCTGCGCCCAGCCCTGGCCTCCCGTGCCCGCACAGCCCTGAGGCGCGGCCAGCAGCCGCTGGCGCCGGCCTTTGGAGGGGCCCGAGGGCCGGCTGCTGCCCGGGGAGCCGCGGGGCCGCCCCGCCGCACAGCGCAGCTGGGCCGGGGCTCCATGGGCACCCGGCTCGGGGCCAGAGCAGCCTGGAGAAGAGCCCGCAGCGCCCGGGGAAGGGAGCAGCGTGTGGGCCGCAGGCTGGTGCCCCTGGCTGCGGCACTGGGCAGGGCCACAGCTGCCAGCCGCACACACTGAGCACCGGGGGCAGGGGGCATCTCCAGGCTGCGCCTGGGGCTTCCAGGCTGTCCTTACCAGGCACTCGCTGACCTTCACCATCTTCTTCTTCTTCACCAGCTGCTTGAGATTCCTCTTCTTCAGGAACTCGGCCACACAAGGCAGCGTTTCCATAGAGGCCTGGAGAGAGCCGGAGATGGCACCAGAGCCCAGGACACAGGACTGGCGTCCCTGGGCCAAGACAAGGAGGTGGCTGCACCGTGAGAGGCACCAGGACAGGAGGCAGCTGAGCCCGTTCCCAAGGATGCAGCAGCATCAGACAAAGCTTCACCTCTACCACACGCCGGTTCTCATCATGACAGTGTAAGAAGAGTAGGAGGAGGCTCTGTGTCACGATTCTCTCCAGGGGCTTTTTTCCCCTCTTTCACTACTGACTCCATCACCTTGCCGAAGAGGCAAATGGAGAGCAGCTGCAGATGGTAGTTGTCCTGAAGGAAAGGAAAAAACATCAGCACCAGCTAGTCCAGGCCCACCTAGGCAATGGCCCAAAATTCCATAGGGCACAGAGTTTCTGGGCAGCAGCCAGTGCACATGCCTGGTGGCACAGAGCCTTACATTGTCAAAGAGCGGCACGAGAGCCTCAGCCAGCTTTGGGGCGGTGGTGCTGGATACCAGGATGTCTTTGTTCTGGAGCACATTTGTGAACACAGAGAGGCTCATCCCGACCACTTCTCCATCTGCGTCTCCCAGCAGCTCCACAAGCCTTTGAGACACGATGCCTATTCTTCTGGCCTGTGTGGAACACAAGGCTGTGCTGTGAAGCCATGAACGGCTGCACCGCCAACATCGCCCTGGCACTGCAACCCCACCTTGCTGCGGCAGGGCCCAGAGGCCAAAGGGCTGTCCCGAAGCACTCGGGCAGCTGAACCAGGAGGCAGGAGAGCTGGGAGCAGCTGCCTCAGCTCCTGAAGGCCAGCCAAGCCCAGCTGGCTGCTTTCCCCAGGCCTCCACTGCCAGCACAGCTTCAGCCACTGCCCCCTTCTCACCACTGAGGCGTCTGTGCTGAGCACTACAAGGCCTCTGAGTGCCAGGCGATGCCTCTCTCTGCGCTGGCTCTGCAGGTGCCTTGCCATGGTCTCCAGGATGCTGTCACCACATTCACTCATGTCCCGGTAGTCGAGTTCCTGAAAGGCACAGAGCAGTGACGGGGGAGCGAGCCAGCAGGAGCCCAGAACTGCACAGGGCTGGGCCCAGGCAGCAGCACAGGGCATGGGTACCATCCCAGGCAGCTGCAGCTACGAGAGGGCAGAGAGTTGGGAGGCAGCTGAGCGAGGCAGCACTGCCCTTCAGGCTCACCTCCACAAGGGATGCCAGGGTGGGCAAATCCCAGCGTAGCTCCTCCGTGTTGAGCAACCCAAGCAGGCGGCGTGCGATCCCAGAACACAATGGGCGGGAAACATGGTGCATGGCACTGGCAGGCAGAAAAGGACACCTAGGCAGTGAGGTGGGGAGGCAAACCCCACCTCACAGAGGTCTAATGTTTCCCCACCACCCTGGAGGGGATGTGGGCACTTTGGGAGATGGCTCCCTGTGGGCAGCCTCCTCCCCCAGGCTTTTCCAGTCTGCTCGGCTGTCCCTCGGTGACAAGACCCTCTCGCCCATGGCCACAGGCACTGTGTGGGACAGTCCTGGCACAGGGCACAAATGCCGAGGGCAGTGGGGAGAAGGGGATCTCACCTGGCCAGCAGACCCTTGGCATAGTGCTGGGTGTCAGCACAGAGCAGTGTGTCCCAGCCACTCTTGCGCTCCATAGCTATCACCTTATTGTCACTGTGCAGTCGGCAGAGCAGAGTCTCCATGACCTGCACTGCAAACCTGTGTGCAGAGCAAAGCCCAGGTCACACTGGGAATACTGGCCCTGGCCACAAGGGCATGGGAGGGACAGGAGGACTGGGACCTGTTGGGGTTGGTGAGAAGGCGGTGTTCCTCTTGGCATGCTCTCCAGAATTTATCAACTTCCTCTGGCATCTGCTCTGTGGTGATGACAACTTGGAAGAGCAGAGCCACAAACCGGTGGGAGGAATAAGGGATCATGGCCTTGTGGCACTCAGGCACAATCACCCACAGCACCAGAGTTGCCTGCAAAAGAAGCAGCCTGAGACAGCGCTCAGTGCCGAGGTGTCCATGTGGCAGGGCCCGAGGGGAGACGCAGGGGGAGCACCAGGCCTGGCAGCCCGTGAGCCTGCCCCTAGCCCAGGTTTCACCTCAGTGCCTGAGGCAGGGACCAACAAGATCAGCTGGAAGGTGCTGGCCACGGATCCCCCCACATATCCCTGAAATCTCTCTGTGCTCTGCCCACGCCACCCCTCATCCACACAGAGAGCAGAGCAGGGAAAGGAGGGGCTGGCCGGTCCCCAGCTCCCTTGAAGGGTTCCGGAGAAAAGGCAAAAAGGCCGAGACTGTAGTGGTGCAGCGGGTTAAATAGGGAAGGGAAGTGAGCAATAGGGAAAGAGGGAGAGGGCGGATACAAGCATACAAAACCAATCATAACACAAGAGGGTGGGGTACAATTCAAATGAAGCAATGATATACATAACAGGACAGAAAGATCTGGAGGGATGGGCGGATCCGGAACCCTGGGCACGCCTTAACCCATCCCCCAGGGCGGGTCCAACCTGTGTCCTTAGTCAGAGCCGTCCTGGGAGGTGGAGGCAGCGTTCCCCAGCTCCCGCCCCGGCAAGGCTCCGCGCTCCAATAGAGCATCGGCCTGGGAGGCAGCAGGGCAGACCCAGAATCTCTCCCGCCCAGGCAAAGCCCGATCCACCCAACAGGCATCGGCCTGGGAGGCAGAGGGGCGGACCACCGCAAGAGGTGGTGTCCTCTTTACTGTCTCTTGCTGCTGTTCTTGAGACACTGTTTCCCTGCATCCAGAGGATGAGCCTAATTCTTCAGCTCTTTGGGAAAACTGGGCTTGAATTGCCTGATTAGAGCGGGATGGGCTGTCCTCCTTGCCCAGGCCTTGGAGGGCTGGAACAGAGAGGAGCACAGTCACAGAGCCTGGATCTGCGGGAATCCTAAGAGACCTCCCTGCCAGGGCCCTCCCAGCCAGCTCTTGCCATTGCCAGGGAGGAGCAGGGACCAACAAGATCAGCTGGAAGGTGCTGGCCAGGGATCCCCCCACATATCCCTGAAATCTCTCTGTGCTCTGCCCATGCCACCCCTCACCCACACAGGGAGCAGAGCCCTCCGCAGCCAGGGCAGGGATTGCGGCTGCCCCCGCCAGCCCCCGCTGACACCCCGCTGTCCTCACTCACCCTCACTGAGGAGCTGGAGCTCTTCCTGCTGCCCCCTCAGGTACCGCCCGGCGGTCCCTGGGGACACAGAGCCTGTGTCACGGCCCCGGTGGCACAGATCCCCCCCAGCGGCGCTGCCAGCCCTGGGGCCACACGGCCTCCTGCGCCGGCAGCGCTCAGCAGGTGTGGTGGAGTCCCCGCTGAAGCACGCCTGCCACCTCTCTGAGTGGTTGGGCAACACCGGTGTAGATCTCCTGTAGAGACACTGTCGAGTTTCCTCGTGTTCTTTTAACTGTTTTTCTTGCATTCTGGAGAAAATAGTCAGCCCCTCCTCTGATGTTCAGTTCTCCAGTAACTGCGTGTCTGGCTGTGGCAGCTCCTGTCCAAACACAACTGGGTGCCTGCTGAGCACTGCAATGGACGGCCACAAACAGACAGGTTCCCCAATGAACACCAAGGGAGCCACCTGGGGAAGTGCAGGGGGGAGGAATAACTCTGGGAGGAGAAGCTGTTCTGTGTCTCTGATCATGGTGTCAGCACCCTGAAGGAGCAGCCCAGACAAGCGCTGGAAGCAGATGTCTTGCCCTTTGCTGCTGTCACAGGGACACAGGACAGACTTGTTGCCACAGGTCCACAAGACCTGATCCACGAAAAATGGAGGGCCATGCACTGCTCGGGAATGGCCTCCAGCAAGCGCAAAGCAAGATCCTCTATCAGCAAAGCCTGTGCTTGTGAACCAGGCCAAGTCCTCAGCAGACACCAAAGTGCTTCTCCTCCACCCCCGAACCTCAGCCACAGGAGTCCCTACTTTTATTGAGCATCTGCTGCTTCTTCAGCACTGCTGATCCATCAGATCAAGGCTGAACCCATTTGCTGTAGTGATTCACTACAAAAACAGCATTAAGCATTAAATACCTGGGAGAAATTACTATTTATGCAGCCAACTAATTTTTAAAAAATATAAATACTAAAGATGTCAGTTGTTTCCAAGTATAGACTCTTTTAAGGGCAAGGTAGGCTGAGTACTTCCTTTACCTTCTATCGGCTGCAGTGCCAGGCTGAAAGCGCAACACACACAAGTTGGAACTACAGTAAAATATTTGAACTAAATACAGTTCCCTTTGCTTCAGGTTTGAGTTATGGAGTGAGACTTTCCTTGTGTGTGGTACTTAAGTTCCAGATGTTCATTCATAAACTCAGTCTAAACACAGATCACAATTAGCACAGGAAAGCACAGTGTGTCATCATCATCCTACTCTGAGTTTGTAAAGCTTGGGACAGCTCTCAGAGCTGGTATGTTCTGCCTCACACAGGCTCAACTCTGCTTAAAAAGACAAAGCACTAAAACGTGTTTCATACCTCAAGTATCCATCAGATCTCAAAGACCTACACAAGTGTGTCCTCCCTTGTTGATCAGAGGCCAAATCCAGGTCTCAGTGCAGTTACTGATCTACCAGTCTTGTCATATCATGTGGATTCTCATCACATATTTACACCAACCTCAGCTCTGAGGGGCTGTTACAACACAAAGTAAGATGCTGGTCATGAATCAGCACTATTTGTTTCTGTCATTTATCCTTGTGTAACAAAAGGCTCACGTGGCAAAACCAAATTGGGTTCCTACTGCTGAAACCCTCCATTCCTTGCCAGTTTTGTACTTTGATTACAGGAGAACACATTCAAGAGAAGTATCCACATTTCCTGCTTTGGAATTGATTGGGAGCATCCTGATTCCTAAAGCTTAACCTGTTCTGACTTTATTTACACTCAGTTGTGCCACATTGCCTGGGTATCCCAAACCTGAGGTTCTTTGCTGTGAAGGCACAGAAGAATCTGGCATTTAATAATACTGAATTCAGGAAACCAGAAATACACATTACTTCCCATTGCTCAAGACAAATAGTTAAAAATAAAGTTACAAACTTACCAAGTTTATTGGCATGACCTGAGAACATAAAATATATGGAAATCTGCTTCCCATCTCAAACCAGCAACTCATTTGCCTTCACACGGTCCATTAAGAGTCAATTACAAAAAATTGTTTGACACTGAACAGAGGCAAAAGCTTGTTGTCTCTTGGGTTTGTTTGGTTTTTTGCCAAGCCAGCCAGCCCAGATAGTCCTTCCTTGGAGAACACACCAATGTACTGTCTGAGTGATAGTCCAGCCAACTCCTGCAGGGTAGGACACAGGGAGAACCAACCACTCACCCAAGAACTTCTTCCAGATGTCCCTTACTGTGTTACACAGGTTTTCTTGCACACACCCCAGGCTGAAACACAGATTTACAGCAACATCCAAATGGTTCTCCTGCAATGCCTGCTGAGACTTTCCTCTACGTGTGCATTCTACTTTGATTTTCTTTACTGCATTACTGGCAGTGCTGATGAGATACTGGAAAGTCTGTTAGGATTTGTTATTAAAAGCCCACAGGAGGTTTCCATGTGGATCTTCAGCAGGGAGGGATACTCGACTCTTCTGCTTCCCCACCGAGTTTTTCCTGTTTTAACCACCTTGGAGCTCAAGTAGCTTTCCCTACAGAGACTGGAAGTGTGGGTAAATCAACAGTGCTGACCCATATGGGAGAAGATAAAAAAATGCCAAGAAAAAATGTTCCATTGCATGTGGGATGCAGATGGGATGGAAAACTGAAACTGAAATGGAATTCCTTTTTGCCAAACCCTCATGAACCTCTGTGAACCTCATGAATTCCTACTGGTTTCTTAACTCCAAGGTCCTCCCACTCAGCACTGCACTTGGAAGAACTACAAAGAGCTTGGAAGAACTCCAAAACCCACACCAATTGCTTCAATTAAAACAGCAAATACAAGCACAAAAATACTTCCTCTTTGTTGAGCTGAAAGCATGCAGTTAGTGCAGGCCAGGTAAGGATTCAAATGCCTGAAGGTGTCAGTTTAAAAAATAATTCACACAGTGTTTCCCAAGGCAGGGCTCTGGATAGGGAAGCACAAAGATGCTCATCTGAAGACAGCTATTTGTGAACCAAAAACCAGGATAAGGGGAATGAGGATGAAACCCATGTGAAATAGATTGGATTCCAAAGTAGCACAAGGCAAAAAGCATGGCTGGGAACACAGTACTCAAAGCAAGTTATGAGTTAATGCCTCACCCAAAGCTAAAAGCCAGCTTAAATTTTACAACAGACCAGAAATCCTGAAGTTATCAACTTGTTAGAACAGGGCAGTCAAACTCACTGCATTTGACATAGATTTGATACTAGATTTGAGACAGACACAGATTGCCAGGGTCCACATTGCTCCTTTCCTACTACCATTCATTGAGTACATAATAACCCTTTACTTATGTCTCATTTTCATTTCTCCAAGCAGGGTTGTGTGTTACCAACAACTGGAGAGATGCACAATACACACACAGAAGGGAAATTTTCATTCAGCTGTTCAAAAACTTTACACCAAGGAATATTTCAAAACATCTGAAAGGTACCAGTGTTTTTTTAATACACCACCATACAACTGCTGTAGACAAAGCTGTCGAGGCATAAAATATTGCAGTAATCCTTAACTAGCCCTATCCAAATTAGGCCAGTAAGAACTCATTAAAAAACTCACCAAACCAGACCTGTATTCTGCAGAAAATTTAAAAAGCCAAGTGCACAATGTCAGTGTAAACATGTTCTTTAATATCACTGAAGATAAATGTAGCAATCCAAGTCTTAGGTGGGTTTCAAATAAATAATCATTTTGAGAAAGTGTTTACATATAAAGGGAGCTCTCAAGGCAGCAGAGCACAGTTTGTAATTCCTCCCTGCTAACAACCCCCCACCAAGAGAATGTACAGTAGGCAGTGCACACTGGAAAAACAATCACAACACGAGGGGACACTTGCCAGCTTCCATGGAACCTCTGGACAGGATTTCAGAAAGGGGGGAGAAGTAAATGGAGACATGCACTGCCCTTTAAAGCACCACTCTTTCTCCACAGCCTTTTTACCAACATAACAAAAATGGGAATAGAATTCATGTTTGCTTCAAAAATCTACTCTCAGCTCAAAGATTAACAGAGCAGTGCTCTGACAGAGAGAATTATTCCTCAAATTGACACTGCAGCACAACGCATCACTCTCCTTCCCACCTGGGCTCTGCTCTTACTCTAACCTTGAAATTCCTCTCCAATCACTGCCAAAGTAACCCAGAAAGCTTAAAGACAGGTAAGAATTGTTACTTCTTGTAGATCCTGGCCCAGTGTACTGAAAAGGAGCAAGACATGACAGGTCTCAAGGGGTAGGGTTACCTAGAAAAACATCTGGGGTCCTATGTCACTCAAATAAAACCTTCCAAAAGTCAAAATACTTCCTCAAAGTGTAGATTTGTCTTTGTTAAACAATTATTCTGCTGTAAAAATATGCCTGATGTGAAATTTCTCACATCCGAGCAAGAAGATTTAACAATCCAGAAAGAACAAGGAAAAAAAAAAAATCAATGATAAATGTGCCACAAAAATACTTGCAAGAGTTACTTCAAAATTGTTTTCTTTCAGTTTCATCAAAATATTTTCTCTCTGTAGATACAGGCTGGGCAGACTTCCACTCTCTGTCCTCTAGTTCAACATGCAATAGATCTGTGATAAGCACTGCAGTACTTACCAGAGAACTGTTTCTTCTCCATTTCTAACACACCTGAAAAAGGTTCTGCTTTGAGTCAATAAAAAAAAATTGTACTGTGTAATACTGCTGTGTATGCTGTGTACCTACTGAATAAATATTGCAGGAGTTACAGGATTGTTTCACTGCTAGCTGGGCTTTGGCAAAACAGGAGTGGGGCTGACATACACTGGATACTTCACACTTTCGAGTGGGGGATGCTGCAACATTTAACAGATACAGAATAAAATAAATCTTAGATCTAAAACTGTCAGTACACAGGATTTCCAAGTTGTTCTGAACACAGGAGCAGAGTGATCAATTTTCCAGGAAAGCCACATAGTCAGTCAATCTGGCTAACTGCTGTTCATTGGGAATTGGCGGGACCGGAGCAGGTTCTATAAAGATAAAACAAATGCATCATGAATTAAATTTAGAAAGCAAATCCATCAGCAATACCATCCATCACAACATCAGGGGAAAAAAATTAAATGCATTTCATTATTCTGGGGGCAGATCTGATCTGTATGTTCTACCTACACAGCTCCAGCTGACAGAATTCTTCTCTTATCTGCAACAGTCAGCAGTCCAAGAGTTACTAACCACAAAAACTGCTGCAACAAGTTCCACTTGTCAGCAGCCTCCAGAATTTCTTTGCACACCCTGGAGTCTGAATAATGAAGGCTGACAGTATTTTGACTTGAGAAAAAAGCTCCTGGAGCTCTCTGGTTGCTCCTTTCCTTGCAAGCTGCCCTTCTGAAGGCCCCAAATAAATCTGCTGGGTGATCTGACCCACAGAACACACAGGACTTAGGCTATGGAAGTGGGAACCTCAGGAATCTCAGGCACGTCTTAAAACATGAGGGAATGAGAAGACAGAGAGAGAAGCATGTTTACATAGCACCTGATTGGGATGGGTTGCTGCTTCTTGAGGGGGCAGTGACAACATTTGCTTCTCTAGGACTCAATTCCCACTCTGTGGTGCTGGTGACACTGTTTATGCATGTTTAGATAAATCCATTATATATAAACAAAAATACCTGATGAAGGAAGAAATCTGTTAAAGGAAGCTTCCAGCACACCTAGAGAAAAACGTAAGAAATTAGCTCAAGGGACCAATTTTAAACAGTTCTATGCAGCAAACTATGATCAAAAGGTAATTAAAATTAAAACCTGTTTATTCATCATACTTTAATTTATAACTAAAAAGCAGAATATCCAAGGCTTAGCTGCTTCAAAAGAGATTAGAGCCTCCTGCCTCTTTCTTTTGCCTGAGCAGTAGCTCTTGCACCCACTTTTGGAAAAAACAACACATGTAAGTAATTCCCAGTCTTTTTAAGCTCTCCATATTTTACAACCAATTCATAAAACCCCCACCTAACCATATATAAAATCTCAGGGCTCTGGCTGGCTTTGTGCCCTTAGGGGTAAATTTCAACACCTGGCACCTGTTCATTATGGGCTCTGAACACCCAAAAACTCTGCCCATACAAACAGTGTCATTTTTTAGTCTAACAGATCTTGCCCCTTTGGATATGCCACAATTTGGCTCCTTCTGCCAGAGATGCACAGAGCAGTTGTTTCATCCTGCTTTTATAGCTTAAGATTTATTTTTGCCTCAGCCAGCCACAGATACAGCTTTAGAAAAAAAGAAAGGAAAAAAAAAAAAGACAAGTATTTCTGCAGACCAAGCTTTGCAGGAACAGATATTCTGCTATCAACACCATGACAGTGAAGAAAAGATGCAGAAGAATTAAATTTTAAAAGCAAAGGAAATTATACCAACAACTGGAGCTCCTCAGAACACACAGATTCACTAAATCCCTGCCCAAAGAAGTTCTAATTCTCCTGAAGAAAAAAAATCTCAGGTTCAAGATGGTCTATTTTTGACTCATCTTTATTAGATTAAGACATGTCATTTGAGGTCACCCAGTGTATGTTCCACTGAGGCAGAGCCAGCAGCAGAGGAGGAGCGGGAGGAATCACAGCATATCTTGTCTCCTTTTGTTTAAAGAAATTTATGTGAGGATGTAGCTTAATCCAAAATACATTAAGTCCAAACCAAACCCACTACTTTGTACTTCCTCACATTTTATACATGCCCTGTGTTTATAAGCAGCCCAAGTATCCAAAAAATATCTAATAGAATCCTGTGCAAAGCTGTAATTAAAAACTTAACACTGAATTCCTAGAAAACGCTGAACACAGTGTTTGATGAAATAACAGCTCCACCCACCTGGCTTTTTAGGCATCACCATGCGAGTTGCAAAGTCTGCTTGCCAGCCCTGTTCTAGGACACCTGGAAAGGCATTTGGACATTTGTAAGATGTAGAAGGGGAGAATAAACAATGATAATTAGTGGCAAATAATTTTAAAAAATTAAACCATTATCCAGAACCAAGGTATTTTTCTCTGTTCACTGCCCAGTCGCTTAACAACCTCGGAATTTGTAGATACATTTTTATTAATCATCACTTGGGGCTCTCTGATCTCATCATCAGTATAAAAATTACTCAGGGAATAGATGCCAAGTACCTTTCACAGCTTCTTCTACAGGAAGGCCAACAAAGGCTGCGAAATCATCTGCAACTATTGATGTGTAAGCCTGGGAAACCAGTCCAAAGGCTCGTCTCCTGGTTGCATCTAGGGAGAGAGAAACACAGGAGACAAGAGACTCATCTCCATCGCTGGGAAATCTGAAAACATTTTCTCAATTCTAACACCTTTGGGAAACCACTACCAGCCTTCAAATGAGCACTTCAGAAGTTCACCCTCCCTTCCCACAGTTCACAGTCAGCAAGCAGAGACAACAACTTGCTCTCTGCCAGGACAAAACCCCTCAGAGCTCACACTGAACCTCCAAATGCAGCTTGCAGCATCCTGGGCTCCACCACTACATAAAACACTTTAGGACACTCTATATCTGATGGCATTCTCTGTTTGCAATAAGCTTAAAATTAGTTAACTATTATCAGCATCTAAAAATCAGCTGTTTCTAAAGCTACAAAGAATTTGTTGCTGCAAAAGACCTTTTTAGCAGACTGCACTGCCCTCTAGTAGCAAGAACTTGCATGCCACCATTACACAGGATAGAAAACATTTGTCTGAAGTCACATTTCACAGAGAAACCTTCCTGTAAGTGCCCCAAGGTTCTGAAATGCCAAGCCAAGTTCTCTAAATCACTGGTCAGAAATCTGATAAAACTGGGTAATTAATGGTCTATTTTGCTCTTACAGAACAAACCACATGGTTTATGAAAATCCAGTGTCAAAGAATACACAATCACAGACAAAGCCGTAATAAAAACAATTTATTTGTTTCTACATGGTTTTGTAATGAGTATTTTATTTACACCTGATACCTGAAAACCTTTATAGAAAACCAATAAAGACCTGGCAACAGTTTTCCTGACCACTTCTGAATTTTTGTAATTAATCATTTATCTATTTGTGTTGGAGCATGCAGAAATAATTCCAGGCAATTCCCTTCTCCCTACACAAGCTCAGTTTGTACCTCTGAGTGCTTCCATGATAGGTTGGATAGTCTCGGACCACTGATGTGCACTGATTGCTGTGTAGATTCCTGGGAAGTCCCTCTGCCAGATCCTTTGTCCCACTGACCAAATTGCACCAAGTTCAGCATTTGCCTGTTGTGACCAAAAAGACCCCAAAGTGTTAATCCAGAAGAATATTCCCTACAGTGACCATATCTACCAATGCATTTCCACTCCCAGATTGTCAGAGAACATTGCCGTGCAACAAATACAGCAAATTCAAACTGAATTTGGCCCAGTACTTACAGATTTGATAGCAGGAGGGATTCTTTTCCAGAGATAACGTGCATTATTCCTTTAAAAAGGAAAAAAAAAAAGTTGAAAACACTTCTCAAGCACCAAATGCTGCAAGAAGACACCAAAAGGTTTGCTCAGATGCTGTAATGAACACTCTCAGTGCTTTAAAATATTCTTTCTAGGAAGGAATATTTGACACTGAAGAGGAAAAAGAGAGCTGCTCTCCAGCAGACAACACTGGACTGTCACAACACAACAAATAGTTCATTAATTGCCTCATTTAACACCAGTTTGGGAAAGCATTTTCTCACTAAAACCTCAAGTTTAGTGCATCAAGTTCACACAGGGACAGGGAATAACTCCCCAGACCAAATTCCCAGGATCTCTGCTTCCTACGAATTTAGCTCCTTCAAGCCAACAGTATCATTTTTAAGATGGACAGTCCAGAGTTATCCTGCTGGAATTTAAACACAAGGAGCAGCCTCAAATCCAACTCAAAACAAATGTAGCCCAGAACGGCTACAAATCCAAACACTGAAATGTTTAACACTTCATAGAGGAGCCAGTTTCACTATTTAAGAAACTTCATTCCTAAATTTCCCCACAGTTCAAAAGGGTGGGGAAGAGCAAACAAAGGAGAATTGTTTTTCTGTCAGATCAAGGGGCGAAAGAGACTTAATTCCAGGAATATGATTATTATTTTCTGTAAACACAGCATTTTGTTAATTACACAACCAACTCCTAACATTCTGGTGACAAATCCAGTGTCACAGATTGAGACAAGTCACTTACATGTCATTGTGCAACAGGTACAATGCCAGAAGCTGGCCATAAACAAGGGGCGTGGCAATTCCTCCAGGGGCCTAAAAACAAACAGATTCTTGGTTTACCGATTTGAAAAGGACGGTGATACAAAACACAGCAGGAAGCCAAGTTTTATGTAAACTGAACACTCCAACACAACTGATTTCTTCCCCCCTCGCATAATAGGCCTGGGCAATTACATCTTCCATCACTCTTTTCTCAATGCTTCTGAGTGGCACCTGTTGGCTTTACAGCTCCTCACAAGCAGCTGGTTTGAAAATGAAATTAAATCAGCCCTGACTTCATTTTTCCTGCAGCCGAACTTCAGCTCAGGCCACCCCACCACAGCAAAACTTCTCCGCCCCTCCTAAGAACCCCAAGCGAAGCTTTGGCCTCTGACACACTTCAGCAGAGCTCACAAATCACACAAGTAGGAAACACGTGATTTATAAAAAAAGCTGTAAAAGTTTGAAAGCCTGTAATAATTTAAAAGGCAGAAAGATTTCCAGTAAGGCTTTCGGCTGTTTATCAAGGGGCAGTGCAGCAAGCATTCACAGGAGGCCAATTAAGCAGCTTCAATTGCTAAGGCGGCAGCAGCTAAAATCAGGATCACCAGAGTTCAGGAAGAGAAAAATTCACAGTTTGCCCTCCTTTTGCATCACTGCAGTGGGATGCACGAGCTCCGCGTTTAGAAAAGCACTGGGAATGCGTGGATACCACCTGGAAAGAGCTTTTGCCACCACCATGGTGCCACATATTTCCCCGACAGTGCCTGCAGCCAGGCTTCGACACGCATCAAGCAACAGAAGGTAGAACAGGTCGAGGGAAGCTTGCAGTGAGAGCTGCCACAACAAAACTGGATCTAGGGATAATTCCCCAAGCCTGGCTCAGAGCTGCACTCCCCTTTTCTCAGCGACGTTGACGACGGAAACACACAAACTAGCCCCTCATACTCCCTCTGAAACGACGTGAATAACTATGCGGAAATACTAATTTATCTGCAGGCTGCGAGTTTCTGAAGGACTCTCTAGCGAGCCCAGAGGGCAAGTTTAGACACTGAAGCCTCTGCCGCTCACACATACGCCCACGGACCCTCCCCACGTAGCACACACGCCTAGAGAGCCTCCCCGCCCCGCGGCACCTCCAGCTCCTGCGTCTCGCACTGCTCCAGGAGCCGCCTGAAGCTCACGGAGCTCTCGGCCATCACCGCCACCGGCATCTTCCCCTCACGGCGCCGCCCGCCCGCATCAGGCGCCCGCTCTCTGACGTCACTTCCGTCGCCGGCCCCTCCCCAGCACCTTCCGCCCTCCTCTCTGTGGTCCTGGAGGACCGCGGGGCTGGGGGGCGTGGCCAAGGCGGAGGCGCGGTCAGGGCCTGGGGGCGTGGCCAAGGGGCCGTGAGGGTCTGAGGGCGGCGCGCGGTTTGTGATGGCCGCGGTGATTAAAGCCCTTTTAAACCCCGTTATTGCTATGTAATAAGCAGAAGTTCCGTGTTATAAAAAAAACCTACGTGTCCTTGGAGTGCAATAAGGAGATCCACGTTCACTTTTCTGTCTGTATATGTCGTGTGCTGTGGGATGTATTAGACGGGCACCCTCCATCCCTTATCAGACATTACGTGTAGATAAGGGATAAACTAAAGGGATACGAAGTGCTTTTCCAGCTCAGTGCCCGTTTCTGATGGGTAATAAAAGTATATTTACCGTTGCATTTCTGTATGTTTGTTCCCTACAAAATCCCTTTGCTTGCAGAGCAAGCGGTGCTGCTGGAGACAGATCACAGGATCACGGAATATCCTGGAATGGAAGGGACCCCAAAGGATCATCGAGTCCAACCCCTCGACCTGCACAGACCCCCCAACAATCCCACGCTGTCCCTGAGAGCACTGTCCAAGCGCTCCTGGAGCTCTGGCAGCCCTGGGAATGTGACCATTCCCTGTGGAGCCTGGGCAACGCTCACCCTCTTCCCAAGATCCAGGGTAACCCTCCCCTGACACAGCGCTAATATATACACAGTAAATATTCCATATATGTACAGCAAAGCATCTCTATCTATGCTTCTATCCTGTAAAAGAGCCCACAATATGCTAAAATAGCATTTCACAGCACATTTAATGCTATTTTAGAGGTGGAACCACCCCTCGGCTGTGGCCTTTCCATGGCTCCCCATCCCCAGTGAGGTCCCACCCGGCACCAGGACCCCCAGCCCTGCCCACCTTTCCCCAGAATCAGGCTCAGGAGCTGTATTCATGCAGGGAGGAGGGAGGTTGAACATGTTTGCAGCTCAGTTTGAGGCACAGAAAAGAATGGGAAATGGCGAGATTGTCTCCAAATCTATTTAATTACCGTGGCCACAGATGTAAACTCGTATTTTCAGGGTAAAATTAACCCGAGGGGCACATTTCCTGCAAACCTTTGCTTTCTGATACAACGAATTTGCTTTCTACCATCATCCTCATCCCCATATTCCTTGAACAAAGGCTGACCCCAGCGCTTCCCACCACCTTCCACCCCCAGCACTGCCCTAAACATCACCCCTCAAACCCTTAATTCTTCATGTATGGAGTTTTCCCAAGCTGAGTTTTCCAAGAGCTGCACCACCTCGATTCGGGTGCTCTCCACACCTTTGGGGTGAAAAAAAGCAGAGCGGTGTAAATCCTGACCCCTTTGCCGCAGAGTCCCCGTGCTCTGGGAGAGGTCTTGACCATGGAGAAATAAAACTAACGCGTGTTTGGGCTCGCTTTGGGATCTGCCCAAGGCACAGCATCTTGGAGGAGGGCTCCAGGCGATGGCACTGCTGCTCCGCCGGCTCAGGCATCGCTTTTCCCGGGAAACAACCTCTCTGTCATCGCGCTCCCGTCCCCGCCAGCCGCATCGATCCCCACGGCCCTTTGTTGCCGCCAGCTCTGTGCCCGCGTCGCTTTGACATTCGGACATCTGAGAGGAGCACAGCGCTCACCTTTTGCTCCCATTCCCAATTATCTCGTGGTTTCGGGAGGCGAGGAGGGGAGCAAAGCGGGCGGCAGCTTGTGATGGTGCCGGTGGGAGACCTTCCCGCGGGGCTGGGGTCAGAGCATCCCGGATCGCCACCGGGAACACGTCGGGTTGGGAAGGATCCGTCTCCCGGGGGGATGGCACGGTGCTGCAATCCCACAGCACGATTCCATCCTCCTTCCTGGTGGGTCCACGTGGGAAGGCGCGAGCCGGTCCCCGGCCCTGATGGCTGAATCACAGCCCCGGTCTGTGCTCCTTCTCCTTGCCGCGAAATCATTTCGTTTTGGGGGGAAAAAGCCCTGCAAGAGTGGAACAGAGGAGAGGTTTCCTCAAGAGGGCACTAGCTGCAAGAGAAACTGCCTAAAAATCCAAGGATCTGGACATCCAAACATCCCACTGTCCTTTCCACTTGAGAGACTCTTTCCATTTGGGGGAAATTCGGCTTTTTTCTTTCTTTTCTTTCTTTTCTTTTCTTTTCTTTTCTTTTCTTTTCTTTTCTTTTCTTTTCTTTTCTTTTCTTTTCTTTTCTTTTCTTTTCTTTTCTTTTCTTTTCTTTTCTTTTCTTTTCTTTTTTTTTTTTTTAAATAATTCATTTTGCTTTTCATTTTGATTTTGGAGCAACGGAGGAAGTGTTGCTTCCCGGTGTGCTGAGCTGAGCCTCCCAAATGCAGCAGCCCTTCTCTGGAAGCAATTCCTCAGGATGGGGACAGCCAGAACCTCCCTTTTTGCAAGCATGTGCCGCATCCTCCCTCTTTCTTTTCCCCCTTTTCCAAAGCTGTTTAAGGCTGTGGTAACATTTTTAGGGAGGACACATGCCAGAAGGGAATACACTTCTTTTTGAGTCACTGAAATAAAATACAGCAAATGTGTCGTGTTTTCAGGGTTGTTGTAATCTGGGAGGTTTGGAGAATGTTCCTGAGGCTGTTTGGAGCCTGGCCTCGGTATGGTGGCATCATCCAGGACCACCAGACCCTGATGGATACTGCCTGAGCCAGCATCCCAGAAAACCACAGGACCATTTATTTTACTCAGGAGTTTCTCTTCGATTCAGACACCAAAAGAAGAGGCCAGACTCATAAAACAGCTGAGCACGTTGGAAAATCTATCCCACTGGCAAAGCTAACCACGTTAAATTAACGGGAAGGCTCCTTGACTTGACAGCATCCTGATTTTTCTTTGGCCCACAGGCTTGAAAAGCACTTAAAGACGTGGCCGCCAGCTGCTGCAGAAGTGTAAAGTAAATTTAATGTGATTTTTATTCAGCTCCTGGTGATGATGGCAGGAAAATCTCAGCAACTCGTTTGTGCCTTGCATGAATTTTAAAGCAGGGAGGGAAATGGATCCCAGTTTGGCCATCCTGAGCAGTCCCAAGTAACTTTCAAAGCAATATCAAGGCATTTCCAAGAAAAATTAGCAGAGATTTCGTGACAGGGCTTAATTTTCCCAGTCATTTCCATGCTGCTGCCTGTGATCTGGAGGTACCCTCTGGAAAGATGATTGCAAGTGGTTTCCCTTTTTCATCTGCTTCCAAAGCTTTGTAGGGGAACAAAAGACTCATGATGGGGAAATTAAGATGCGATGGCACGATATGGAACAATAGGACAATAATTTAATGTGAAAGTTAAAGAAAACGGTACTAAAGGGTCAAGCTGAACCTCTCCATACCCTTCCCATTCCCTCAAAAGCCTGATTGGCATTAGCTGGGCTGATCTGAGCAAAAGCTGGATCCAAAGATACTATTTCCTTCCATGACATCAAAGGATAAAATGCCTCATTTTTAGGAGCTGCACCCACGAAAGGAAACAGTGAGCGGCCAATGGGAAATTATCATTGCTTTTTCCCCAAACAAACCTTTTAATCTATTTCATTTCCATAGGGGCGTTGGTTTAAACTCCAGTAAACAATAAGCTCTCTGGGATATTTGGGATATTACTTTTTGGGGGTTTTTTTGCTGTCCTCATCCTTATTTTTTCAACTCAAACCTGAGGTCTTGGTTATACAAGTTTATACTACAGCATGGAAACCTGGCACAGGTTTCCCAGAGAAACTGTGGCTGCCCCTGGATCCCTGGAAGTGTCCAAGGCCAGGTTGGACAGGGCTTGGAGCAGCCTGGGATAGTGGAAGGTGTCCCTGCCCATGGCAGGGGGTAGAAAAAGATGAACTTTAAGGTCCCTTCCAACCCAAACCATTCTGTGATTCTAAGATTCTATGAATTAGATGTAAAAAAATCCTAAATCGAGGAGGCTGAGGAGCTTGGGCACCACAAAGTGACCTGAGTGGCAGGAGGTGCTGAGGGTGATCCCCCACAGCTGTCCTTGACCATGGGGCTCTATGTCCTTCTGCCACTGCTCTGGAGCAGTTCTCCCCCTGGAGCTGAGATTTGGGGGTCACTGAGCTCCTTTCTGTCCATGCTGAACCCCTCTATCCCCCTCCTCTCATCTTCCCTTGGCTTCTGCCAGAGGCTCTGGAGGCAAAGGTTGCCCTTTCTTAACCTGCCGAGGGGATAAGAGACCCTCTGTGTATTTAACCTAAACTTTGTTTTTATGACTTTCTAGGCTTGTCTGTGCATTTTCCTGTTTTTGCTTTGTTCTCCGGGATCCTCAGCCAAGTTTCTGTCCCCTCCCTGGCTCCTGGGCCAGCAGTTCTTGCTCTCCACATATTTTAATCCTCTATGGCAAAGAGCTTCGGTACCTTTGAGCAATGTAACAGCTCTTCTTTTGGCTGTTGCCTCGCCTGGAAATCTCTGAAATCCTCCAAATTCCGGGGGTTAAAGAGAGGGTGGGGATTCCTGGTGCGCTGTAGGGTGTTTGGGGGGGATCGAGCCTCCAGCATGGGATATTTTCAGGGATGGAGTGGGACAATCCCAGGTCAAGCGTGGGGTGATTGGGGGATGGAGGGTCCCTGCTCCAGCTGAGGCATTTGAGGGATGGAGCAGGTGGGTCCAGGGTGTCAGAGGGCATGAATTGGGGAGGGTCCCTAGTGCAGTAGGGAGCATTTGGGGATGGAGTGAGTGATCCCTGCTCCAGCTGGGGCATATGAGGGATGGAGCATCCCCGTGCAGGAGCCCCTCTCCACCTGATGGGATGCACCGGCGCTTCCCCTTTGGCGTCCTGCTGGGGCTGCCGTGGGGGGAACACTTCTCCCGAGCCAGGGAGGGAGACGCTCCTGAAGAAACCTCCCTGCGCGGCTCAGCGTCGCTCCTTTTAACGGGAACGCGATGCACCGCCGCGTCTCCCGGGGCACGCTTTTAAATGCGCTAATCTCCCGTGATGGCACGCGTGTTAAAAAACACCTGTCCCCCGCCGAAGCCACCGGGACAGCGGGCGAGTGTTGGGGCGAGTGCTATAAAAGCCGCAATTAGAAAGGCGGGCTTTGATCTCCGAGAGGGAAGGAGTTCAGGCAGCTGTGCCGAGACCTCTCCCGCAGACACTCTTCTACTTCAGCAACATCCGAACAAAGAGGATCTTGTGTCCGCGGCGCCTCGTTACGGTCCTTCTTCCCAGCCCGCGGCCACCTGTCCCTCCGCGCCGCCCCAGCGCGGTCCCGGCCCTGCCGCCGGGGTCTCTTCCCGGTGCCTTCCCCAGCGCCGCCGGCGAGGGGCACGAATCGGATTTCACGGCCCCGACGCTTGCGAGGAGCTGCCGGGCTTTGCTCTCCATTACTCAAAGTGCCGTCGCAATGGCCTCTTTGTTCCGCCAGCCCTGCCTGCCAACAGCTGGGCTCGCCATCCAGCTGTGCCGGGGTGCGGGCGAGGGAGCCGGGATGCGGCACGGGACCCCCTGTGCGCCGCCCTGGGGGCTTCCGAGAAGGGACACTTCCCCTTCCCCTGCACTATCTCCGTCCCGCACAAGGAACCTGGACTAGAAGGGACTGAGGGTTGTAGCCAGGTGGGGTTGGCCTCTTCTCCAGGTAACCAGTGACAAGACAAGAGGAAATGGCCTCAAGCTGCTCCAGAGGAGGTTCAGGTTGGCCATCAGGGAGAATTTCTTCTGGGAAAGGGTGCTCAGGCATTGGGAGGGGCTGCCCAGAGGGGTATTGGAGCCCCCATTCCTGGAATCATCCAAGGAATGCCCCGGTGTGGCACTCAGTGCTCTGGGCTGGGTGAGAAGATGGGGATCAGGCACAGGTTGGACTCAATGGCCTTGCAGGATTTGTTTCCAGCCCAAACGATGCTGTGATTCTGTGAAACTCCTTCTGATGAGATACTTTGGTGAAACTGGAAGAAGAAATGTGTTGCTCATTTGCTCTTTGATTTCCAAGGATCAGCTCAAATCTGCATCATAGCAGCAGCATTAAAAAGCCAGAAAATGGCAGAATGAGTTCCAGAGGCTGTAGGAATTTTTAGAGCAGACCCCGGATCTCTCTGGGTATGGAAGGAGCCAGTGAGATGCTGTACCCTGCAGTTTGCTGTAAGTTTTCATAGAATCTGAGAATCCTAAAAGGGTCTTCGTCAGCAGGGTGGTGAGGGGGGGAAGTACTTCTTAAAACAAAGTCAAAAACCCCTTCCGGATTTTTACCACACTTTCCCCATAATTTCTGGAATAAGGTGGGTCTGAAAAGGAAGAGAAGTGGTTATCAAACAAGAGGCAGGGAAAAAACCCAAGCTGGAAAAGCAATCAAGGATGCCACACAGAATAAATATTTCATGGCACAGGCAGGCACACCCCAGGCTATGGGAGCCCCTGGGATGGAGAGGTCACTTCCCATCAGTTGGTGGCTTCCTAAGTTGGGAGGAGGGGATGTCCCCAGTGCTCCACTCCCAAGGGCAATGTCTCAAAGAGCCCACAGCCCTCGAGGACCACAATTTTGTAGGATATTTGCTTCTAGCCTAGCTGTGTGTGGTGGGAGGTCCTGCTGTTCCTGCTATTCCAGCCCATGCTCGTCAGGGGAGGGTCCTGCTCTGTTCTCTTGCTGGTGGGGTCCTGTCAGCCCCATGGGGAGGTTAGGGTGGGGATCAAACAAGAGGCAGGGGAAGGATCTGGCAGCTCCCCCCACCCTCTCTCATGACTTACAGTCCTGTCCCCAAAGTTTGCTCCAGGCAACATTTCCCAGGGGAAAACCCCAAACCCATTCTCTTTTTCTTCCCTTTTATTCCCATGGAAAACCCAAAAGAAAGGAAATGAGAGAAAGAAAGGTAAGGACACCTTCTACTAATGGGAAAAAACCATGTTTTTCACCATGATCCAGCAGGATTTTCACTGGGCTCCTGGGTGCAGAAGGGTGGGGATCTCTTTCTGACACATCCCAGCCATCCTCCCTTGCCTGGGGTGATGCTTCTCGCTGGCTGTGGGAGGAGAGCAAAAGTTTTTCATTAGAGAAGTTTCAGATTTTTAACAAACTTCATACCTTTTTCTAAGTATTTTGTATCTCAGGGAGGGAAAACTCACTCTGGAAGAAGTTTTGTTTAGCTGAGAAGTGACTTTTCCACCAACCACAGCAGATCTTTGCCTGTTAAGAGGGATGGGGTGTGAGACAAAAATCTTCCTGACCTGCCCAGCTCTTCGAGGCAGTGTTTTTTGTGCTGAGCTAGGATTTTTTCCTTTTTATCTCCAATATCTTTCGCAATATCTCACATGATTGCAAATCTGCCCCGCAAAGCTGGAAAGACTGTGGATGTACCTTTATCTCTGCCATGATCAGGTTTCATTCTTCATTAATTTCTCCTGGGAAGGATGGGATGGCCACTTGTTCCTGGGTGAGACCATGGGTTTTTTATATAAAATGACGTTTTCTTGGGAAAGAAAGGATGAAGGAGAGCAAAACAGAAAGGTACAGACATGGAGACTGTGAGCTGGGAACCTCTGGAAGAACCAGGATGTGGTTCTACAAGCATGGAGCGCCAGGGCAAAGGGGAATGGCTTCCCACTGCCTAAGAGCAGGGCTAGGTGGAATTTGGGAAGGAATTCTCCCCTATGAGGGTGGGGAGGCCCTGGCACAGGTGCCCAGAGAAGCTGTGGCTGCCCCTGGATCCTTGCAAGTGTCCAAGGCCAGTTTGGATGGGGCCTGGAGCAGCCTGGGACAGTGGGAGGTGTCCCACTGGATGAGCTTTAAGGTCCCTTCCAATTTAAACCCACCTGGGATTCTATGGAGTTACTGCAACTGTGGGACCACCCCTTGATGCAGGAACATCCTTGGTGCCAACAGTGTGCGGCCATCCCTCCTCTTCCTCCTGATGTTTTCTCCAGATCTCAGGTCCTTGCAGGATTTTGTGGCACTGGATATGCCAAAAGTGTAATAATCAATAATCAGTTTAATAATCCCCAGAGCTCACCCGTTCTGTGCGGTTCATCCACGGACTGAGCATCATCAGATACATCCATGGACTGAGACGAGGATGAGGAGCAAAGGGGTTTAGAAGGAGATTAAATAAAGGCCTGAGGGTGGGTTTCTCACCATTAGACAGATGTGAACCTGCTGTGGGTGCAGGACACCTCGCAGGAGCTGTTTGCAGACAGCTGGGCAAGGGGCACTGTCAGTAATTCCCCTTGTACTTCTGCATGTGCCTCAGGAAGGATAACACTGGACAGAGCCAGCTGGAAAAGAATTCCTGGAACACAGAGTAAAAGCTGGCCAGGCAATTAGGATTACACACAGTCCACATTTAAAGATGAATCCCCACCCCGCTCTCCTCCCTCTTCACACCCTTTCCTTCACAGTTCCTGGCACTTCAATGCTCTGAACAGCAATTTTTTCATCAAAAGCTGAGCTGAAACTGCCCTTAAAGCACATCCATCCTTCCCAGAGGGCTGGGGTGGGGGACACGGGAGCCCCACAGCTTCGAGGGTCCCCTCTGGGATCTCCTCGCCCAGGGCGTATTTTGGGATGCACCCAGCACCTCCATATTTGACATCCCTATTTGATTTAAGTGGTGAAGCTGTTTATTCTGTAAAAACACTGTGCTTTTATTAGCCACTTATTTACAGTAGGAGGCATTCCCCACCTCAGGAATGCTGGAGACCATAGGACAAAGCTATTTTTTTTGGAGCCTGCTCCAATTTGCCCTAACCATGGAGCAGGGAGCCCTAAAAAGGCTGGGGAGCAGAGCAGAGCCAGCAAGAGCGCTCTGAAAATGCAGCCTCTGTAAGGTCCTGTGCTCCCCTCCCTATAAGCATGGGCTGGGAGCAAATCTTTTATAGGGGGAGGTCTTTTTTTAAGGAACATCCTGTGGTGGGGGAGGCACAGGGCCAACCACTGCTCCCCATCACCTTCTTCCCGTGGGATGTGCAAAGCTGGGGACGAAGAGGTGCAGGCTCCTCTCAGTAATGGGCATCCATCAGGAGGGGTCTGGGTGAAGGCACGTGGAGAACATTGGCTCAGGGTTGGAAAAAAAGGGCTGATCCCATGTTTGGGTTGGTTTGGCACTGCAGGACACCAGGCTTCTTTTCCATGCCTCAGTTTCCCCCTCTGCAAATGCTCCTGCTCTGCGCAGAGCTCTGTAGCCAAAAATCCTCACCCACACCATCAACTCCATCGGAAACTTCCTACTGTTTCATCCCATCCACAAACACTTGTAATTTTTTTTATGAGGACAAAGCAAGATTTAGGAATTGTCTTATGGGATGAATTTCCCTCTGTGGCACCCCAAAGGTCTCCTAGGGAACCCTGGAACACCAAACATATGGATGCAGCAACAAATAATAAGAAACAACAGTACCTCCATTGTTTTGCGGACTTTTATAATCCATCCAACGATTTTTAAATAAACTGGATGGAAAATAATGGAAATTCCAGGCCCTGGAACCCATTATTCCCACATGCCAAGCCCGATGCCGCTAAGTGCAACAAGGACCCCAAAGTTAATGAAATTCCTGCCTGAAGAAACTTTTATCCTGCTGTTTAGTAAAATGACTTGTGCATCATAAAAGCGACATCACTCAAGCTGTTAAAATGTTGTCTGTGGGAAGGAAGGCAAAGGAGCAGGAGGAATATATTTTTTAAATTACATAGAACCAGCAATATATATATTTAAAATATATGCAATATATGTTTAAAATACATCTTGATTAGGTTACCGGAGGTTGTTGAGTTGAAAGCACAAGGGTGACTTGATCAACTGCTGTGCCAGCACTTGAGGTCTCCAATTTAAATTTATCTCAAAATTTTCACTGATTTTCATACAAAACATCCATCCATCACCCCGCCACGCCTGGAAAGGCTCCATTCCTAGAGCAGCTCTCTGGAAAAAAAAAGTTCTGTTGACATCTGAATGAATAAATGACCGAATTACTTCAAAGCCCCCAAAGGAGCATTTTTTTTTTAAGAACACATTTTAAATGACAGCATCCACCTCGTTTCTAAAATTCCTGATGATCTTCTCATTCTGATGAAAGATCTGTTTTGCACAAGAGGAGCTTTTGCAGAGAGAAAAAGCTCTCCCAGCCGGCCCTAATTAAGCTTTGCTTTGTCCAGACCAAGAGCATTTCTAGAGCTGGGTTTTCAAAGCCTGTCTGTCTGGTCCAGCTTCCCTCCAAAGGGCTGGAAAACACCCTGGAGTGCTCTGGTGGCTTTTGGAAGCCATCGCAGGGAACAAATATTGATTATTGCCATTGCATCCCAGTCTTTTCCCCACCCCTGGAAGTGTTCCAGGCCAGGTTGGACAGGGCTTGGAGCAGTCTGGGATAGTGGAAGGTGTCCCTGCCCGTGGCAGGGGGTGGAATGAGATGAGCTTTAAGGACCCTTCCAACCCAAACCATTCTGGGATTCTACTGGATAACCCCAGCAAGGATTCATTGGCACAAGAAGTCTTCACCTGCAGGGAAAGGGCACAGCGGGAGATGGAAATCACCTGGATTTAAGCACATGGCCAGCCCTTAATGAAGCACAACGAGATATTTGCCCCTTCACCAACACCCCCAAAACCTGGCTGTCACCCACCCTGGCTCTCCCTCCCCTGTGAAAACTCTGTGGTTTTTGGGAAGAAAACAATTTTCCCTGGAGAAAGCCAGTCTGCACTTGAGCAAAAAGGCACAGAAAGTATTTTGGACTGAAGGTTTCTTGGAAGAAATCACTATTTCTCCTGCTGCTCCACTGACATAAGCCTGGAGGGTTTGCTTCATATTTTTCCCCACTGTATTTCATTGGAGCTGTTACTTCCAAGACTGTGTCTTGGAAGATTCCAGCACTGCACAGCCCCAGAGCCAGCCCCATCCCCATCCCAGTGCTGGGTAATTCAGCTCTCTGGGTGCCCCAGCAATGCCCCTTTCCTCTTCACACCCATCCTAAAGCTCGAAAAATACGAGCTGCTAAACGCAGGCAGATGGAAAAACACCAGGAGGAGAGCGGTCAGCTGATGTCTTTGACACCTGCAGAGGCTCCAGCCTGGGGGCCGGGTGGGGGCATGGACACCTTGAGCCATCCCCAGGCAGAGGGAGGATGGAGTGTGCCTGAGATCCCGGCACAGCCATCTCCCAACAAGTCCTGCTCCCTGTGCAGGTGTCTCCCCAACACATCATCATTTCAGCCACGGGCTTAAGGCATGGGCAGGTATTTTTACCATCTTCTCCATCACCTCTGAAACTGCCTGAGGCTGACACGGAGCAGAGCTCTTTGGAGAATAATCTTACAAGGTCTCTCAGATGATGGGATATCAGAGAATCACAGAATAGTTTGGGTTGGAAGGGAAAGGTCATCTCACTCCACCCCTTGCTCTAAGCCCTGTCCAACCTGGCCTTGGACACTTCCAGGGGTGCAGCAGCCACAGCTTCTCTGGCAACCTGTGCCAGGGCCTCATGACCTCCATGGGGAAGAATTCCTTGCTAATATTTAGTCTAAACTTTCTCTTATCATCATCATCATCTCCCTCGCCTCCTCTGCGGGTGTAATCTGGCACAAACTCATTGATTTTGAGGGAGCCCTTGGCTCTGGATGCACTTCCATAATCTGTTCTGTAGTTTAAAAAAAGGGATACAATGATAAATGACACCCAAAGCTTTCCAGCCAGCCAGGGTGGATTACTCACAGGCACTGTGACCTTGAAAATAATTTCCAGATAAATTATTTAAACAAAACTTTAAGGGGAGGTGAGGAGGTGGAATAAACTGAGCTTAAAATTAACATTTCCAAACTTTAAAATTTCTTTCCAGCGGGAAAGGAGAGATCACTCCCACACGTCTCCTGAAAAACCAAAGAATCGTGGAACAGTTTGGTTTGGAAGGGACCTTGAAGCTCATCCCGTTCCAACCCCGTGCCGTGGGCAGGGACACCCAGGTGATGACTGTGGTGACAATGGAGCTGCTCCAGTGTGATCAAACGTGAGGGCAGCTCACCCAGCTGGGGTTCCTCACACACCAAAGCCTCCTTTGCCTGAGACAAGGTCCTTGATTTTGCAGGGGACCAGTGGTGCCTCAGCTGACTCCTCCAGGAGGAGGTTGTCCATTCCTTTACCACTAAGATTTATCCAGGTTTATTAAGCCCTCAGGAGCTCAGGTGCTGGGTTAGGCCCAGTCCAAGCCTGAAGCTGATTTAGACAGGGGTCAGAAATGCCCAGGAAAGACAGGGAGGAGATGGGGATTTGTTTAGGTATCAGTGAAATAGCCCCGGTGCTGCTGCCGCTCCCTTCCCTCCAGGCTGCGTCAGGCTCTGAGCATCGCAGGAATGTCCCTGATCGCACCAACCACAGGATGTTTTCACCCTGATGTCAGTCCCTGGGGTAAAGGCAGGGCTGACATGGATGCCTCTGACCAGCTGCCCCCAGGAAAGCTGCCAAGAGCTCGGCAGAAGAAAATGTTCCATCTCAGTTTGAGAAATCAAGAGATTCAGAGTCAGTGTTCTCAGGAGTGAGGAGCCCTCACCTCACCCCTAAATCCAGCAGCTACTCCATCAGGGAAGAGGAGGAAATGTAGTCCAGTGGTGAGTCCTTAACAGGACTGGCACACGAGCTCCTTTGGAAGATGGAGGGAGGGAGGGACAGACCCAAATCCTCCTGCTGTAGCCTTGGATCTCCATGCAATGGTGGTGCTTGAGTCCCGCTGAGGAGTATCTTTGGGATGACACGTCCCCAGCTCCTCTTTGCCCCAGGGAGTGGTCCTGCTCCATACTGGCACCAAGGGACAGTGCTCCCCCTTCTCTACCGCATTGCTACCCCAAGTCCACCTTAAACTCTGACTCCTGTAGGTAAAAAACACCACAAAGCAAACGGCTGGAATGGTTGGAAAAAAATCTCCACAACCATATGCAAATAAAACCCCAAAACTTTTCTCCACTCCAAGCTCCCTCCTAAGGTTCCTCTGAGTCTCCCCTCCGTGTCTCTAAGTGCTGCCTACCTGAACCGACCCCACCCCGGGTTTCTTTTCCCTGCTTCTGTCCACAACTTAATGAGCATAAATAAAGCCTGGAGTTCTCTCCTGCTGTCTCCCTTCTCTTCCTGTACTGGAAAGGCAAACAGAGCCCCTTTTTGTATGCCCAGCTCTCCTTTTCCATGCAGAGCTGACCTCCAGCCCCAGCCAGACAGGCAGAAGAGGATCTGACTCTACAGGACTTTGCAAGCTGCTGTCTCACGAGAGGCTGTTTTGCCTTGTTGCCTTTTCCAAACAGGGAGCATTCCATGAAACAGATGGTTGGCTCCACGCTCGGACCACTCTGTCCCCACTATCCCCCAGCACGTGGGCTTGTGGTCCACAACCCTGAAGATCGTCTGGGGAAAGCAGGAGGAATGGATGGGGGGGAAGGATGCAGTTAAGGCTCCAGGTCCTTCCTGCTTCACATGTGATGGCCAAGCACTAGGCAATCTGTGAATCTGGGGGGGAAAAGGGTTTTATGCCACCAGGTGATGCATCCAGCCACCACCACACTGCAGCTTTATTTCATGTGAAAGCAAAAGCTTCAGAGAAGGTGCTTTTCTCCTGCACTAAAAGCCGTCAGTGTCCCAGCACTGGAAGCGTCCCCCAAAATGGCAGAGGAGGAGGTGAAGGTACTTGTGGTGGTCCCAGAGAGCTTCAGACTCATAGGTGGGGACCTGCTCTGGTTTTCTCCTCTATTCTCCTGTAGCAATCCCACTGCAGCCAGGCACAGATCCATCCTCAGACCAGATGTCCAGAGCTTCCCAGCCTGGCCCTCTCCGGGCTGGCTCCAGGGCAGGTGTGCTGGGACAAAACCTTGCTCTCCCTGTGGCTCACCCCCACGCCCCAGGAGGCAGGAGCTGACATTCCCTGAACAGCATGTTCCCTGGGTCAGGGCCATCTCCAGTTTGTCCCAGTCTGGCCCAGATTCCCGAGGCAGGCTCAGCAAGCAGCTGAGCGGGATTGTTTCCAGAGGGGTGCAGCTGGGGAAGGTTTGCTTTGCAAGGCTGCTACTGTCCCAAGGTTATGGAAGGCACACTTGGTAGATTAGCCCCTATTTAAGCCGTGCTGGTGGAACTCAGGATGAGCTGAGAACCCCGGCAAATCCAGAAGGAAATGCTTTTTTTTTTTGTTGTTAGTGAGGCTCAAAAATATGTCCTTCCCCATTGCCCCGAGGGCTGCCGCATCACCTACGTTCATCACCCACATCCCAGCACAATCCCGGACAGCCTCCCAGGGATTCAGCCCAGCTCCCTGCGAAGGGACACTCGCGGCAGCCTCCTCCCGGGTGGGATTTCAGCCCCTGGCACCAGCCCGCGGGTTTGAAATCACGCATGGGGATTTAATTAGTGTAACTCGATCCCAGCGCCTCGGGAAGCAGCATCCCCTCCCTTCCCGACAAATGATTTACGGCGAGCACAACGCGCCCCACCCTGGGACAGCCCTTTGGTGGCCGCAGCGTCCCCCGGAGCTCAGGGCTGGCCCTGGGGCGGCTGAGACCTCGCAGAGTCACTGCACTGCTGACGCTGGCAAGGACAGGAATTTGTTTGCTTGGGGCTTCCTTATCTGCCGCGGGCAGCAGGAAGCTCCCGGTGCCAGGGCTGCCACCCCAGCCCTTCCAGGTCATGCTCAAAGTGCTTTGCGGGATGCTCGACTGGCTCACCCTTAACCCTCTCACAAAACCGACCCTTTTGCTTCAAGATTTGATTATGTTTCACAGAATCCCAGAATTACTGGGTTGAAAAGGACTTTAGGGACCATCTCATTCCACCCCCTGCCATGGGCAGGGTCACCTTCTGCTATCCCAGGTTGCTCTAAGCCCTGTCCAACCTGTTCATTCATTCCCTTATTTTCCTCTCACTTCCAGCACTGCCCTTACCAACACAATAATTAGGAAGGCTTCTCCTTGGTAAGAATTCAGAAATATTAAGCATTTTACCCCTGCTGTTTCAGCACATAATATTTCCTTTTTGACTATATTCCTTAAAAATAAATAAAAAGTAAAAGGTCAGAATCAAGCACTGAGGATGGGTGGGAGACAACATCTGTCCCCAGCCCTCGATCCAGCTGTCACAGCTGACAGAACATCCCAGCCCTGGGGGAAAAGGGATTGCAGGAACTGGCCAGGGCCAGTAACTTCAGAAACAACTTGAGAAACTCCTGTAAATAAAATTCTGGGAAAAGGGCTGCCACTGAGTCAGCCCTAGCAGACAGGAATCTACCTCCAAATGGGGCTTTTCCCCCTGTGTTTTCCTTCTGCCATCCTCCTCCTAATATGACAGCAATTAAAAGGCCTGAAAAATGGATGGAAACGATTTGGAAGAGGTCTCCGTCAGATTTACTCTCATTAGCACCGCAGGCTGTTTTTTCAGCTGCTAATTGGCAGCTGCCTTCCACATGCAGTGTCAAAAACTGAAAAGCCCCGAGGCATTAAAGCAGGGAGATTTTAACTGGGAGCACGAGAAAGGGGACAGTCACACGAGCCCACCATGGCCACCCTGATGGCAAGAAGCTCTGATTTTGGGGACCTGGCGAAGCAGAGAGATGTGGTGTAGAGGAGGACTGGGGACATGCCAGGCCCTCCCACCATGGCTCTGGGATTTTCCTTGGCTGTCCTGGGGCTGTCAGGGCAACTTTCATCATGGGACAAGGGCTGTGACCACTCTCCCAATTTGCCCCCTGTGCCAGAGGTTTCTACCTACAAAACGTCCCAGTGTACCATTAAGTTTGGAAAAGACCTCCAAGACATCAAGTCCAGCCTTTAACTGAACACCACCATTCCCACTAAACCCTTCTTCTAAGTGCTATGACTGCGCAGTTCCTCGAACACTGAATGGTGACTCCACCGCTTCCCTGGGCAGTTCCAGTGCTCAGCCACTCTTTCAGTGAAGACATTTTTCCTAATTTCCAACCTGGACCTCCACGGTGAAACCATTTCCCCTTGACTTATCACCCATGGGTGTGCTGCCTGCAGGTGTAGTGATGCTCTTTCCTCTTCCAAGACTACACGGAATAGAGCCAGGAGGAACTGCCATAAATTCTTGTGAGGGAGGCTTCCTTTGCACTGAAAGCCCACACTGGTGGGGAAAGGGAGATGGAGATGCCTGGATGGACATCCAGACATGGGGACACCACGCAGTGAGATGTTTGTGGCCATGTGAGATGTCTGCTCAGTGGATTTACAGCCTTGGAAGCCAGGAAGTGGGAAAATGACTCTGTGCCAAGGTGGGCATTTCGCTAATTGGCTGTTTAATCCAGTGATTGATGAGGTAGTGGCTTTCCTTCTGGCACCCAACCCAGACTTACTGCAGAACATTTTCACAGAAAAGGCTGAAGGTGTTCCCAAGTTTCAGTGTAGGAGCCCACACTGAGTATCTCTCAGACCTAAGAAGCTCCTGGACAGCCAAACTCAGATTTCCTTCCTCGGGTGCAAGGGTAGCCCAACTTTTGTGCATCTGGAAATTCTGCTCTGACTTTTCTCCTACCCGAACTGCAAAAGGTCAGCAGTGACATGAGCAGGGAGGGGAAGCCATCAGCTGGGCACAGTGAGCAGCCAGCACAGCTCTCAGGATGCCCATGGGATCTGTCAGGTCAATCTGCCTTCCCCGAGGAAAGAAATGAGCCTGGTGTGGGAAATTCACACTGGAATATCTTGCTCAGGCCCCCACAGTGCCCAAGCCCCAGCACCATCACTTCTCCTGCTGCTTTCCAGTGCTCTTCTGTCTGATGAGCACTTGGAGCTTCAGAGGGACATGGAAGGTGCACCTAAGTCACTGCTCCATCCCCTACCAGCACATTTTGGGCAGATTTCCCACTGGAAAAGTCAGGTTTTCAGGTGCTAGAAGAACATCATTTTTCTTCACCAGAAGCTACAGTGCCACCACACAGAAAATCAGGTGCTCAACTCTTGGACACCTACAAAAGGGCTTTTCTCCCCCACTTGGTTATTTTTCAGCACTCTCTTCTTTGGGGCTGTCAGCACCAACATCCACCCCCTCTGCCAGTGGGTGGGAAGAGCCCATCAGCCCAGCACACAGGACTGGCTGTGATTTACAGGGAGCCCGTGGAATGTAGATCTCCCATCACTTCAAGCAGGATTATTTTTTACTGTTGCTCCACACTGTAAATTTGTCTCTGCATGACATAATTAACAGCATCGCCTCGCAGGGCTGAGGTGATTTACAGGAAATAGCTGCAGGAAGGGCAGGGCAGGGGAATTTGGGGAGAGCTGAGGGGGGAGAGGAGCCTGGACCACACTGGTGGGTGCCCACGTGGTGGCCCATGCTGTGGTCAGACAGTGAGGAGAGGGCTTGTGAGACATGGATGTGGCTCCTGCTCCTGCAGGAGGCTGAACATGAGCCAGGTGGGCCCGGGTGGCCAAGAAGGCCAATGGCTCCTGGCTTATATCAGCAATGGTGTGGCCACAGGACCATGGCAGTGACTGTCCCTCTGCACTGGGCACTGGTGAGGCCACAGCTCGGATCCTGCATTCAGTTTTGGCCTCTCACCACAAAGGACATTGAGGGGCTGGAGCATTCCAGGGAAGGGAACGGAGCTGGGAAGGGGCTGAGCCCCAGGAGCAGCTGAGGGAGCTGGGAAAGGGCTCAGCCTGGAGAAAAGGAGGCTCAGGGGGACCTTGTGGCTCTGCACAACTCCTGACAGGAGGGGACAGCCAGGGGGGTCCGGCTGTGCTCCCACGGAACAGGGACAGGAGGAGAGAGAACGGCCTCAGGCTGGGCCAGGGAGGCTCAAGGTGGACAGCAGCAGGAATTTCTCCGTGGAAAGGGTGCTTAGGGCTTGGCAGGGGCTGCCCAGGCGCTGGTGGAGTGCCCATGTGGAGGTGTCTAAGAAATGTCTGGAGGTGGCACTCAGTGCTCTGGGCTGGGGACAAGGTAGGGATCGGGCACAGGTTGGACTTGACAACCTGGGAGAGCTTTTCCAAGGTAAAAGATTCTGTGATTCTGTGTGATTCTGACACCTCAGCTTATTATTTCACAGAGAGACAACTGCACTAAAGAAATCATTCCCTGGACATATAGGAACAAACAACAGTTTCCCCAAAACAAGAGCAGGGAGTTGTCCAAAACATGAATAACCACCCAGTCTGTCCGTGGCTCTGTTTCTATTAAAGAGACATTTCAAGAGATCAAGTTCTGCAGTTAACTTAGCTGAGCTGCATCCCTGACATCTCTACATATGCTCATCCCTAAATAGACCTGGATGGGAGTTCTCCCCAAAAATATCTCCTTTGGCCAGGCAAATGCAATCTCTGAAAACTCCAAGTTTTCTGCCGGCAACTGTTTTGGACACTGTGTTTTCCTTCGGGAGCAAACAACAAAAAGCCCTTTGAAAGCCAAACACTAATTTCAGTTCAGTTTCTTTGGGATGAAAGCCCTGCAGTTTGGGAAGCAGAGCTGAGATCCATTCAGCGTTCACCAGAATCCACCAAAAATGCTGCTGTGGTGTCATTCATGAGCTGGGTTTATTTCCCGTGATAAATTCCACGGCCTTGTTTACCTGGGGTGCTTGGGAATCAGGAAAAATGTAGCATATCCCAGAAATTTGAGGAATGGGGGTATTTAGTCAGGTTTGCACCCCCTTGTCTGCTACAACAACCTTAGGCACCCAAATCCCTAATGCTAAATGATATGGAGAGATACAAAGAAGCTGTGGCTGTCCCATCCCTGGAGGTTTTCAAAGCCAGGCTGGATGGGGCTTGGAGCAACCTGGCATTGTGGCAGGTGTCCTGCAAGTTCCACCCCACTCCCACCCCTGTCTACATGGATGAGGGCAACGAATGTAGGATATGAGTTCCTGGTCATCGGGATGCACTGGTGTAACTTCCCACAAGGACAGTTTTATCCTGCTTTAGAAAGCCCTATTTTCACGCAGATGATCTCAGTTTGGAGGAGCTGAAAATAAATCTCTATTTCCATCCTGGAATGAGCGTCCCCCTCTGGGACTCCACTCTTAGGAGTGGTCTGGGTTGGCTACAGCCAAACAGAGAAGAGATGTCTGCTTTTGGGGAGGAAAACATGTTTCATAGCCCAGGGAGCACCCCTGGGTGCCCAGCACCAAAACAAGGGAACATTCCACCTCAGGATATTCCACTCACTGCTGCTTTCCCTATCACACTCAGGTCTAACTCTCTAAAACCCAGAAAACGTGCTCTCCCTCTCAGTTTATATCCCAAATGCAGGAGAGAGAAGCCCTGCATGCTCTTGTTCTAAATCCCTCTCCAGCTCTCCTGGAGCCCTTTAGGCACAGGAAGGGCTCTGAGATCTCCCCAAAGCCTTCTCTTCCCCAGGTGAACACCCCCAGCTCTCCCAGCCTGGCCCCAGAGCAGAGGGGCTCAGAGCAACTCCGTGGCCTCCTCGGGACTTGTGTCTTTTTGGTGCTTTTTGGTGTCATGCACCACAAAACAAAGTCTTGCCATGGCCACCAGGAGACTGGAGTGAGGATAAGTCTCAGCTCATGTATTTTGAGGAATCAAACCACTGCAGCTGCACAGTTGGCTCTGCTTGTACAAACTTCCTCTCCAAATGGGAAACGTATGGGAAGAGGAAAACTGAAAGGGAAGGCAAAAGGCACCACCCCCCTTGCCAACACTGTGAATCTTCCCCACAGAAAAAGCAGAATTTCCCCAAGACAGACATTTGTGACCAGGAGAATGAGTGTTTCCCCTGGAAATTTCCATGAAGCCATCCCTGGTTTTCTGGTGTGCTCGACTGGAAGAGCTGTTGTGTAAGAGGATGATGCATTTCTCTGTTTCAAGTAGGTCAGTGGGCAGCAGGAGAGGCTGTGACTCCAAAGTTGGGTGACCTTGGAGAGCCACACTCCCATCTGCAAGATGAGGATAAGAAAGTGTCATACAAGAACTCTCTGGGTTATTAATAGAGGTCTCTAGCTGAGATTCCAACACAGCCCAAGGGCTTGAGAAGCACATTTATCCTTTACAATTCAAAGCAGACAAGTGACTCAGATTTCCTTGACACTTTTCACCATAAAAGTCAGGGCAAAGCGCTCTCCACAGCATTTGTCTGGAGGGAAGGGAGCGTATGAATATGTGATTTTCTATTTTTTCCAAGTACAAATGGAAGCAAATTACCAATGAAGCTGAAATGTTTGGGTTGGTTTGACTTTTGAGTTAAAACAAGTCAAGATAGAAATCTGAACATCAACTGCTCTGCGTGTTATAGTTCTGGTAGAAAAAACAGGTAAGGCAGGGAGAAATTGGACTTACGGGATGGGAATGTTTCCGTAATTTCCTGTTGAAACTGCAGGTGATATCTACACATTCTCCCAAAATGTTTGGATTCATTAAATGGATCCAGGAGTAGCAGCAGAGTGCATTTGGTTTAAGGATCTTGTTGATATGAAGGAGTTTCTCCAGCACTGATGGTAAATTTGATCCTAGGAAAATTGGTAAAACCCTGGACAGAAAAGAGGTGACAAAGATGGCACAGAAAGGCCATGGCAGGATTTTATATGGGATGAGGACCAGAGCAGGGCAGGGAACAGGAAACTTCCCATGCATCCCACCCAAGGGGCTGCTCTGGGATGGGATGCTCTAATGAAGATTTCTGATTGTGCATTCCTAATTGAGGGCAGCCTCAATCCAGAGGGAGAAGGGAGTGCTCAAGGTGTGGTGGCAAAGCCATGGGAAAAGGGAGGTTGCATTTTGGGGAAGGGAAGCATTTCGGAAAGCAAAGAAAAAATTACATCAACAATTCTTGGCGTTTTATCTGTATACTGAAAATATTCAATCCTGTTTTAGGGCAGGGGAATTGCCTAATCTTCCTTTCCAGCCCTGTTTTTAATGGATACATCTTGTTTTCATTCTGGCTTTGACAAAATCTGATGCAGCTCCTTGACTTCATTAAAACGACATTTGGAAACAAACAAATGAAAAGCTCCACCAGAATCTTTGCAAGCGGATTTTTTATGGTTTGGGGTTTTTTTTCTCCTGGAAAGTTTTCATTTGGACAAAGGGTAGTTTACCACAGGGATTTAAAAAAAAAAAAAAAAAAAAAAGAGAGAGAGAGAGAACAATAATCATCTCTTGGAGAGCATTCGAGCACTTCTTGTTTTCCTCAGAGAAAAAACAACTGCAATCTCAGAGGCAGCAGGAACATGATTCCAAGGATTATAATTCCACTCACTTCTTCTCTCAGCCCTTATCTCTCCCTGTTACAGCCGTGAAGAGGATCAGCAGCACGTCACCCACCTTACCCTGGTGTGCTCAGCAGATGTGCTGCAGTCTCCTCATCCAAACCCCACAACTCCCTGCAATTCCAGGTGATCATTTCCTCCCAGCCAGAGCAGGCAGTGCTGATCATTTGCCCTCACCTGAGAGAATTTTTCTTCCTCAGGTCATTGGGCTAATATCCTGGAAACCCTAAAAAAGGGCACGGGAGAGGAGAAGCACAGAGAGCGCTCCATTTCCTGGCGTTGGAGAAGCCAGACTGGGATGGATTCCTTTCGCTTGGATGCAATGTAATTAAAAGGAATTTGTGAGGGAGAGACACACGGGGAAATTCCTAACAACATGAAAGGGAGGAAGGGATGGCTCATAACAGAGTGATTCCCTCTGTTTTTCTTGGCAGCCCAGCCAAGCTCCCTCAACGCGAGGTTGGGAAAGGACTCCACGCTGAGCCGAGGACAATAACAAGCAGGTGGTGTGGAAAATGACCCTTCCCTGAGCAAACAGATTTGATATTCCTGCCATCTCCCTGCGTCCTTCGTCTGCTCCTTGAATCTGCTCTCTGTGAGCAGATGTGGCCTTGACCTCGAGCCCAACATGCCGAGCCCAGCCGCTGTGGTTGTGCTGCGCTTTGTGTCCCGGGCACCTCCGCCCACCGCGGCTTGGCCAAGGTACCCCAAGCCTGGGACATCGTCCCCTCGGTCCTTGCTGCAGGCTAGGGAAGCTTTCAGCTGACTCTACACCAAAATCAGTGATTTGTACACAAAAATAAGATGGGCTGAGCGGAAGCTCTGCACTCTCATAATCGCCTCAAAGCTGATGGGAATTGTGGTGTTTAATAATGGGAATTATGGTGTTTAATAATGGGAATTACGGTGTTTAATAGGGGCTGTATCAGCACCAACATTCAGAAATAATCCTAGAATCCCACAATGGTATGGGTTGGAAGGGACCTTAAAGTTCACCTCATTCCACCCCTGCCATAGACAGGGACACCTTCCACTGTCCCAGGCTGCTCCAAGCCCTGTCCAACCTGGCCTGGGACACTGCCAGGGATCCAGGGGCAGCCACAGCTTCTCTGGGCACCTGTGCCAGGGCCTGCCCACCCTCACAGGGAGGAATTCCTTCCCAAAATCCCATCTGTCCCTGCCCTCTGCCAGGGGGAAGCCATGCCCCCTCTCGCTGTCACTCCATGCCCTTGCCCAAAATCCCTCTCCAGCTCTCTGGAGTTCCTTTAGGAACTGAAAGGCTGCAAAATGTGAAATTACTCTTAGGCTTAATTTGACTAAATTCAAATTTGGAGATGTCTAAGACTCAGGTTCAACTTTTACAATCCAGAATCACCGTGAAATATGATTCAGTATCAGCAAATCAGCAAGGAGCTGAGGATGTCCTGGTCTTGCAGAATTATGTGAAGCTGACTTTTATTCAGTCAGAGCAGTGAGCGGAAGTCTTCCTAATGTAATTCACTTTTCTCTTATTTCCTTGATTTAAAGTAAAAATACCAATGATCCAACAGCAATTGGAATATAGAAAAAGGACAAAGAGCCAAAACTAGCAAGCTTGGCTCAGATTCATAACGCTATTCTCTTTTCCAACACTTTCTCCTGAAAACCACAAATTAGCACAACAAGATTTGAAAACAGTCTCTGCAGATGGATCCTGGTGGCAGCGATATCCCTGCAGTCTGGGGGGGAGCTCTGCAGTAGGATCTGGAGCAGAGCAACCCAGCAGGGCTGATTTCTCCACTCCCAGAGCTTGGGGAGTTTTGCTTCCAGCTTTTCTCCACCCATGTGACAGCTCTGCCCAAGGAAATAACCAAAACCAGAGGGAGAAATCTTCCCTCCTCCCTCACTGTGTTTTGTTCCACTGCTGAATAGACAAGGACAAAAAAACCCCCAAAACAACCCGACCAGTATCTCTGTTATTTGTATTGAATCTGAAGCTGCTTTTTGGATGTTCTTGCCTGCCACAGAGCTCCCGGGAAAGGAGAACAACACCTTTGGATTGAAGAAGGCCTTGGTTAAAGGCACTAATTAAAATAGGAGTTTTGTGACATAGGAGTGGAATTTTCCTTTGAAAAAACCAGGGTTAATGGGGGAAAAGATGGGAATGGGCTTGAGTGAACCCTGCATTGCTCTGGGACCAGGTTTCTCCAAAGCCCCCAGGACTGGCCTAAGGCTGCTGCAGTCAGTGACAGCCCAGCTCTCTCTGGGCACAGAACCAAGCCAAGGCTGAATCCTTCACTTCTCATTTTTCTGGGTTGGGTTTCCATTCACTTCCTCCTCAGCCAGGGCTGTTTATTGCCTTCCTGCAGCCTGCGGAGGATTCCTTGTGCATGTGCAACATCCTCGTCCCACAGCGGAAAGAACAGGAACAAAAAACCCCAACAACCACTAAACCCAACAGCAAGGAACTTCGCAGGGAAAATTTGCTGAACTGCTGGAATCAAAACATTCCCCAAGGTGGGATGAGGAAACTTTGACAGCCCTGGCGGGTTCCTGCCCAGCAGCCAAGGAGGGGAGATGCCAAACTCCCCCTCTGGGGACCCCAAAAGTCTTGAGCTCAGTACCTCCCCATCCAAGGAGGGACTGCCCCGGATCTGGGCACTGCAAAGCAATTTAAACTCAAATTTTTTTAAGTGCTGTGCCCCAAATTTGATTCTGGTTTGGGTTCAGCTGCCAGCCTGATCCTCTGAGAGTTCAATTTTCATTTAAGGGGGAAATACCCAGTGGTTCAGTCTGTACTTGATCTGACTCATTGCAGCAATTTCAGTTTTATGTGGACAGGAAATCACAGAGAAGCAGAGCTGGGTATTTCCCACCATGACCGTGCCAGGCTCACAGCCCCTCCTGCCTCAGGTGCTTTTGCAGGAAACAACCCCAATTCTGCCTGCATTTGTTTGGCACAGGCTTAGATCATGCTGAAGTCAGGTTTAAGCATGAACTTAAGTTTATTTGGGTCAAAACACCAACCAAAAAAGACATTGTGCGAGGACTACATACCCCAGGTGCTGTCATTCCTGGGAGTTTCTGTGCTGACAAAGGTTAAATAGATGGAAAACAAACCATCAGGTCATTGAAGATGGAGCAAAACAATACAACCCCCCAGAAAACTAGAGCAGGAAAAATTTGGACAGGAAACACAGAGTTAATTGCAACCAGCTTGGCTAAAAAACCAAGATGAAATGAATTAATTATTTTTTTTTCCTTGTAAAAAGCAACAAATGTTCTGAATTTGCTTTTAGCTGAAATGGGCAAGAATCATTTGCAGGTTTAAAGCAATGAGATGGTTTCACTCTGACTAATCATTTTAAAAAAATAACGTGGCAAATATTGCTCAAATCAGCTAAAAACCTATAGCAGACAAAGCTGAAATGAATCTGTCAGGAGTGGTCTCTTTGGCTGCAAGAACTCAAGGAAAAGAGGAGATTTGGAACAAAAGTTGAATTATTAGCCCAAGGTAAGTGGTTAATGAGTGCTAAATACACATGTCAGTGAAAGATATACAAACCCAAAGTGGCACTTCTCCTCTCAGAGATGATGTAGGGCAGCAACAGCCATGACTGAAATCCAAAAAGTGGCCCTTTGGGATAGATTTGCCACTTAAAGAACGGCAAACCAGAGCTGGGATCCCATCATTTTTCCTGCTCTCACCTTCCCTGCACCCACAGGTGCTGGATGAGCCTGGCCCTACGCCCACCCCAACCCACACCCACTTTCGATGGCTTCTCTGCTCCTCTCCTGAGTTTTACGAGGGGTGAGAGCTGGAAACACACTATCCCATGGTCAAACATCCCCTCTGCCACAGCCCCAGCTGCGCTGAGCTGTGATTTATCTGCAGAGGAGGATGGGGGACCCCTCGGTCCCAGCGTTCAAAGCCAAGCTGCCAATTGTTTGAGCTTGCTTTGCCCGTCAGACTAAACAGGTTAGGGCTTGGCTGACAAACATCACCCTCCAGGTGATCCATCACCATCACGGGGGACCCCTGGGGATCCAGATTCTCCCATCTGGAGCCCCGTGCAGGGGAAGGGGGAGAAGGACCCCAGGTGTTGCTTACTTTGGATGGCGTGTCCTGGCCATAAATAAGGCCCAGGAGCTGCACATGTCAGCACTGAGTCACTGAATCATTTCAGAGAGAAGTGCCCGGCTGCTTCCATTCCCAGCCCGGGCTCGTGCTGGAACACAGCATCTCAAACTGCCTGAGATTTTGGGAATATATTGTTAACTGCAGTAAACAAGCTGGGAACCAGATCTGCCCAAAATGGGGTTTTCCAGCCTGGTTTTGAATCTGGTTTTTGAGCTGTTTCAAAACTTGTGCAAGGATTCCAGCTAAAAAAAAAAAAAAAAAAAAAAGAAGTTATCTAAACCAGGATATTTTCAAGTAAAATACAAACATCAAGCCACTGAACAAGAGAGGGTGGGAGAGAGTCCCACCTGTGTGAGTGCACAGCACTTACAGCTCATCACAAAAACCAAATAACTGCTTCCTTCCCAAAGCTGCCACTCCTGGAAAATGGTATGGAAAAGCCTTCCCTGAACTTTTAGTTCACGGAAAAGTTTTTACCAATTTGATTAGTCCCTACTTTCCAGGCTGATGTCAGGCTCTGCTTGGGAGGTGGGGAGGGAGACAGGAAGCATCAGAAGGCAAGGAAAGAGTGAGAGAAGGGAAATGTTATGCTGGTTTGGAGCTGTGGGACGGACAGCTGGGTAGGAGTCACGGAGGTTCAGCACACACCTGCCTTTCCTCCCAGTGCCTGCGGTCCCATATCCTCCTGAGGGATCCCAGAGCCTCCTGTGGTGCCAGAATAGGACCTGAGGGAATGGCTGGAGCTGTGCCAGGGCAGTTTAGGGTGGAGATCAGGGCAAGGTCCTTCCCCCAGAGGGTGCTGGGCACTGCCCAGGCTCCCCAGGGAATGGGCACAGCCCCAGAGCTCCAGGAGTGCTTGGACAATGCTTCCAGGGATGCACAGGGTGGGATTGTTGGGGGGTCTGGATTGGATGATCCCTGTGTGTCCCTTCCAGCTCAGGACATTCTGTGATTCCATGATTCTCACTCTTCGCCCATCAAGCAGGGGGAGGCATGCATGGGAACCAGCAGAGGCAAGGGAAGGAATCAAGCAGACCTTTCATCTTTGGAGGGGATGAATTTCCTCCTCAGCCTTAATTTGGCCCCTGAGCCGTTTTGGTGGAGGCTGCCATCACAAACAAAGGGCTCTGTTTTCCTGACCAGGATCCAAGGGAGAGCTGAAATCCCCTTCCTAGCAGGCTGGGTTTTTCCCTTCCTGAAAAGAGGAGGAGAAAAGAAAAGGAGCCCAGGGGCAGCCCACGACAAACTGAGTCTCCTCCTCCTCTCTTCCAAATCCTCTGGAGATGTTATTTCATCCTCTTTGGGATACAGAAATAATATTTACCCCAGCTGCAGCCAATATCCAGCATCTGCAGTGTGCTGCTATGGATCTGTCACATCTGGATGCTCGGGATGACGCAGGGGACTTCAAACACAGCCCTGGAGCACGAGTCCAGCAGGAACTGCTGGCCAGCACCCAAGGAAAATGGCCAGGACAGGCAGTGGAGGTGCTGGTCAGTGGCTCGTCCCACCACACGCAGAGCACTCCTGCCAAAGCAAACGGGAAGCTCTGACCCTGGTGAGATTCTCAGCGAGCAAACCCCAGCCAATCTCAAATCATCCCCAAACACCAATAAAGTCTGGGAGATGGGAAAGCCCCGGGAAAGGATGCTCCATGCTGAGTGCTAGCCCTGTTCGTAACCCCTCCTTTGTCATTACACTCCTATTTTCTGCAGCAGATTTGAAAAGAATAAAACCCTTAAGATGAGAAATGCTACACAACTCTGAAAATGGGTGTTTTTTGGGTTTTTTTCCAGGAAATGAGAGGCATTTGTGGGCTTGGGGGAAGAAATCACAAATTTAGGCTACTGCTCTTAGTCACAACTGGTCTCATCAGGAAGTTTTCTCCTGGGAAATGATGTTCTGGGGAGTTACCTTCATTTCTGAGAGCGTTGTGTCAGACCAGCTTGATTTTATCAGCGTTTACAGTCTTGATTTTACCCAACTAGTCTGTCTTTCTCATTTAAGTTTTGCACGAGCTTAGGTAACTCAAATTAACATCAAAAATGCCATTCAGATGATCTTTATCAGTGAATGCTTTTGTTTTTTTAAAATCACTTCTTGGTCAAATTTCATTTTTGACATGGAAGTGGAACAAATTTTCCTTTAAATTCCTTTTTCAAATTATGAAAATTTTCACAGATGACAACATCTGGTTCCCACATGGATGGGACTCTTACCAGGATGAAGCCTCCAGTTTGGTGTCTCCTCAGATCACACAGGATGAATTCAAACTGGCCTGGATGCAAATGGTCCATGAAGGATAAGAACTGGATGGGAGGAAAGGCAAAAAGGCAACCAACAGAGTACAGAGCTGGCACAGCTGGTGGATTCCACGGGGAGGTCAGGGTTGGGTCTGGTATTTTTGTCCATCTTCATTAATGACACGAAAATGCAACGTAATATGCCAATAAAATAAGGGGGGGAAAAAGAAAAGCAAATAATCCCGTGAAGCTGACAGCAAAAAAAAAACCACCAGTATTTCCATGAGGTTACTGCTCAGACAACACCTGAAATAGCACTGAACATTCTGGGCACTCAACATTTTAATTTGGAGGGAGTTCATAGAAGAGTGACAGAGATAGTGGAGAGGGAAGTGTTGAACTTGGCTCCGGGAAAAGTTGGATGGAGAAACAGGCTGGGAGTGCTTCGAGAAAATAAACACCCAGGGAGAAATCCTGACCTTGCTGGAGCTGATGTCAAGGCTTCCATCAACTGCAGCAGGGCCAGGATTTCACACCGAGGAGGATGAGGAGGGATTTAGTGGTGGGGAAGGCTGGATGAGGCAACTGTGGGATGAAAACAGAGGAGGCAAGTTCAACATCGCGGGGAAACGAGGCAAGAAATTCCAGTTTCGTCTAAAAGCAGGAAAATCCGGAGTGCCAGCTACTGCATGGGAGAGCCAACTGCACTTCTGTAACCCTCTAATTAAAGCAAGGTTAAATAAAACAAGTGTTACATATTCAGCTCTGATGAGAGAGGAAAATTGGATGTAACAAATCCACCCCCTGCAGCCAAACTCCCGACTGGAGCATCTTCCCAGTTCAAGCACAGATGGTTTTATATGGGAAATGTAAATAAGAAGTTACCATCTGGTTAATAAAAAAGCATCTCTGCTACATTTGACTACATGTCCCCATATGTAAACATTTAAAAATAATTTTTTTCCCTTGTGTTTTAAGGTTTTCCTTCAGAATGCCCATGGAGAAAGAATTCACAGAGACATCAAAAGTGACAAACCACAAAAATGTCCCACATTTGTCCTATAAATTTTAAAATTGTGTTGAATTTCACTGCTATCTGTGTAGAAATATAACCAGGTTCTACTGCTCAATATCTGGTGAAATTGGGAATTGGAGAAGTTGGGCTCTGAAATCCATGACATTTGTAAAAAAATCAGGCATAAGACAGCCTATTTTTCCAGAAAAATTTGCTGGGAAATTGTACTTGGGAGATGGAATCTATTTGTGCATTTGAGTTGAAGTTGTCAACCAGTTGTTTGTTATAAAGGGAAAGATGTTCCCGAGGGAGTGGAAACACTGGGTTTGGGTTATTTTTTTTTTTTTTTTTTTTTTTTCCCCAAAAGGCCTTTTCTTTCCCAAACTGATATATTATAAAAATAAAGCTCAAGAGCACTAAGTAATGCTAACATCAAAAGGGAGTTGTGTATTCCAGGTTGCTCAGAAAGTTCAATCTCTTATTTCAAGGGAAGTTTCTTGGCTTTCTCCTTTTCTTGCAAAGACACCATGAAAATTCCTCTTTGGGCTTGGCCACATGCTCAGGTATCCTTCCACATCCATCTCCCCAGAGAATGGCAGCTCCAGCTCTGCCAGCACCTCCCACAGTTCTCCCCATCAAGAAGGGGGGGGGGTTGATCATAATTACTATCAAACTAAATGATGAATTATAAAAAACATTTAAATCAAGGAACTCGGGCACAACCCAACAGCCTCTGAGGCAGAGGAGAGTCTAAGTGATTACAGACTAAACTTTGAGGCAGAGATAAGGAACACATCCCTGAACCCCCACTCCCACCCCACCATTGGACAAGTTGCTGGGGGCTGCTGCCAAATTTTCTCTTTCTGGAGAGGGTGAGTTAGCAGCAGGACTGCCAGGGCTCCAAAGAAGGGACGACACCACTGCTGAGTGCACGTGAAGAGGAAACACTTCAGCACCAATATCATGAACCTGCCAATTCCCTGAGACAAATAACCAGAGTTGCCCTGGAAGCAGAATCAATGCTGGATAATCGTCATAGTCTTAAAAATATCCTCTGGTTTCGTTTCCTTTCCAAACAAACTGTTTCCAAGCCAAGATCAGCACCCTGGCATCGTTCTGCTGCTTTTGGCTACAGCTCCTCATGTGCTTGAGAGTGTCTGAGGAGGATCTCGGGCCTCGTGGCCAAGGGTTGGTCACCCCTGCTCCAGGCTGACCCTGGACAGCTTCCATGAAACCACAGCGCTCCAAGGCCTCAGCTGGTTTTAATCCTCTCCTTTCCACAAAAATCATGGAGTCACAGAATGGTTTGGGTTGGAAGGGACCTTAAAGCTCATCTCATCCCACCCCTGCCATGGGCAGGGACACCTTCCACTGTCCCAGGCTGCTCAGAGCTCCATACAACCCAGCCCTGAGCATTTCCAGGGATCCAGGGGCAGCCACAACTTCCCTGGGCAACTTGTTCCACCTTCACAGTCAGAAACTTTCTCCTAATATCCAACCTAAACCTGCCCTTTGTCAGTTTGAAGCCTTTCCCCCTTGTCCTGCCACTGCACTGTCCCTCTCCATCGACATTTATCCTCCCTTTAGACATCAGAGCTAGAAAAGGAGATTCCCAAACAATCCAACCCACCAGGCTTCCATCTGGGCACACAGTTGGCTGAGAACAGTGGGAAAGAATCCAAGAATTCAACATTTGCCTGGAAGCATGGCCCGTGTCCAACTCAAGTACAGCGAACCTGAATTTCTGGCTGGACCTTGAAGAGCCACTGCAATGTCACTGGACAGATGAAACACTCCTGGCTTCTGGCTGCTTTTAATCACTCACTGAAAGCCAAAGCATGAGGAGAAAATAAAAAACAAACCCCAAAACTCACCTGGATGGGGTTTGGTTTGCTGATGGAGTGGTGAAAAATTTTCTAGACCGAACTACTCACTGTACATTTACAGAATTTTCTTGTTGTTTGGCTTAAATTAAATGGTTCTTACATTTTTATTAAAAGGAAGCTGAAAACATTTACTGATGTGAACCATACTTGCTTTGTGCTTTCTTAAGTGCCAGAAATGTTCCATTGCAGGCACCCTCTGAAACGTTTTCCTTTTCCCTGCACACTCTTGAGGTTATGTCAAGTCGCCTCATTAAACCAAAGAAGTGATTTCTTATCAGCTGCCTGGAACTCTGCAATGTTTGCGTTTCGGAGCAAGATGGATATTGCATTTTTCAATCCTCAAAACTGGGAGGGCTGAGGGGAAGGACTGGTGCCAAGGGGCTGGGATTGTCACAAGGCAGATTTCCTGGTCACAGCACACACACAGGACCCTCCGCACTCTTCCCCAAAAGGTGAAAAACATTTTTAATGAAAAACATTTTTCAGCAGCTCAGCTGTGCATGGATACCTACTCAGGCTCCTCTGTCCTGAATAATACAAAGAAACAGCCATTCTAATGGGGGGAATTACATCCCTCCCCCTTTCACAGTTCCCAGAGTTATGTTCCATGTGTGTCCCCAAGCCACTGTCCCTTTTGTCCCCAGAGCCAGCTCACCTGCGTGGGGGAGCCCAAGGGTGCCACCAGGGCTCCAGTCCTTCTCCTCACCGAGCTCCAAGCAGGATCTTCATGCTCCTCCCCAAGGTCATTCCATCCAGGGAATTGATTCAGGGGGGTGGAGATGACCAGAAGCATTTTCTAAGCTCTTTCCCATTCCCCCAGCAGACTGTGCCCAGATTCCATCTGTCAGGACACAGCAGAAATTCCGCACGGAGCGCCTCAGACGCCACAGGAGCATTCGCGGAAAGAAAGCCTGGAGCTGCAGGTAGGAAAGGAGAAGCACAGAAAACGTAAGTAAAAAGAGAAAAGCTGGGAAAGGAGAGAAGAAAAGCCCTCCCCTCCTGAAGTTTTTAAGCCTTGGTGAGGACTACAGCAACTGTGCCCAGAAAGAGAGGACGTGGACAACCACCTCCAGGTGTGGAGGGAAGGGAGGGCTTTGTGGAGCTTTACCCTGTGGAGGGGCACAAAAAGAGACTTGTTCTTTTTGTCCAGGAGCCCAGTGATGGCATTCCTGCTCCCTCGATGTGCCCACAGGGAGCGATGGCAATCATCAGTGGCATGGGCTGGGATTAAAGAGCCTCTCATGGGGCCGAGAGTCAAAATTCTGCTGAATTTATGGGACTGACACCTCAGGGCATGGCGGGATGAGCTGGGGGACACTGATCACTCCAGCAGCACCCCCTGGAATCACACATCCGTGGAGATAAAATGCAAAAGCTGCAGTTAATATGGACACCAGCTGAAATGCAGCACAGGAGGATCCTCACTAACAACACACCAGAGCCACATGGTGACCACGCACCACCTCAATTTCCTGCAGGAGTTCAAACCAGCCCTCAAGTGTTATTTTAGCACAGTTTCTTGTCTATAAACATTTATAAAATGCTTGCTTGAATATCCCTTAAAAAAAAAAAAAAAGTAAAATGAAATAACCTTCCAAACCCCACTACTGCTTATTGCATCTTGAGCAAAATATTTTCTTAACCTTTCCTATCTGCAGCCCCAAGGCTTTCACTGGCTGAGCAAACCTCTCTCCTCCTGCAGGGCAGCAGGCTGCCTGCTCGGTGGTCAGAAAAGTTGCAGAGAGCTGGATTTGGGAGCAAATGAAGGTTGGAGGGAAGAAGAGAAGCTTTTCAAATTTGTAGTCTTACCACGAGCACATGGGTTTCATCTATGAGGGGTCAATGGGAGAAGAAAAGAATTCACAGATGGTTTAGTGGTGTGAATTGTATTTGATGTGCAAGGCTTGGGACCTTGAGCAAGGTGTCCAGGACCACATCAACCCAGAACACCCAAGGTTCAGCCCTGAAAAGGCTGGGAAAGGATCTGAAAAGCTCAGGGATGAAAGCACCACCTCCAGCTGAGCGTGCTGCAGTGAGGAGAGACCTTCTGGGAGGTCCTAAGGATGAGGAAATAGGGATCTGTGTGGTGCTCAGGGGTGGGGAAAGCTTCCCTTGGGAAAGATCTCTGCCCTTTCCCTCATTGGTGATCACTGTCCCTGAGACTGGCTCTTCCAAACCTCACCAAGGGCAGCAGGACTCAACACCCAAACCTGAACCAGCCCATTTTAAAGTCATTTTATTGCTGGAGATCGTCTAACCCATTTTGTGTCTGCAGCGTTTGCTTGCCCTGTCCCTAAAACCATCGGGTTTAGCAAACCCCGGGCTGGGGCTGTCCCCCTGCCCCCGGCCACCCCTGCCGCTGCACACCAATGGGGACAGGCTGCAGTGCTCCTGGGGTAAGGGTGACCTACTTTCATGGCCGCTCTGCACTTCATTACCAATTCCTAATGATCTCATTGTTCCACTAAATGAAGGTTGCCACCTGTCCCGGAGACTTTAGATCAAGCTGGGATTAACAGATCTGCTGACCCATTTCCCCCTTTTGTAGGGCACAGCCCCATGATCAATAGGGTTGTTTCTTTCTTTTTTTTTTTTTCCTTTTTTTTTTTTCCCCCAGACCATCCAAGGTTGAGCCTTTGCAGGGATGCTGAGCTGTGTGGCTCCTGGTGAAAATCCTGCCCAGTCACTTTGGGCATCGCATTCCACCTTGCCGGGATCCCAACAGAAGGAATGGTCCAACCCTACACACACTGTGGGGAAAAAAAAGGCAGAGGGGAATTGCCAAGGTCGCATTTAGGGTAAATGAAATCCTTCCAGTTTAAAAGACAGGTTAAAAGAGACTCTACTAAAGATCTGGGGGCTGTCTGCAGTTTGGCTCCAGGCAGTCATCCCTACAGCAATAACCTGGGAAGGAGAAAGGCTGGATTAGCACCCAGCAGCCATCCTGGCTCACAGAGCCTCCCAGGATCCGTGTCTGACGAGCTGTCCCACTGCCAGCAGCCCCCGAGGACACGGCCCCGCGGCCCAGAGGGCTGGGGATGGCAGGTTGGAAGCAGAAGGAATAAAACAAATAAAGCAAGGAGGAGAGAGGGATAAATTCCCATGGACAGGCTCAGCGAGCAGCCAAATGACCTCAAGTGCACCGCTCGCTTCCCTTGCCTGCGGAAGGCAGCAGTGCAGCTGCATTTTTCATAAATAGGAACACCCCAGCTTGATGTTTTTCAAAGCTGTCTAGACAGTGGAGCAAGACCTTATTTCAAGTCACATAATCACTTTCCCATTTTTCTTCGCTGCAGAGGACGTTTTCCAAGATTAGATAGAAGCTGGTGGAGCAACATGTTATTAACCTTGGGTGTGCCTCCCTGCTTTAGGCTCTCCGTGTCCGAGCTGGAGGTGCCTTTCTGTCTGATCACGTCTGTCTCCCCTCCGCTCGTGCCTTCCCCTTGGACAGGAAAGCTCCCGAGCTGGGTAGGATTACCCACGGATCGCAGCACAGAGGGTGCTGCAGCAAAATGCCAGCTCGCTTGGGCAATGGGCAAATATAAGCCTGTGCTTCCCGATATAAAATAGGGTTAGAGGGGGAAATAAAATTAAAAAGCTCGGTGTTAACCTCCTTTAGGCCAGGGTGCCCCAGGTTGCCAAAAGGAGGTGGTCAGACAGCACTGATTCATTCCCAGTGCCTGGGGAAAGGAGCTGCTGGGGAGATCACAGAATCCCAGACTGGTTTGGGTGGGAAGGTCCTCAAAGCTTATCCTATTCCAGCCCTGCCATGCACAGGGACACCTTCCACTGTCCCAGGCTGCTCCAAGCCCCGTCCAACGTGACCTTTGTTGCACCAGGCACTTTCACTGCTTGTCAAGGGCCGAGGACGAGGCTTTCTGACCCAGAGTAATCCACATCCTGTGCCCGACACGGACCATTTTTCCCGTGGGATGTGCAGGGATCTGCACTCAGGTTATCCGGGGCAAGCAGAGTCCAGCATGGCTTGGTACATTAAATTAAGTCAGCAAAAGCTGACAGCAAATAGACCATCACAAATGGGATTATTTCAGTGTGGAGAGCTGGGCTGAGAGGATTGCTGCCCTGACGGAGAGGCAAAAGGACAGAGCTCCGTGGCTTTGGGGAGGTGGGTGGGGTTTATAGCTGACACCCAGGGCAAGTTGCTTGCCTGGGGTTCCCAGACCCTCTCCCTGAGCCCTCCCTGTGCAGAGTTACCCATCAGCAGGAAAACACCTGGATTGAGAGCCGGGAATTGCCCTCCTGCCCTGCTCCCTGCAGGATTGCCACATCTCCCCGTGCTGTTACACTGATTATCCATGCACGGCAGCAAGGCCAGCCAGGGATCTCTTTCTGCTTGCTTAGCAGTTTGTGTAAAGAGTGCAGAACCTGACTTTGGGAGCCATTTCAGCTCGAGAGGATCCAGTGTTTCCCTGCTCACTCAAAACCACCCAGAGCTGCCTTTCCTTAAACAAATTCCCTGCTGCTCTGGAGAATACATGAGCTGCCTGAGATTAATGCCTGGCTTCATAATTTACATATCAAGTGCTTTAATGAATTGTTTTCGGTATCATTGTCCTTACCATGAATAAACTTAAAAGTAATGGATTTGTAATTAATTAAAATTTAATTACGATAGTTTGTCATTTTATTATTTGCAATTATTGCCATAAAGGTAATAAAAATTGCAGGATGTCACAACTGAATACAAATCCCTAATCAGGAGCAATCAGCTCGTGCCGTAACCTTGAACAAGGGTGATTTGATTAATGCTCTGAGTCTGGAGCCCAGGGTGGCACCTTGGAGGGGGCAGGTGCAGCATCCTCGGTCCTGGGTGGTGCTTTGGGTGGTCCCAGAATCATTCAGTTTGGAAAGACCTCCAAGGTCATCGAGTCCAACCTGTGCCCCATCCCCACCTTGTCCCCAGCCCAGGGCACTGAGTGCCACATCCTTGGACACCTCCAGGGTTGGAGGAGAAGCAAAGAAGCTTTCACCCCCTGCCCTGACCACACTGATTTCTTGGAGCAGTTATCCACCCTAATCCTTATCAGCTATCATTCCTTCCAGATCCTTTGGATGAGTTTTGAATTTCCACCCTGGTTTAAATCCTTGTTTCTGCATCTTCTAACATTTAATTTCCAAACAGCTGGGTTTTAGTATCACAAAGGTCATTCCTTGCCCACCCCAGTGCTACCCCTCTGCCCCCTGCAGAAAAAGTCTCTTTTTATGAAGTTTGAAGGGTAAAAGGAGAATTAGGTTTAAATTACCTCTGCGTTTGCTGCTGCTCTCCCAGGACTATTTCCAAGACTCGCAATTCCCGTGTTCACATGCAGTTAAATCTTCCCACTTGAGGGAACAAGATATGCCTCTTCTCATCCCTGCTCCAACCCTACCTAGCACATTTCCTTTGGCTTGGCCCAATATCTTAAAAACCCCACGTTTGGGAGCAGTTTTCCACCAGCCAGTCTCGAGCCATCTTCCAAAGGCATGAGAACTGCGCCCAGAGCAGCAATTAGGTTGTAATTGAGCAGAGACTTTCCCAGTGAATGCCCTCAAGGGACCATATTTGTGATGTGGGAGAGGGAATCCAGGTTGGCTTGTCCCATCCTGCTAAATTTGTCCCTTCTCACCGTCCTTTGCCATTCTTTTCCACAGCCATTGCTCGGGTTTGTTCTTTGAACTCCATTAATTGGTTGGGAAGAAGGGATTCCATTTTTAGCTTAATTTCCTAGGGGAAGAATATGGGGATTTTCCTGTGCTCCCAACAGAAGGACAGAGGTCTCACTGCCTTTCTGTGCCCACAGAAAAACCCCAAACCTGGGGGTGGCTCTCACCAGATGGAGGAACCCAACACTCGTGGGGACCCCCGGCAGATCCCGCGCCTCGGAGCCGTCACATTTCTGACGGAAAACCTCTCTGCTGCTCCCGGTTGGGAGCTCAGCCACCACCTCATAAATCAGCAGCCCTGCTATCGCCTCTGCTCTGCCCGCAGACGGTCTGAGGTGAAAAAACACAGTCCTGGAGGCGTCAGCCGCCGTGGGTTATCTTGGGGCAGGGGGAACCCCAGGGACCCTCTTTATGGGATGGGTGGAGGTTTCCAGGCTCTGAAATTCCCTTTCAGGACACCTGGAGAGGCCCAAACAGCCTAAATTTTTAAGCTGTGCTACAACAGCCTAAGATCTCTCAGATCCTCCACCTCAGAGAGGTTTGCTGACACGCTCAGCTCCAGGCAAACTTTCAAGTGCTGTAGCATGAGACTTCAGTGTATACACAAAACCCACAGGATCTGGGGCTAAATTGAGGTGAAAAACAAGCCCACCACAGTCCTGGAGTATTTGCATTTCTCGTAAACATGCTTGCAAAAGCACTTAGCGAATGAATGTTAATTGTTCTGCAGAAATCCCACCCTGTTCAAAGGAGAAGGGGGAAATAAAACCAAAATAAGCCCTAGGTGGAAGTTGCCAATTTTCCCTTTGGACAACACCCCCCCCAACCAAAATTCAGGTGATCTCATCCTGCATTGATCAGCAGAGACCAAGTAAGAAAATAAAAAGGAAATTACTTCATCTTAAGTGCCTATTAACTGATGTTAAGCGATAAAAAAGAGCTTAATTTGAGAGTAAAAATTCATGTGACGAGCCCACGAATGCCAGAACAAGCTGGCTGTGGTTGGATCTGTCAGAGACATGGAACTTGCAAGGCTTTAAACCAATTTAAGTGCCTTCAGTCGGATTTGGGAGACAATTAGACCCCGAGCAAACATTTACATAAAAATGGACCTCTGCTTTTGTTGCTTTCTCAGTCCAAGGCTGGCAGAGCATTTTGTGTGTGATTCAGGGAGGGTTTTACACACTGTGCAGCTGCCAGGGGCAGCAGAAATAGATAAAACTTGACAAATTAACACAGCACATGCGGAACAAAGGAAGAGAACTTCGAACTTCCCTTGTGGCTGTGAGGATGCTGAGCCCGAGCTTCACCTGGGATTTCAGAGTGGCCCTCACCCTTGCATCTGCTCCTGGCGGGGAAACACGGCAGAGATGCTGGGTGAGAGCTCAGGAGCAGGGATGGATCCCAAATCACGCACCCATCTCGTGGGATTCGGGGATTATGGGGATGGTTCAGGAACTCTGGCTCCAGCAACGCCTTAACTCCAGCGCTGGTGCAGTTGTTTCCCCAGAGGGACGCGATCGTGCTGAATAAAAACAAACTGAGATTATCCTCATCGGCCAACTTGTGCTCCAGAGCAAGGAGCTGCTCCACAGAGAGCCCAGGCGTTAACTGCAGCTGAGCATCCCTGCAGCTCTTCTTTTCTCTCCTTCAGCCTTCCTGCAAGCTCTCCTTAATTTTTTTAAGCCTTCCTTGGCAAAGGTGACTTCTGCCTGTCTCTTGCTTGCTCAACAGGCCCACGTCACATATTCCAAAGGTGGGAGGGAAACTCCTTCCTCCTTCCTTTCTCCAGGGCTTTTTGTGCTTGTAACATATTAGTTAATGCATTGTTCAGGCCCTAACCTTGTCTGGCCACCTCAGGATCCCAGTTTGGGTTGGAAGGAACCTTAAAATTCATCTCATTCCGCTCTCTCCCAGGGGCAGGGACACCTTCCACTGTCCCATGTCACTCCAAGCTCCATCCGCAGGTCAGCATCATCTCAGGGCATCGTGGAAAATGGAAGCCCTTCTCACTCCTGAGATAAAGCTTCTCTTTCAGGCCTTTTTCTTTATATGGAAATACTCATCAAGTTCCCTAAAATACGAGCAAACAGGAAATTCCTTATGCCACTGAAATAGAGTCAAAATCCTTGCTAGACTGACACAAAGGTAAACAAAGATGGACTAGGCAAAACCAATAAAAATTACTGCAGATCTCACCATATAACTGATTTTTTAATAAGTAAAATTGGTTTATCTTTCCTAATTTTGCCCTCCATTGTTCTAAAGCTTTGCCAAACCTTGGGGCAGCTCTTCTTTCCAAGAGAAGGACTCATAGACAATCTCCTTAATGTTTTTTTAAAAGCGAGTTTTTGTGACCTCTCCCTTTCTACAACGTTTTCACTTCATCACCTGTGTCCTTCTCCTGTTTCCAGTGAAAAAAGTCCTGGCACAGGTGCCCAGAAGAGCTGTGGCTGTCCCTGCATCCCTGGCAGTGTCCAAGGCCAGGTTTGGCAGGGCTTGGAGCAGCCTGGGACAGTGGAAGGTGTCCCTGCCCTGGATGGGCTTTGAGGTCCTTTCCAACCTCACATCACCACAATCCCACAAAGACTCTCCTCTCTCTCTCTTTCAGATCCCCTCTACCCAAAATATGTGAGATTTTCCCTTCCTTTCAGCGGAGATTGGAAGCCCCACGCAGATTCCCCAGGGAGGGGAGCGATGACTGATCCATCCAGGCCTCTTCCATCAGGAGCACCAAAGGAGGCACCAAAAGTAGGGAAGAAGGTGAATTACAGAAGCTCAGCTCTGTCCCGCCAGGCAGCACAAGATAAGCAGCTCTGGGAGCATAAATTATGACAGATGATAAGGCAGAATTTCCCCTCTAACAGCGACATATGTTCCTGGGATTGACTCCAGAGACGCCTGTCATCGGGTGTCAAACAGAGCAGCAGAAATCACAGGGAATTAATTCCTTGCCTTTTCTCCTTGCAAGCATGTGACACTTTCTCCCTGGCTTAGATGGAGTGAGTGGTTTCAGATCCCAACACGATGTGCTTGGGGCTGGGATGGGTCACCCATGCTCAGCCCCAGCTGGCAGCAGGAGCTGCCCTGCCCCAGCAGAAACGAGGGCTTGGCTCCAGCTCTGGAAATCAGATCAATCACAGGCACCGAGTGCTGCAGCTTCTGCTGCGGCTCTCCCCTCTGGATAAACAGGAAACCACAGCCACATGGCAGGGAGCTGCCTCCAAACTGGCAAATTCTGATAGGAATCAGGTCCTGTTGACATCCTGCTTTGTTAGCACTGTTTATCCTCAGCTCCTCGGCCACTTCCATGGAGCAATTCTCACTCTGCCACTCCTTTGTCCCCCCAAAATGTGCCACTGCTAATCCCTCGTCTCTAACCATCACCAGGCCTGACGGATGTGCACTTTTGGGGTGCAAACCAACTTCCTGCCCTTTTCCAGAAGATTTCCACCAAGGATCTTGCTGTTGGTTTCAGCCTGCAGGCAGGAATTCCTCTCCTACAAAGGAGCCAAATCTATTTTAAGCACCCAACCTGCTGAAACTCAGGGCAAATCTCCAGCCTAACTGGGCATGGCACAGCCCACATTTGGCTGTTGGGTCTCTACCTGGAGGTTTGATCCAAGCCTGAATTCATCCCACTGGAATTAGGAGTTTAAAGGCATTATCAGTTTCCCAATGCTCTGTATTTTGCAGTTCGCCTGCTCCTAAAGACTTCCCTCCCTGCTCCAGAAATGCCAAAGACATCAAGGTGGCGTTCCCACCGTCAGCTCTGGGATGTCAGAAATAGATGACACGGAAAGACCTCAAATTCCTGCGTGTTTGAGGGATTTCTTCACCCAGCTGAGTCCACAGCAGGTCACAGAGCTCCTTCTTTCACACACCCTTGGCCTTGGAGGAGGAAGGCAACTGCAAAGCCAAAATGTTTGAGCTGAAAGAGAAAGATTTTGGGTGCTAAACCTCATTACTGCACCCCACTTTCCATCCCAGCTATAGAGCTCCTTCTCCACAGCTCAGGGGTGGCAGGATGAGGAAGAGGATGAAGGCTGAGGGATATTTTGCCAGCAAGTGACCTACTAAAATCACCAAGGTCAATGAGGGCATACAAAGAGAGGCTTTGCCCAGGGGAATTAATAATTCCAGCCTGCCCTGGAAGGGCTCTGTGTTTCCAACTGCGCTGTTCTACCTCCCATTATCCTAAAAAATAACGAGAAAACCCCACCTCATTCCAGCTCCACGCTGACACAGTTTGGGGCAGGGTCCCTCCAGTTCTCACGGAGAGCCACACACAGTTAAAAATCTTGCAGCTGCTCCAAGCAGCCAGATGGTTTTGCTTCCAATTTCCTCATCCCTGTGCTCCTTCCACGCAGGGAAAGCTCTGCCTGGAGCCTCAGCCACAGAAGCTAAAGATATGGGGTGGGCTTGGGTCTGTGCTCCTTCAAGGCCAGAACCTTCAGCCCTGCAGGTTCTCAGATATTCCCATCTGGAGATATTCCCAGTTGGAGATATTCCCAGTTGCATCCCAGATGGACCAGTGTGGAGTGGGAAGCTTTCAGCAGCCTGAAAGGTTAAGAAGTGCCTTGCCACCACTCGGGGTAGGACATTGTCCTGTCCTCAGTTTGCCTGTGGGATCCAAAAGGAATTTTTTCCTATTTCTCTGCCAGGCAGAGGGAAAAAAACCCCGCAGCACTTTGTTGTTGTTTATACTGGACGGGGTTAAAGCTTTCAATATTTGTTATATTTAGATGTCTTTCAGCCCCCGAGTCAGGGAGACATTACACACGATTCTTGCTCTGTTTACCCTTCACTCCATTCCCTGGCTTTTATTGTTCTCCCAGTTTATTCCTCTTCCAATTTAGGTCACATTTCCCGAGGACCACAGCACAGCCCCAGATTTCCCAGGGAAAGCAGCACTTCTTGGTAGTGGCCACTGGTTTTGTGGCTCTCAGGTCACCCCAGCCACGCCGAAAGGAAAGTGCATCCTCTCAGAAGTTTTACTGGCAGCTCTCAGTCAGGCAGAGATGAAGGAAATCCTGAACCACAGCCCAAATGACCCTTTAAAGTGGCTAATTCACCCCAAGATAAAGGCATTTTTCCACTCGAGAATGGTGCTGTGTCCAGGATCTCCCTGCCTGACCTTGCTCTCCCCAAAAAGGGACTCCCAAGGGCTGAAGCAGCAGGGCTGGGACCCAGGAGTGGCTTCTCCACAGACCAAGGAAATTTTTTTCCTCTTCCTCCCACCCAATTTCTTGGGGAGGGAGGGATTCTGGTTATCCCTGAGGCAAAAGACTTGGGAGAAAAACCCAGGCTGTGATAGACCCTCCTAAAACTTACGCAAAGCTGAGATGAGAAAAACCCTTTCACAGGCAGCGCGAGTGGGAGAGAAGTTTACATCCAGTGCCCATTTTCCAGTAAATCATTCCCTTCCATCCAGCTGAAAACTCTCATTTATTTATTTATTTTAACCCTGTTCCCACTACAATTCTCCACACCCATATTTTGGGGTGCTCTCCCTTCGCCCTTGCTCTCAGGTGAGGCAGGATGGAGCCCCTGATGCCTCACCTCAGCTGTGCCCTGGTTAAGGGGGAAAAAGCTGCTGCCTTGGGGCTGCTCCAATTTACCCCACAAGAATCTCTCCAACAGGGAATCCTTTCCCTAGCACCCAGCCTGGTGGCTGGGGAGGGACAGGGAGTTATTTTTTCCTCGTGGCAATGTAATGTGCCATTTTTCCACATTGCCTTCACCTCCAGTATAGAGGCAAACACCAGAGGAGGAGTTCATTTATTAATTTTTCCAGAACCCATCATTTCCCCAGGCTCAAAGCCCCGTGCATGGATCCTGGCAGGGCTCCTGCGTGTGTTTAATTCCAAGAGCACGGCCGATCTGCCTGGCTCAAGGCTGAGCTTGTGCAGAGCTGCCGGATGCAAAAGGCACTTGGACTAAGCCTGGCCTATCCCTTCTGGCCACAGGAAAGGCAGGAACTGATGTCTGGGGCTGGGATTTGTCTCCCAAAATGTGTCTGATGTTCAATTCGTGTTTTGCTGCTGTTGTGCACAATGGGAAGAAGAAAACTTTGTTGGGATGCAGGAGGGGGAGAAGGAATCAGACAGCTTCCTTCCTCTTTCTAAAGATCCCTCAAGAGAGTTTTGAGCTTGTGAGCAATGGATAAGTCCTCAAACACGTTCGCTGTGATCTCCTTGGCAGCCTTTGCTCCTTTCCACTTTTAAAGCAGTGTAACCACAGCCTGGAAAGCTGAGTATTTACATCTCCCATTACCCCAAACGATGTCACTGGGAAAAATAAGCAGAGGAGCTGTCAAACACAAAAATCCTTCTGCAAGTCTTGTGTCTGACTGTTCACCCAGAGCTCTTGTTTGGTTGGGGTTTTCTTTTCCCCCTCCAAGACTGAGGGATTGCAGCCGGGATTTTTGCTGGTTCTCACATTTGAAGGAGTCTCTGCTACGGAGAATGTGCATAATTTTAAGATCTCGCTCATTGCCCCTCCTGATTTATTTCAGTTGTGAATAAACCTCCTCTACGCTGGCATAAAAATATTGAAGTACATGACTGCTTTTACATCTTTCTGACCCAGAAGAGAAACCTGGCTGCATTCACCAAGCTCCAGAACAAAACCAGAGCATTCATTCAGAAGAGAAATGATGTGCAGGAAATCTCTGAGGCAACCAAATATTTGCTGTGCCCATGAAACGCCTCCCTCCAAATATTCGCACTCTAAAATACTTGGATTTACCAGACTTTTCCCCAATTTTTCTCTGTGCAGGTAGCCAGAAAGTTTCCTCTGGAAACCTTCCCAAGCCACTGTATTTCTCTTCTGCTAAATGCCCAGGAGCATTTGAGAGGCACAGGACCCCACAGTTCTGTCCCAAACCTGTCCCCCAAGGACAGGGGGATCTCACAGTCCTGGCTGGTGGTTTGTTTGGTTTTTTTAAAATTTGTTTTGTTTCGGTTTTTGGGTTTTTTGGGGCTTTTTTGGTTTGGTTTGGTTTGGTTTTTGTTAGTTTGTTAGGTTTTGGGTTGGGTTTTTTTGGTTGGTTTTTTGGGGTTTTCTTGTTCTTTTAAAAAATGGAAACAAATCAATGTCAAAAGGAACTCAGGGTGGGATGGAGCCTTTCCACCCTTCTGATCAGGAGAACAGCTCCATCAGAGCAGGGAGTGACCAGCAGCCACCTCTGGCTCAATCTAAGGAGCCACAAATGGCCCCCGGGGCTACAGAAGTGCTTTAACCTTCAGGGGGAAGGCCCTGGGGGCTCATCACCACCATTCCTGCCGGGCATGAAAACCATTTTCTGCCCTGGCACCACAGACTGAGATGTTTCCTGTCCCCCCCAGGCCGGGGGCTGCTTTTGGGGCTGGCTGGGCTCCAGGGAGGGCTGATGTGACAGCGTTTCCGTGCCGTGCATCGCATGGAGCTGAGCCACCGGGGCTGGAGCCAAGGGAGCCACAGCCAAGTGCCGGATGAGCCTCTGTGTGCCAGCTCTGCCTGCGTGCCCACTGCTGCTGCCTGCAAAGCTTTTGTCAGCCTGCTGTGCAGGGAAGGGGCACAGGCAGCTGCTGGCACCTCCTGCAGCCCCACTAGGCTCGGAAACTTGCTGAGTGTGTTTGAGCCTCAGCGGCCAAGAGCGAGAGAAAACGGGGCTGTTTTCCATCGCAGCTGGACAGATGTTTATTGCATTCCCTGGCCTGTGCCCGCTCTGGGGTGCCACGGTGGCATTTCCTTCAGCCTTCACCACCCCATAGCCACAGCATGTCCCACCCAGCAAAGTGCCCAGGCACCCAGAGCTGCTTCTCAGCCCACCCCGGACCCTGCAGGCAGAGGAGCCACCCCAAATGCCTGGATCCACAGCAGGAATGCTCCAGCGCCTCCCAGCCAAAATTGGGAACTCCTCCAACAACGCCACCATACGTCATTCAGACTGGGGGGTTTGCGCCTTCTGCTGCAATTTCTGTTTTTCCTGCTGGTTTTGCCTCAGCCCTGCACCTTGGCAGTCCACGTGTGCTCATCCCATCTTTGCATTTTCCATAAGGATAGATATTCCTAGTGATCCAAGGGAGAATAAAGCAGATTTAAAGAGTTTGGGTTGTGCAGGGAGGACACACAAAGCAGAGAGCAAGGAAGAGTTGAGCGCTGCTTAACTCCTTGGTGTGACTATAGGCATGCCAAAAATAAAGAGGCAGCCAAAGTTCTTTGGGGAAACACAGTATTCAGGGTCCTACCTGAACCAGAAGATGACAACAGAAAAACAAACCCTGGCCTGAGGTCACAGGTGAGACCCTGAGTGCCATCAGGAGCAGTTCCCCATAATGCTGAGCCAGGATCTTCCGCTAAAAGCTCCCCTCCTCCAAAAACGCTGGATTTCAGAGCAAATCCTCCTGCCAGCACCTCTGTTTATACAATATCAAGCGCTGATGCCATTTAACAGCCCACTCCCTTTTCTTGACATGCTCTCAAGCTGCTCTGCCAAATTAAGCAAACCTGCTGCCCCCAGGGTGTGTTTTTCCTCATCTTTCCCTCCTCTCTCCCCAGCCACTGCCACCACCATCCCTCAAAGGCATCGAAGCACAAATAACCCAGCCTCTGCCACTCGGACTGGTTCTAATCAAAGGATTTCTACCGCGTGGGACACCTCATTAACAACTTCACACCTCTAAGAAAGGGTGTGTGTGGGGGGGAAACGATGTTATCCATGCTGGGACCCGGCGTTCTGCACCAGGAACAAGTATGATTTTGGTGGGGAATAAAACAACAACAAGATTACACATAAAATAAAAAGCTTTGCTGGGCTGAAAGGGCTTAGAGATCTGCAGGAGTGTGTTTGTCAGAGAGGAGATTAGAGCCTAATGAAATTTGTCTTTGTGCATGTGTCTGTTTCTCTTTTTTTTTTTTTTGGGGGGGGGGTCTTTGTAAAAGCCAGGCTTATTAAAATGCAGGGAGAACCCCACACAAAAGACATTTCTGAGGGTCCAAAGGCTGGCTTATTAATGCAGAGGGGTTTTGTGCAGGACATGCCAGTTTGGGGAAGTTTGGGGCATTGTTTGGGGAGAAGAAAGCAAGCCTCACTGATCATTTTCTTCTCCACTTTTAATCAGAGCAGCTGAAGCAAGCAGGTGCTGCGATTCAGAGCCCGTGGAAAAGGGGGGAGGGAGACATCACAGGGAAAACCTCATCTGCATGAGGGATTTTTAGGATTTTGGCTTCTGAAATTGCAGCACACCTCTTAAATCTCTCAGGATATTCCATGCCCTGCCTCGTTCTGCGATCCCGAGGATGCCGAGCTGTTGGCCAGGGGCTGTGCAGAGACCCAGGAGTGCAGCACAGCTCCCGATTACCCCAAAACACAGCAGGGTCTGGAATGCCTGGGAGCAGCACGGCCTCAAAGGGATGGCTCTCCTGGGCTGGGAAGAGATGGGGCTGGCACCTGATGGATGTGGAGATTCCACACAGCCATCGAGGACAGAGTGACAGTGACAGCAGCCCCATCACACTGGCGTGGGGCTGGGGAAAGAGGGAGAGGGAAACTCTTGTTCCTGCCCCTCCTAGAGCCCCTTGGTTCCCCTCCAAGGCAAAGTTTGCTTAGCTGGGAAAGCAAATGGAGCTGTGCAGCGTACAAGGGCTCGGACCCCACCAGGTCCTGTGGTGCCAGCAGTGTGAAAAGCCCCACGAGACACTTCTGGCACTTCCCAGGACTCTGAGCCCAAAGGGAAAGCCCCGTGTACCTCCAGGTTGGGAAACCTGCTGCTGACAAGTGTTTCTGGAGCGTGGCTTGTGTGCTGCTGGTAGCAGAGCCCTCGGGAGTGTTTGCTCAGGAGCAGCTCCTCTCGAGCAGCTCTTGACACTGACAGCAGGGCTGGCTGCACCCAGCTGGCTTTTTTCCTCCCTGCCTGCACGTTTCCACCTGCTGCGCTATGAAAACTATGAGAAAAATGCCATGTGTTTTCTTACATGATTTTTCCTTCTGGGAAAACGTGGGAACCGGTCCCACGAGCGCCTCAGCCTTGAGAGGAGCACGGAGGGTAAGAGGGAGGAGGACACGAAGGGAGGATGGAACAGCAAGCCCTGGGAACTGAGCAGCATGGAGAACCCAGGGAAAAGCATCCCGGAGAGGCACGGCTGCAAATTCCCTTGGCACTGATTTGCCTCCTTATGCTCCATCTCAGCTGATTGCATCAAAACCCAGCTCTGATGCCAAGGACAAAATACTGTCCCTGTTATTAAATAATTCCCATGAATTACGACTCTGTGAAATATCTGATGGCTGTGCACAAACACGACAAGGAATGACAATAAAATTCCCTGTGAGCCTTTTATGGAACATCACCCAGCTTGTTCTGCAGGGCCCCAACCAGTCACAACGCACACTCAGCAATGCCAGCCAGTTGAGATATAACAAATTTGTGGGTTGTAATCACTTATATCTCACTTCTATCTCCAGTCAAACATCTCCTTCACCTCCTGCGAGTGCAGAGCAGACCACAGCAAAAACCTTTGTGCTCAACCACACGTTCCCCTACAGGTCACGTATGGAAAATGCTTTGATAGATCAAAACTTCTATGATAATAGCATGAAAATTCCTGGGACAGTTTATTCCTCATTGTGCTGGATGCACTAAAGGAGGGACAGACCCATGGCCAGCAGCAAACAGGACAGGGAAGGAGCTCCAACCCCAAGGAGCATCTTTGACCTGTTTTTCTGCAGGTAAAAGGAGGATCAGCTGCCTGGAAAAAGCCAAATAGCATCCTGGGAGGATGTTTGCCACCCCAAAGCACTCACATAGCATCGGGGCTCTGCTGAAGGGTCAATGAGGTTTTAAAAACGGTACATAAATTTCATGTGATTCATCTGCTTTTTGGAGGTCGTCATCCCCAGGTTCTGCTCAGCATAGCACATGGAGAGCCTGCTGAGGGCTAATGGGATATCACAGGGCTCTGGGTAAATCCCTGAGGAGCAGGAATAGTGTGGATGGTCCAAGGAACACAGGCGCTGCTAAATCCCTCACTCACAGAGGAGGGCTACAGATGGGACCAGTGAGTATCAGCCAGCTGAAAATGGATATATATTTATATATGAATGAGAGAAATTGATATAAATGTACACTCACAGATCCGTTGGCCACAATAAAACTAATTTTAAGATTTTATCCATATCCAAAGAGTCACAGAATACCCTGAGCTGGAAGGGACCCACAAGGATGATCCAGCCTAAAAAAGGAAAGAACAGATGGATATTTGAGATTAGTCAGCCCACCTAGAGTTTTTTCCACGCTTTTGGGGAGCATATCAAGCTCCACCCATCCAAGACAAGAAGAATTTGGGGATGTTTGGCCATAATTTCCACCTTCTCCTTGAGGCTGGCAGGAGGTGGCTGTGGGAAGGCAGACCAGGAGCACCAAACCATTGGATGATCTCAGCCATGTGCATCTCTGGGATGCTTTCAGAAGGCCATCCCGGGCTCTGATGGCCACATTCCCCAGCCCCTCAGCCCACCAGATGGTGCTCTCGGTATTAGTTCATATTGATTTCATCTGTGCCTTTTCCTCCCGCTGAGAGATTCCAGCACGGGTTGGGTGTGGAGAAAAACATCCCCAAGCCCTAATAAAGTCCTAATTGCTGTACCAGGGGCTAAGTCAAAGCACTGGGAGAGATGGGAGAAGCCAAAGCAGTGGGGAACCTGAACTCAGCACTCAGGACATCATTCCATGTGCCAGTGAGCTCTTTGGAAAACTTCTGATACTCCATGTCTGAGGCCTCCTCCACAGAGCCACTTTTTGAAGCTTTTCTGGAGTGGTAACTCCCAGCCACCAGGGCTGGCTGGGATACTGGTGGACTTTGGTGTTTCTGCTTGCTAGAGATACAAAACATGCCCTATTTTTCAGTTTTACAAGCGAAGGTTGGAATGAGAGGGAGAGGTCACGCAGGGATCTCCATCACCCAGCAAACCCAGCGTGAGCAGACATCCACCAGCCACCAGTTCTGATGAACTCCCAAGTCCCCCTCAAGCCTTTAGTTCTCCCCAGTTTTCTCTGAGAGGAATTCCTGCAGTTCCCATGCCCTTTGCAGGCTGTGATACCCATAATTATATCAGGCCAGGAGAACTGGGCTAATTGTGGTGTTGATCCTGAGGTTGTTTCTTCGGCCCAGCAGGACGGCCTGTTCTCCTTTCATGTCCCCAGCTTAACAAGGCTCTCTTTAATTTCTCCTTAATAAAACTTGGGGCAAAGGGGAACATTTAATGCGCAGTTAAATAAAAAACAGAAAGCGCACCACACTGGCCGACTTCCTAAAATCCAAGTGCCTGTTCTACAGCCGTCCGCAGGACGTCGGCAGCCAAATAAAACCTCCAGCACAGGAGCCTGAACGCTGAGCGAACCAGCAGCTCACTCTGAGGCTTTTGTTTTTTCCCCAATAATGTGTTTTTATCGCTGGGAAGCCGGAAAAGGGAGAGCATTAAAGCTTCCCTGCGTGGGTACACGGGAGCGCTGCAGCCATTCCTGCACATAATGAGTTGTGCTGCCTCTGAGCAGAGCACGGTTAATAACAGCCCATAAAGCGGGTTTACCACCCCAATTGCCAGTCTCTGAAGGTTACTAAAAGCCTGCTCAAATGAGCACGGGCAGAGCTGCCTGGCTGCTTGGAAATCACCATTTTCTTTGGGGTTGAAATGGGAGAAAGTCAGGAGTGGAGCAAACAAAGCCAACTTCCTTTTGCCCGGAACAGTTTTGCCAAAAGCACTCCAATTTGTGTGAGGATGCCCTTGGATGGCTCCATCCAGAGCTGCCCCGTCAGCTGCCGGACTAATTATAAAATTCCTTATAAAGCATCTCCACACTGGGCAGGGTAAATCCAGCCCTGGGATGTGCTCTCCAAGCATCATGCCTGGAAAACCCTCCGTGACTCAGGGTCCCTTGATGAGGGAAAAGTGCCACCACTGTGTCCCAAGGGCTGAATAAATGGGATGACCCCCCGGGAGAGGGGCTGATGGAGGCTCTTGGGAGACCCCACTGCAGGAAAATGCCCAGAAAAGCCATGGGTTGATTATGCCTAGTGGGATAAAATCCATCTTTCCTCATCTTTTAGGATGCACAGTGGTGGATTCCAACAGCCTTTAAAACAAACCCTCTGATTATATAACTTTTCCAACCTGAATGGCCCCAGGAAGGTGCGCAATGCTCTGGGAAAGAGAAAAAAGCCCCTGAAACATTCACTGCTCTGGTTTCAGATCCCTGCACATGGAGAGCATCAATTCCCAGCCTGCCTTTCCCCATCCACCTGAGCTGCCATCACTCTCCCTGGCACAAGCCCTTCCTCCAAACCTCCACCAAGATCCAAAAGTGCTTTTTCTGCTTAGCCTGGACCAGAATTTCTCCTCTTTTATCACAAAATGGTTTGGAGGGACATTGAAGTCCAGCCTGTTCTACCCCGCCCCGCCATGGGCAGGGACACCTTCCACTGTCCCAGGCTGCTCCAAGCCCTGTCCAGCCTGGCCTTGGACACTGCCAGGGATCCAGGGGCAGCCACAGCTTCTCTGGGCACCTGTGCCAGGGCCTGCCCACCCTCACAGGGAGGAATTTCTTCCCAATATCCCATCTAACCCTACTCTGACAGCGGTTCCCACAGAAATGCCATTTCTCCTTTTGGAGAAGCCAGCCCCATCTTGCACACATGCTTTTCCATTTACAGCCAAAAAAGAGGAAAATAATCTTCATTTCCATTGTTCACTCAGCCCTTTGATTCCTCTCCATTTTCCTTGCCTTTGTCTGTGTGGGAACATGGATTTGTAATATATTTTAATGTTTTCTGCAGTTGTTTAGTGGGTCCCTTTCTGAAGCCTCACGGACCACCATGGGCTGAGAACCCGGGACGGGAGACCCGGAGAGACAGCCCCGCGCAAATCCAGCGTCATCCCTTTGAAGTCCTCGGGGCTTCCACAGCAGCCAGAAGCAATTAGGGAGAGAAAGGGATTGCAAGAGCCATGCTGGCTCCTTGTCAGCGCTTCCCGCTGGCTTGGAATAAAGCGGGGCCGAGGCAGCGCCGAGCGCTCTTGGATTGCGACACCAAACATCGCGGGGCTCGCTCTCCCTCGCTTCACACCACTGTCCCAGCAAGATGGGTGGCTTCAAGCTCTGATCTCCTTCTCAGGCCAAGTCCGAGTTGGACAGAGCTTGGAGCAACCCAATCCAGTGGAAGGTGTCCCTGCCCCTGGAATGAGAACTTGGACAAAGCTTGGAGCAACCTGGTCCAGTGCAAGGTGTCCCTGCCCCTGGAATGGGATGGTCTCTGAGGTCCCTTCCAACCAAACCTCTCTCCTAGTGATTCCCTGAAGACCAGCCCAGCAAAAATCACCACGTGACTTTGTGCAGCTGCAAGATTTCCAGGGGAAAGCAGTACTGGACCATCAGATTCTTCTTCTCCCCTCGATAAACCTCTCGATCTGTTGAGTGCTCCCTCTGCCGTGGGGTGCTGAGCCTGCTCCTCCCTCTGGATTCACACAGTGGCTCCTCCATTTGCTTTGGGAATTCTGGCTGCCTTTTCCTCCCCTCTCAATAAAGCAAAGGGGTAAAGTTAATGGCCTATTGCTTAATTAGCCTGTCCCTTCCCCATTAATGGACACACCCCACAGTCGAATATGCCACCTTCCCAAAGAGTTCCCAAAATGCCTCCTCCACCACTGGACTGAGGTCTGTAGGGTGGCTGGAGGACATTCCTTTGGGGGTTGGACCAGATGACTTCAAAGTTCCCTTCCAACCCAAATCATGGGGATATTTTGGAAGAAAAGATGGAAGGAATTTTAAATTTGCAGACTGGAAAGGGTGGAACAGTGCAAGTGCTATTCCTGCTTTTTTCCTTCTAGGCATGACTTTGAGAAGGATGCTCCTCCACCCATTTTAATTCTGCTCTCTTGCTCTTTTCCTCTCTCCTCCTTCCTCCCCCTTGATCTCTTAGCAAAATTACTCTTTTCCATGGACTGTGGACATCACCAAAGTCTAAAGGGACCTCAGGAGGTCTCTAATCCAACCTCTGGATGCCAAATTTTGGATGTGCTTGTGAGCTCTGTGCTATAACAGGCACAGATGTGAGAGCAGGCTGTGCTTGGGACAAACCACGAAAATTCCCACTGCAGGTTTTCAACAGGAAATTCCCATTCATCCAAATTCATTTGACTTTGTGGGAGAATTTTGATTTTGAAGGAGTTGGACAGCAAAATTTTTAAGTTCAGACCCAAAAGCTTCATTTCTTCCTTTTTCATATTGGTTATTCCACCTTTCCCTTCCTTTCTGGATGGCCATGATTTTTATCACTTTTCCCTGGTGTTTACACTAAATTTTCCACTTCAACCAGGCCACTCTTGTATTTCTGACTGTATTTCACAAAAACCTCCACTCAGTGAGAAAAACTTGGAGTTTCTCCCTCATCTGGAACAAAAGCAAATAGAAAACCGTCAGGACATTTCATTTCATGAGACAGGAATTCCACTCTCTGGACAGCTTTGGTTGCTGTCAAGAAGAAGGGGAGGCTGGCTGAGACAGCTCATGAAAGCTTTGGAAGTTCATCCAAAGGCTCCAAGCTGGCAGTGCATCCCCAAATCCTTGCATCCTCTGCCAGCATCGTGAGGATGGGATCTTTCAGGGTCCCCTCAAAGAACTGAATACGCAGTTCCCAAAATGCCTGAGGTCTCTAATTCTCCTGGACTCCTTTTGAAGAATCCTAGCCTTTTTTTTTTCCCTTGTTTTTCATTCTGCTTCAGATAACCAGAGTGGGCCCCTTGCTCATTGTTCTCCGTGTCACCTCCCACCAAGAAAAACGAAGGAGAGGGGGGGAAAAAGCCACATGAAGATATTAAAACAAGCAACTGGAATGTCTACAGACTGGTGGGAGAGTTTATTCCTAACTCACATCTCCCCATTTACTGTTGGAAACAGCTCTTTGGCTATTTATGGCATTCTGGGCAATAGCCCCTGGTTCCTGCTCAGCCTCAGCTGCAAGGTTGGCCCATCTGGCTCGTGCTGTACTTCAGTGGGGTGGGGAAAACAAAAACCCTAAAAGAGAGTGTACAGAAGTGAGCAGAGCTTTTGGGATGGGCACATCTGGTCCCCACGTGGAAGCCCAGCCTGGGGGAAAGGCTGCTGACAGCGAAAACTGCGTGCTGTGGTTCTAGACAAGCTCCTTTCATGGATATATTGTGGACATACAGACACATCCATTATTTATGTGTGTGTGAATATACACAGGGATTCATATTAGGCAAGAAGGAGCTTCCAATGGTTTCTCTTCTGAAGCTTGCAGAGCCCTGGGCAGCGCTGATTTATTGTGGAGCAAGGATGCTCTTCCTTGTGCAGAGAGGAACTCCAAAAATCCCTGAGTTTGTCAGGGAAGGTCCTGAAAGCAGAAAGGGTTGGAAAGGACCTTAAAGCTCATCCAGTGCCACCCCTGCCCTGGGCAGGGACACCTTCCACTGTCCCAGGCTGCTCCAAGCCCTGTCCAGCCTGGCCTTGGACACTGCCAGGGATCCAGGGGCAGCCACAGCTTCTCTGGGCACCTGTGCCAGGGCCTGCCCACCCTCACAGGGAAGGATTTATTCCCAATATTTCATCTAAACCTTCTCTATGTCAGTGTGAAGCCACTCCCTCTCACCCTGTCACTCCATCCCTTGGAAATTGTCGCCCTCCATCTTTCTTGTGGGTTCCCTTCAGGCCCTGGGAAACCCCAGAGCCTTCCCTTCCCCAGGCTGGGAAAAGCAGATGGACGTGAGGTGACGGATACACCCATGTGAACTTCTCTTGCTTGTGTCAATGTTATAACCTGCACATGGAGCACAGGTCCTGGGGATGGGCAAGGCAAACACTTTTACCACCCAGGCAGATCCACCAGGCTATTCCCCAGCGCCCAAAAAACAGAGGTGGTGCTGCTTTCTGGCCAGCAAAACTGTCCTGCTCTGCTCCCATGGGAAGGAGATGCCTGGAGATTTAAATAGATTTAAATTATTTAAATAGAATTTTAATTATTTTAAAATCATTAAACTTTTCCCGCCCTGCTTTTTCAAAGGACCTGAAAGTGATCCCTCAATAAGGCCACTATAAATACCAAGGAGTCTTGAATATTTGCATTAGAGGCTGTTATTTGTTGCAGTAACAATGGGGAAAAAATCCCAATACAAGCTCAAATCCTCTGTTTCCTCCTAGCAAAGCCCCAGAATGGTATTCAACATTCTCTTAAAGTTTTACAAGTCAAATAATTTTAGACCAAATTCAGTATTTCTGCAGCATCTATTGATACTGAACATGCTGTTTAAATAAGCCAACTCGTACTCTTAAACGAAAAACACGGAATCATTAAGGCTGGAAAAGCCCTCTACAGATCATCAATTCCATGTATGATTTGCTGCTGGATTTTTCCAGGGGCAGGAGCATGGTTCCATAAGAGCATTAAAAGGAACATTTCCCGAGAATTTGGGGGGTTTTTTATACCACAAAACACCCAGTAAATGACAAAGACAACTTGCTGTTAAGAAGTTCCATAAGTATCACATTTTCTCTTCCTTAGATCAGGCCGTAACTCCTGAAAGCAGAGGGAAATTGCTTTGGCTGGAAATGAAAATCAGGGCCAGGGTTTGACTAAAAGGCCCTTATGCTGAGATTTCACAGAATCCTTTGGGTTGGGAGGGACCCTGAAGCTCATCTCATCCCACCCCCTGCCATGGCAGGGACACCTTCCACTCTCCCAGGCTGCTCCAAGCCCTGTCCAGCCTGGCCTGGAACACTGCCAGGGATAGAAGGCTTTGCTCATATGCAAATTTCCCTGCGTTTTTGAAGAACATGCAACTTGTCCCACTTTTGTCTAGCAGTAAATTTGATCCAGCCAACAGCAGAAGCCATTGGATTATGCAGAAAGAAGAGTTGAAAAAAATACCAGGTTTCCAGCCCCATGCTCTACGCTGTGCACAAATCTGGGAATCAGCAGTTTGCAAGATAGAGAAACTCCTGGGGAATCATCCAAAACAAAAGCCATTTTCCCACTGCAAGAGGGCTGAAAATAGAGCTGCAAATCCAACCCTCTTGAAAACCGTGCTGCAGTTTGGATGGGATGCCCGAAATCTGGAACTGTGGCCTCCTATTTAATGTGGGAACCCAAACCAGACCCATTTTGTAATGCTGCTTCAGATGTGGCTGGAAACTGCTGCAAGTGACAGATTTTCCAAAGTTTTCCTGCTCCCAAAATGGCTGCAAGTCCTGGCTGGAGCCAAGGATTGCAAGTCATGCTAGAAAATCTGTCAGCATCAAGTCTGGGACCATCTTTCAACACAGCCATGAGCCTTTCTGAAGTCCCATTCCCAAGCAAACGTTGGGAAGGGAGTTTCCATATGCAGTTTTCCATGGCTTTCTTGGAGGCTGCTTGAAGCACAAAGCTTTGGATCCTTTTGGAAAATCTGGTTTTTTTGGGAATTTCCTGCATTTGCTTGGCTCCCCTTCCATAAAGTCCCAGGCTGGTTTGCAATCTGCAAAACATTCCCATTTGCAAATGGAGCGAGGTTTAATTACTCCCAGAATTTTGCCTGAAGGGAAGCGCCAAACTGAAAGAGAGCAGATTTAGATAAAACATTGGGAAGAAATTCTTCCCTGTGAGGGTGGGCAGGCCCTGGCACAGGTGCCCAGAGAAGCTGTGGCTGCCCCTGGATCCCTGGCAGTGTCCAAGGCCAGGCTGGACAGGGCTTGGAACAGCCTGGGACAGTGGCAGGTGTCCCTGCCCATGGCAGGGGTGGCACTGGATGAGCTTTAAGGTCCCTTCCAACCCAAACCATTCCAGGATTAACATTAATCACATAAGAAAAGTAATTGCTTGAGGTACCCAAATATACAAGCCAGGGGATGGTGTCAAAAAATAAACCTAAAGCACTATTTGGATGATAGGAATGTGCTGCAAAACACATGAAAATTCACTTGGGAGCCTTTTCTGCACTTTGGTCTTTCTTTTCCCTGCCTGCATAACCCCAGCACCTCTTTCCCCTCCATCCCTGGCCTCTACCCCTGCAACAAGGGCCTTTGCCAAAGAACACTTCCAGTCATATCTGAAGGACAAGGCTAGCAAAGCAATGGGGCATTCAAATAAAGATTGGAAATAATTTCCTTGCAGGAAGGAGCTATCCCAGTTTGTCTTCCCTTCCTTTTGATTACACAGCTCAGATCAGGGCGAGTCAGGAAATTACATCGTCTTAGGAAAAATAATAACAATAATAAAAAAATTAAAGAGGAAAGAGAAGAATATCAAGGAAAAGGAAATTTTTTCATTTCCTGCCAAAACCGATCCCACAACTTCTTTGAGGTTTCAAAGCCTTGGTTACATTTTTTCCTGCAATGTTTTACCATGACAAATTCTAGTTTGCACACGCTCCTTGTTTTTAAACAAAACCACTATAAGAAGGAGCAATATTTTCATCCAGTCCAATATTTTAATATTAAAGGTGGGTGAATACTGACAGAGAAACCAAAAGTCAGCACCTGCCCCACGATAAATCCCGAGCACTGCTGCGAGGAGTATCTTGGTTCTGTGCATAAAATCATCGTGGAATGATTTGGGTTGGAAGGGACCTTAAAGCTCATCCAGTGCCACCCCTGCCATGGGCAGGGACACCTTCCACTGTCCCAGGCTGCTCCAAGCCCCATTTTTGGCTCTGATTTTATTACTTTTTTGAGTAATAAGACAGGAAAAACATGAAATGCCATGAAACACACTGTGCCTAAACACAGAAGCCATGATTCTACAACCACTGGTCAGCCAGCACGGGCAATCCTGTTGTCTCACCTCTGCTCCTGACAAAACTTGGTGGGGCAGAGGGAGAGAGCCAAGTTTCCTGCTGGAAGGAGCTGAAACACAGCTGAATTATTTGCTCTCAGCATCAGATGAACCACACCGTGGAATGACAAGACCAGGTGGGTAAAACACCTTCATCAAAATGATTCATGCCTGGCTTTTGCAAGGAGATATTCTCAGACAGGCTGTACCATGCTCAGCTTGACTCGACCCCGATTGGTCTTGGCACTGCTGATTCCCCACAGTTTACACAGAAATGGGATTTTTCTGTGGCAAAAAGCAAATCAGGGTGTGCTGCATTTCAGCAAACACACCCAGACCTGACACAGAGCAGCCGATGAGCAGGGAGCAGCCCCCAACTTTCTGATCAGCTTTCCTTAACCTTTCACATCTGTCCTGCACTTGAAAATCAAATAATCACCCAAACCCTTTCAAGCTGCTGCTGCAGCCTTGCATTTTCCAAGGGGAGGAATGAGCACCCCATGGAAGAGGGATGCCCCATCTCAGTTTATCTGTGGGAAAGCCCCCTGGCTGTGGCTTTGGCAATGGTCCTTGAGTGTTTCCCTGGAAAAGAAACACCCCCAGCTGTGATTTATCATTGAATTAAGGGCTGGGCTTTGCTGGGTGGCCTGGGGTGAGCCAGGCTGGGAGAGCTGGGGGTGTTCACCTGGAGAAGAGAAAGCTCTGGAGAGACCTCAGAGCCCTTCCAGGGCCTAAAGGGCTCCAGGAGAGCTGCAGAGGGGATTTTCCACAAGCACTCTTTTAACTTTGGCGCTTTGGTGATGTGACAGAGCGCTGTCCCCAAACCGTTCCCAGCCTTCCCCCCCTACTCCTCTCCCAAGCCACAGCCCAGACAAGCTCCTGGTCACTCATTTTACATATCCCTCCCCTGGGAGAGCTCCTGAGATAGGAATCTTAGAGCAACACCCTCCAAAGCCTCTGTGAGCTTTGGCACGTGGCCGTCTGAGACAGGGCTGGAGAAAATCCGTCCCTTAACCCCGATCTAAGGAGCGTCCCCGGCCGGGGTGGGAGCAAAGCATCAGTTTGTTTTCTTTTGCCATCACTGCAGATCAAAACCAAGCCAGGAGCACGGCAGAGGGGCCCCAGAGTCGGCAGGGAAACAGGAAGGGGTCAAAGCAGCATCAGCAAGGTACCACACTGGCTCCCACATTCCCTCATTTCATTGGGAACATCGATAATACTTACATTCATATAAGTATTATTTAATATTCCACCCCTCCTTTCAGGTATCCTATAAAGTATAGGAGCTGCCAGACAGCAGTGGTTTCCTGACCTTCCCTGTATTCTCCAAATCTCCAAAATCTTCTCCAAAACTTCTCTGCTTCTCCAAATCCTGAAGGGTTGCCAAATCAAGAGTAATTGGATTACCCTCCATCAAAAGTATTTTGCCACGCAGCATCCCTAGAGCTAGGGAGAATATTTTCCACTTCCACGCTAATTTTGTCTGGTTTTCCACTCAGAAAACAAGCCAGTTTTTAAGGAATGAAATGAAACCAAAAGCAAAACCGTTTTGCTTTCCTCACAAATCCCCTTTCCCCTTTTTCTGGAAAATTATACGGGAGGTGGAAGGAAAAAGTATTATTTATAACAAGAATTATTCTGCACAAAAAATTGGGAAAAACACCTCAACTTAATCCAAAAGAGCTGAATTTCCATGCCTCTCCTGGGGTCACCTCATCCCTCTCAGCCTCCTGCCCTGCAATAATCAGATATTTGGGCTTTCCAGCAGCTCCAGGATTCAAACCCCAGAGGCAGAGGTTGCAGACGGCAGAATGGGAGGGAAGAGGGAATCGGATCCCTCTGAAGAGAACTCCTGCCTTGTGGAAGCTCACATGGCCGAGAGCCTCTGGCAGCTCATTGCCCACAGCAAACGAGCCCCGGGGCTCTCCATCCAAGGGTGGGCAGACATCCAGCCTGGAGAGCCTCCATTCCCGAACCATGGTGGCTGCTGAGTGTGCCCTGAGCAGGGAGAGCACTCAGGGATGGAACACCCAGAGCTGGGACACAAACACATCCCTGGGGAAGGGCGAGAGGTGGCCATGCCACTATTATCATGATGAAGATGATCCCTGGGTGAGATCCAGGCATTCCTGTGACAAACTGCTGGTTTTCCCTAAAGCTTCCCAAGAGAAGAAATTAAGGACCGAGCCCAAGACCAGGCAGGATCTAGCCAGCCCAGCTTAAATTCCAATGCAACGTCCAGTTGGCCTTCATCCTGAGACGCGATGTGCAGCTCAGTCCAGTCAAACCCTCCTCAAATGAGGTGACACCCCAAGGTGACACTGCCAGCAGATGGAATTCTGCTGCCCATGGCCCTGGGGCCATGGCAGTGACAACTGCTGCATCCACCCCTGAACAACCAGAGGGATTTCCCTACCTCTCGCCAATCCCTTTCTCAGGGTTTTCTCTAACTCTCCACGCACATGGAGATTTTATTTTTCCCTTCTTTTTCAATGACACGTCCCGTTAACTGCCTGCACCTCCTGATTTGCTGAAGACTGAGATTTTCCAGCTGGAGAGGGAAACAAAGCAGTGATCTATTGCCACCTCCAGCAATGCCAGTGCTGCTGGTCATTCCCACTGTCACCAGACCACACGGTCACTTTGCTGACCACACACAACCCAAGTGCAGGAAAAAAGAGCCTCCCTTAGGAGCCAGGAGATCTCCCTCTGGCTTTGCCTGCGGTGGGATCCCGGCAAGATGTGGGAATTTGGATCAGAGGCCTGAAGTGGATCCCCTCCCTTGGCCCCAGGTCTAGAAGTCCTCTCAGGTCAGCTCTGCCCATGATAAATGAATTTAGCCAACACTGCTCAGGAGGCATTTTTAGAGCTCATCAGCCCCGTTCCCGGGGAGACCATTCCAGTGACATTTGCCGAGCTGATCCTGCCAGGAATGACAGCTCTCCATAGCTGTTCCTCAAAGAGGTGCACAGCAGAACTCTGAGCAAGTTCACTTCCAGCTCACCTCTGCTGAGCCACGCGAGGAGGAGCTTCATCCCGCCAGATTCCATGGGGAGTTTGGCCAATCCCACACCCCCACGTTCCTCCCCAGCCATAAAAACCTCTCCTCTCCCCAACCCAGCCCACGTGAGCCGTGTGTGACTTTTCAGAGACCACCCAGCTCGAGCTGCCGAGCGTTCAGCGACTGATAAAAATAACAATTGCATTAAGTGAGCCCCTGCTCCTTGCCAGGAAGATTAGCAGTGGGAAAAATTCCTCCTTCAGGGAGCTCCGCAGCCAAGGACCGTCCCTCGGGGTTCATGACCGACAAGATGCCCCACGCACTCTTAGCAGCTACGGGGGAAACATGGGGAGAATGATGAGGCTCAGGACTTCCCTTAAATCCTGCTTTTGTCCTCATGCCTCGCAGGGAGGGTGATCCGGGCAGTGATCCCAGCAGAATGGCCAGCACCCAGATCATCCATCAGACATGTACCGAGTGGAGCATCTTCTCTCCCTCCAGTCCACTTGTTCTGAAAGACAAACCGGCCTGAGGACATTGGAGAGAGAGCAGAAATCACCTCATTGGTTTGTCAAGCACATTTCCACCAAGGATCTCTGAGGATGGAGCCGTACGTTCCAAGTGATAATGAAGAGCCACGAGCCAAACCATGGATCATGGAGGAAAATATTCCCCGGAGGTGAAAGATGAACACTCAAAATCCCCCTTCGAGTATTTTTACTTTGCAGAAATGAGAAGAAAAGGAAAAATAAGCTTGAGACTTGTCCCCAAGGGTTCAAAATGCCCTGTGGGTCTTAAATGCTGTGTCCATCCTCCAAACCTTCCCAACATTTGCCCTCAGAATAATCCAGGAAAGTCTGTGGTCTCATACCTGTTATTGCTGGAAAGAGCATTTCAACACTCAGCCACTGGCTTTATGCACAGAATTGGATTTTTCTGCCTGTTTTTCACCCTTTGAGTCTAGTCAGAGATTACCCAGATAATTTTACAGGGTGAACGGAACATTAATCTTACATTTAAAAAAAAAAGATTTGTCACATCAGAATCACAGCAAGGGCTTGCACAACTGCTGGCCCAAGATGCAGAAGCTGATTGATGCATCAACTACTAAACAATTTTATTTTTTTTTGTTTTCTCCTAGTCATAGATCTTAAAGTTCTCTTTCCTCATCTCCAGCCAGTTTCTAATCCCTGCTAAGAAGTTGCCTTGACATCTGGTAAAAGAACAGTAAAGTGGTGGGACAGGAGAGCAGGCAACAGCAATAATTAACGATTAAAATAATTCCTCTGCGCATCAGACTCTTAGGAACCTGCCAAAAATTCTTCCAAGTGAGTGAAGAACCACATGGGATGACAACTGTGCATAGATAAGCATGAGAAAAAAAGTAATCAGAACACTTTCTAAATTAATTAATACGTCCAACCTCCATCAAACCTTCTCCTAAGGGCCCCGATTTCCTGCTTTTGATTGATTTTAATCACAAAACTTATCAGTCCCTAGCAAGCACCCCAAAATGCATGTGCTTGGCCTCCTTTGGCTCCCACTCATGGGATCCGGGGATGGTGCCACCCAGCCAGATGTTTCCAGCACCTTTTGAGATGAAATACATATTTTTCTTTTATTGGACACCCTGGCCAGAGAACCCACGTGGAATGTAAACTCTGTGTGCAGAGATATATATTTTCTCTCTCTGTTTATAAACACAGAGTCCAGTACTTCCCCTACCAGGGTTAGAATAGCCCAGAATTTATCAACGCCGGAGAACTTACTCCTGATTTACACGGAAGGAAGAGGGGAAATTGTTTGCTGGAGAACACGAAAATAGATTAGGCAATTCCCATTTGCATATGGATCTGAATACACACGCACCACAATATTTAGGTTATTGGTAATAAACAAACTTGCCCCAACACAGAGCACACCTGAAATCCAGAGGGGAAGGCAGGGAAAAACACCTCTGTGATCCCCAGAGGGAAGGGAGGCTGCTCAGGCCTGGAAAATTCCCTTGGCATCACCTTCCTTCGGCAGCTGCTCTGACATCCCTGAGCCAGCACTCGAATTTTCTCCTGCAGCAACTTGGTGTCATGGCAGGTGTCCCTGCCCATGGCAGGGGGCTGGAATGAGATGGTCTTGAAGGTCCCTTCCAACCCAGACCATTCTGGGATCCGAAACTCCAAGTTCCCATTCCTTGCTGCTTTTCCTGCCTCGCTCCTGGGTCTTGTTCTGCCCCAAGAGCCACCAAAGGCAGATTTCTAGTCTGGGCCCACCTTCTCCCACCCAGCTGCTCTCCTGGCCTTCAGCACCTGCCAAAATCTCCCTGTGAGTCCCCTGGAATCAGGCACATGGCTCCTGGTCACAGGCTTAAAACCAAAATATGTTAATTTGATAATTGGCCCTGATATAAATGAGGCAGTAAGGATGGTTTGCATCAAGCCTCCTAACAAGACATTGGGGAAGCCACCAATGTTTTGACATCCAGAAGATTATGGCATTTGTAGGGCTGAGCTCTCATAATGACAAATTTTAGGGCTGAGCTCTCATAATGATGAATTTTCTGGCCCCAGTTCTGCTGTTAGTGTTGAAATGACACAAATGCGCTGCTAACAGATTAAAACACTCTCCACATACATTCACACACATGCATTTATAAATGTGCAAACACGGAGAGGAGGGGAGAGATAAATATCTGCAGGTCACAAGCGAGCAGTTTTAGGAAGCTGCAGGACACGAGGGAGGATTTTGTTTAGAGTAGAATCTCCCCCTTCGCCCCTCCAGGGTGAGATCTCCAACATCTGTCCCCTGTCACCTTCCAGGGAAGCCAAAGGGGGTTTGAGCACAGAGGGGTCATGCTTTGGCAGGGAATTCCCCTCATTTTGGATGGATGGGGAGCTCTAACTGTGCTCATGCCCTGCCTGATGGGGCTGTGAAGGCCTGGCAGGGTTCTGCTCCTTTGCCATGTTGATTTAAAGAGTTGGGGATGACAACTGGCCAGAGATAAGGTTAATCACTGATGCTGAAATCTTCAGTTTCACAGCTGTGTCTGGCCATGGGTGGAGCTGCCTCGCTCCTGTAATCCATTTTTTAATACTCTTACGGAGGGAGTCTGGGATCATCGAGCTTAATGAAGCTCAGCATGTTTAGAAAAACAGAGGAGGGCAGGAAAAGGACAAATACACACACAATAATACCCCAGAACGGGGAGGATGCACAAAACAGACATTGCTCAGAGCTGGGGAAGCCCAAAACATGGCAGACCCAAGCAAGTGAGTGCCAGGAGAACGTCCCTCCAGGAGCAAGCAGGAAAATCCCAACTGTTCTAACACAAGAACCAGACTGAAATGGCTCCTGGGGGAAGAACCTGGAGAGGGTCCCCACGGCCCAGGCTAAGCATTTTCCCTGCAAACAGTGCTGCCACCACATTCCTGATGAGCATCCACGTGGGGGATTCGCCACGGCCTGGAACACCTCGGCCATCTGGAGCCTTCAGACCAAGCAGGAGACCATCAGGCAGAGATCAGGAAAGGTGCCCCAGCAAGGGAAAGGTGTGACAGCTCCACTTGGAGCCCAACTGCTCCGTTGGGAGATTAGGACCTGACAGCAGCAGGGAAAGATTCATATCAACTGTCTTGCCGTGCTCTGGAATGTTCCTGTGGGGAGGTGGTGCCAAGCCACATGGAAGTGCAACCTTCCTGCATGCCAAGCCTTCCTTGGGGCCAGCTCCGAAATCCCCACTGGGTTTGAGCTGTGAATCACACCGGTTCCTGCCATAAACGTCTGGCAGCCTCACTCACACCGGGCTTCTGCAGAGTGACAAACGCCTGCCCTTTTCCTAGGAATAAAGCACAAGAGCCCTCCTTCCTCCCATTACCCCTTGGAGGGGAGTTTGGGGTTCTCTTGCTGTTCCAGGCTGGCTGGAAGCAAAGACGGGGCAAAGATGAGGGGATAAAAAACCCCAAACCAGGGGTGATCTATTTATGACAGTCCTTTTTTGCAGCTGACTCCTGCCCCCAGCCCAAATCCATCTTCCCTTTAGCTCCGGAGAACAAGGAGCTCACGTTGGATGCCAGTGACACCACAGAGCAGAGATGAGCTGGACGATTGTGGCAGTGTCACAACCATTCTGTCTGCAGGGCTGGTCCTTACCCTGCACCTTTGGGTAGACCTTCATGAGGGAAACGCCAGAGAATTATCCCACAGGACACTGGGATGTGCCGTGAGTCCCTGGCACCCAATCCGTGCACCAGGGACAGGGTGGATGGGCACTCTGAGGGTTATTCCGCAGTTTTTTGCTGTCCTAAGAGAGCCAGACCAACGTGAGGGACCAGGGGTGCAGCTCCCTGCGGTGATGCCAGCGTGGGGACACTGCCAAGCACCCCCAGGGAGGTGGCAGGAGCAAACGTGCTGTGAAAGCCACTAGAAAGCTTCTGCAGGAAGAAGTTTCCCGACTTAAGAAGCATAAAATCAAAATCCTTCCCTGGACAATATCCCTTTTGTTTAAAGGAGGAAAGTAGTCCTGAAAAAGCAAAGTTTTTCTGTTGGAAAACTTGAATAGCCGAGCCCTGGGAGCCTGCTGAACTCACTTTCCACAGCCGTCAGGAGGAAGGTGAAGCTGAAATACTCCATCCAGGAAAGGAAAACAAAACCTATTTGTTCTATGCCGATTTTCCTGCTCCTTTTTTTATCCTCAGGAGGAGGGGACCCTCCTGCTGCAGTCACCCACATTCGGAGCAGGGCCTTTTCCCACTCAGCTCCACCTGCCCCCAGTCCAGCCACCCTTTCCCTGCCGACCTGGGAGCAGCACATCCAGCCTTGTTTGCTTCCCAAACGCCTTTTCCCTGGAAAAGCCACCCAACAGAGACCACGATCACAGCAAACCAACATTTCCTGGTTTAACGGGCACAGCCCTCCTCATCCAAACCCCCTGAGCATGCAGGAGAGCCAGAAAAATGGGATGAGATCCCTCATCCCAAGGAAAAGCAGAGCATCCATGTACCCAGCCACAGGAGACATATCCACATTTTGAGGATCGGATGCAAGGTTTAGGGGTATTTTTCCACGGGGTAAAATGAACTGCACCACCCCAAAAAAATAGCTGCAAATAAAAAAAATTTAAAAAAAAATCTCTTTTCAAGCCAGCTTGAGGTGGAGCTGGAGATGTTCCTCTCCCAGTTAAAGCACTTTTCACAACAACACCACCAGCAGCAAACCCCAGAGATGGGCTCCTCATCCAGCCCTATGGAGCTGCTTTAACTCACAAACACGGCGGGAAAAAAGGAGAAAAGAAATGAAATCGTTTGGTGTTTTTGTTGGCTCCCCTTTTTGCCAGGTTAGCGAGTTAAATCAGGGGCTGACAAGTGCTGAAGCCAGCACTAGATAAACAGGGAGAGCAGGATTAGGGCAGGGATGATAAAAAAGGGAAACCTCTACCTTTTTTTTAAAGACACTGCATTGTTAGATTGCTTCCAGCTGCCTTCCCAAACCCAAACCCTGGGAGCCAGGATGGCAAGGAACAGCTACCAAAGCCACCAGCCAGGAAATGCAGAGTTTGGGAAAGAAAAGAATCAGAGCCAAGCACAATCTGCCCAAGGATCAAGTTCTGGGCTGGGCAGCCTGAGAGCTCGATAAAACCAACTAAAAGACATAACCCAGTCACAATGCAAAAAAGGAGATGTCTGGAACCATTGCATTTGGCCTCAAAATCCAAATTCCAGCCCCAAACTCTCCTCTGGGGGAGGAAGAAAGCAGCCAGCCAAGAGCAGAGGGTGGGAGGCTCTTCACATTTTTCTGGTTGACCCTCAGAAGCACAACCTGGGAAACCCCAAAACGCCCTCCTTGAAACATCCCCAGACACCTCCTCACATGGCAGGGAGCTCATACCTGAGGGTGATGGAGATGGCCTTGCACAGGCTCCTGGAGCAAAAAGGGAATGCAGAATCCAACAGTTATTGCTCTTCTAGGCTCTGGCATCTGCGTGTGGGACAGATAAGAGTGAAATAAGTCTTCTCCAGGGGGCTGGAGTGCTTCTCCCCATGGAGAGAATTGCTCAGCTGGATTCAGAGCAGCAGCAGTGATATTTGGGGTTGGGGGAACGGGGAGAGGCAAAATGAAAATTATTGAAAAAAGGTTGAATACCTTCAAAAGCAAAGCAGAAAAAGCAGAAGATCATTCTGTGAGCAGATGGAGGAATCAGTGTCTCCTCCCTGACCTCCCCAGCTGCACCAACTTATCACCCCCAGGGGGCTGGGGAAGGACAGCCCCACAGCTGCCTTCACTTTACAGAATCCCCTTCCCTTCTCCAGACCAAGCAAATCCAACATTTCCAGTCTCTAACTCTGACCCTTCTGCTGTGCTGCCTCCCCCAGGCTCCTCCTCAGAGGTGAGAAGAGCCCTCAGTGCTTAAGGGCTCGGGAGCACCAAATTTTCATTTATTGGCCAAAGGGGCCCTCACCACAGCTTCTCATCACAGCTCTCAAAGCACCTGAGCCCCAACTTCTTGTGCTATTACCGAGCTGCTCTCAGACCAGCCCCACCTGAGGCAGATCTTGGGCACCCCCAGCGTGATCCCAGTGCCCAAAAGGATCTTCCTTGGGGGTTTTAGGACTGCACAGGTTCTTATTTCTAGAAGATCCCAAATTCCCAGCACGGCAGCAGCGCTGGTCTCCACGCCAGGAAGGTGCTGAGCTTTGCCAGTGTCACCTGGACTGGGCTGGAAGATATCCCTGGAGCCCTACAGCAGCCAGATCACACTTCCTCACCCTGGAAATGATCTCTCTGTTGCATCCCTAGGGACGAAACGCCGGCGGTTCACATTTCATCCGGAAGAAAAGTGAAGAGTTGAACATCTGAGATACAGAGCCCTGGAATTCCTGTTTATAAAACTGCAATCACTGCAAGCACAAATTATGTAGAATCAGTCAAGAGTAGGAAATTGCCATCAGAATTTCTCTTTTTAATTTTTTTTACTTAATAAAGACAGGGAAAAAAAAAAAAAGGCAATTTAAACCCACTGAGGCTGCTGAGCTTTCATAAAAGCTTTCCAAGCCTTCATTTCTGTGTTGTGTGTCACCACAGAAGACACACGAGATGCAGCGAATTCCCCCGAGTTAATTTGAATTATGCCACAAAACAGATGTGTGCTCTGGTGCACGGAGAACCTTCTTTCCCTCTTCCATTCCCAAACGACTCCTGCCTCATCCCATTAGCTCTCCTTACCCCACTGCACCCCCTGACATGACATAACGAGTCCTGACACCCTCATACATCATCGGGAGAGGCGGCGGCCGCTCCGCGCGGCTCGGGAAGAGCAGGAGCTCTGTCACAGGTTCCATGGGAAACCGGGGCTGCTGTCTCAAATTTGGGAAGGGAGAGATTCCCCTTCCTCAGCCTATTAAAATCTTGCTATTAGGCAGATTGCAGGAACGGAGGTGGAATTAAGCAGCGAATCATACGGAATTTGAGCCCCTGGGCTCTGCTCCCAACGTGTGGGGAGGCACAGATTGAGGCAGAAGCTCTGCAGGCAGAAGGAATCGATGCAAACACCCAGCCTGGCCTCCTGGCTTAGGGCAGGAATTCCTCCACCCAGGCAGGGCTGAGGAGGGATCTGCCGCTGCAGGATGGACACAAACCCGAGGCAGAGCTGAGAGAAACACACAGGATCCTTTGGAGACACCTTCTCCAGGGGTCAAACCCTCCTTGCCTTTGGAAAGCAGTCATTGGATGCCCATTTCCTGACTTCAGTGCCCAGCTGGGTCTTCTCCTGCTCGGTTCATGGAATCCTGGAATGGTTTGGGTTGGAAGAATCCTTAAAGCTCATCTCATTCCACTCCTGCCATGGGCAGGGACACTCCCATGATCCCAGGCTGCTCCAAGCCCTGTCCAGCCTGGCCTGGAATGCTTCCAGGGATGGGCATGGCTTGAGGACACTTCTACATGGAGGTTTTCCTTCCCACTCCTGCCACGCTGAGCGCAGGTGGCAATGGAAAACACACCCTGATGGTGATTTCCTCAGTTCTCCTCCCCTAGAACAGACACATTTCTCCATTTCTGCTCTTATCAGGACCTAAACTAACCCCAAATACACAAAAATACATTTGCAGCTCCCCACTCGTGGGGCAGCACACTCAGGGCCACGCTTGATGTCCCCTTTGGGTAAGTTGCTCTGAGAAGAGCTCAGTGTAAGGTGACTTTTCCAGATGTGAGTCACTCTCTGCATCACATACAAGGGAAAGAAAAAAAATTAGCCCAATTTTACAGCATTTCTGGTAAAGGAATGCAGGGAATGTGTCGTAAACACTCCCCCCACCAAATAGGAGGTAAATTGAGCTGCGAGTGTTTGAAACACTGGACTTGGGAGAATTGGTGGGAATTACTGGAGGGCGGTTGAGCCTCTTTCAGTCAAATTTTTGGTTTTTTCATTCCTCAATTTCTTTCCTTTGTACTTGAGATGACGAGGGAGCTTTTTTTCCCTGCCCGACTCTCCTGCTGTACCCCAGAATGAGGAAAAACCTGTGGCTGTGTGTTTATTGTCACGGGCTCCAGGATGGCCCCTCCGCAGGGAATCCCAGCCCAGAGCACTCCCCAGGGCCACCCTGCACTGCACCTTCCTGCCTGTCACAGAATGAAGGTGTTTCCCCACCCTGGGAAGATCTTTATCCAGAAACAAGGAAACCAACAAAGCACCCAGCAACCTTTCTCCCCCTCGTGAAAATATTTTAACGATCCCAGATAAAAGAGCCAAGCCTGACAGGGCACATGACACGTGCTTTTCACGGATTTGGTTTCTGGGCCGAGTGAAGGAATGCACTTAGAAATGCTGTTTCCCTCACATAAAAACACTGAATTAGCATTTCTGCCTGAGTGATCCTCAGTGCAACATTGCTACGTGCAGGACACTACAGGATAAGCAAAAACCCACACAAAATGTTCTTATAAAACTGCACAGTGCTTGGTTTGCTTCTGTTAATCCCCTGAGTCCATCAGTTCTTCCATCTGCTGATAGGAACAAGGCTCTCCTCCGCAGAGCCCTTTATCCAAAAGCTCTGCTCTGCGAGATCCAAGTGGAACCAGGAGCCATTGGCCAGCTGAAAACAGTGATCCCAAAGAGTGTCTGGAGACACTTCAAGGCCAGGCTGGATGGGGCTTGGGGCAAGCTGGTCCAGGGGAAGGTGTCCCCCCTGCCCATAGCAGCGGGTGCAATGAGACAATCTTCAGATCCCTTCCATCCCAAACCACTCTGGGATTCTGTGACCGGGGTGTAAATTTTGGGATGATTTTCCTTAAGGCTGGCTTTAAAGTGCAGCAGGAACAGTCGAGGGTTAACAAGGTTAGGCATCGTGTCCAGATTAGTCTATCAGATGACCCGAAGCAAGGGTTATATTAAAAAATGCCTTAATTAAAAAATACAGGTCAGAACCAGTTTAAGCTCCCGACCCGCGGTTATATTCCCTAATTAGAAGGCTCGGCCACATCCCTCAGAGTGATGGATGAGCCGTGGCTGCCTCGTGGCACCACACGGAGAGATGGGACACGGCTCCCCAGGCCCTACACCACTTCGCTTCATTCCAATTCTCCTCTCTTTTTTTTTCTTTCCCTCCCCAGAAATTAATGGACTGCAGGCACTCAGGAAGTGGAAACCATCCATACAGATGATGCCCTGCCTGGCTCAGCCCTCACCAAAACTGCCAAGCACAGTCTTGGGCCCTATAAACCCCACACTCAGGTGAAACCAAGCCCCTTCCCAAAATTCCTGGCTGGAGGAGGTGAACCCTCCCCATGAACATCACCTGAGTGGTCCTGCTTGAAATATCCACCTGGCATTTGGGCAAAAGTGCTTTTCCACTCAGAAAAATACAAAAGAACTGGAAAAGACCACAAGGAAGTGTCAGGAAATAGGGTGAGGAGCTGAGTCTCTCACCATCCATGAATAAAGACCTTCAGCATCTGAAAGGAAGGAAAACAAGTGTTTTGCATTACAGTTTAGATGCCAGAAAAGAGATGTACCTTCAATGAAAGTTTTAAACTACCCCCCCCCCAAAAAACCCAAACCCCCAAACAAACAAAAAACCCAAAACCAAACAAACCCTTCTTTAAAATTATTTTTATAATTTTTTTTTATTTTGGTATAACCCATTGCAAATTCAAATAACTTACATATTTCCTTTATCTACTACCCTAAGTAGAGATTTTGCTACACAGTTTGCAATTCCTTTGGGAAAGTAAATTGGTAATCTGATGTAGAAAGCCACAACCAGAAGAGAGCTTTCCAAATTAGAGGGAAAACAAAGCATTTCCTTCAAAACAAGGCTCATTACTTGGCTGTTTCAGCATGCAGGGAAATTCAGAAGGTGCCTGATAGGTGTTTGAGATAAAACGGAGTGGGAATGTCCCAGGGACAGTGGGTTTGTCTGGGATTCCTTTTGCTGCCTCTCTCCCTGTGGGTCTCCATTACATGCCATTATTGCCTTACATCCTCCTGCCCCATTTGCATAATGAAAACAGATGAGTTGTAAGGGCTGGCGAGAGGCACCTCCATCCCTTCCCTGCCGGAGGAGGACAGGAGAGGAGCTCTCCATGTCCTTGTCAACCCAGCTCAGTGACAGCAGCACGCCTTTATTAGGATCTGCCGACCCACCCTGGGCTACTCCTGCCCTCCATCCCCATCAGCCTTGTCTGTGGGATAACTCAGAAACATCCCCTGGGCTCATCCTGCCCCTCCATCCCATCCGCCTCGCCTGTGGATAACTCAGCAAACAAACATCCCCTGGGCTCATCCTGCCCCTCCATTCCCATCAGCCATGCCTGTGGATAACTCGGAAACATCCCCTGGGCTCATCCTGCCCCTCCATCCCCACCAGCCTTGCCCATGGATAACTCAATGAACATCTCCTGGGCTCCACAGCGGTGGCAGGAAGCCCCCAGAGCCCCCACGGTGGGATTAAGCACGCAGGGCAGGGAACATCTCCATCGGGAGCAATTTGTGCAGCCCTAATCGCTGATCAGAGCCCAGCTTTGACAGATCCCGCTTTTCCCTGTAATCCCCGTTCCTTTTGTAATCCCCACTGGCTCCAGCCCGGGCCTGGGGAGCTCTACAAGCAAGAGCTCGAGCGTGACGGAGGGACAATGGGGTTTGGGGCGAGCTGCTGACAGCTGAATGTGCTCCAAGATCTCCCAGTGCGGCCCTGAGGCTCCAGCATCCCAAAAAACCAAGGATCAGGGCAGGTTTTCCTCCATCCCGGAGTTATCACTGGAGAAGAGCTCCCCGAGGAAGCCTGCGGGGTTCCTGGCTCTCACCTCCTCCTCCCCGCAGCCCTGCAGATCCCATAAATCAGCCGGGAGAGGGAAGTGTAAATAGGGCATCGGAGGGGTCAGTGAGGCTGAAGGGCACCTGCCACCTCCCCTGCCTCGAGGGAAGGGCGTAGGGCAGCCTCGGGATGCGGGAGTCAGGGAGGGTCCCGTGACCCTGCGGATCAGACGGGAAGGTGCCCCAGCCTGATCCGCTTCCCCTGGCTGACATTTGGATTTAGCAGCTCCCCGCTATCTAATCGCCTCAAATCCCATTCGCATCCCAAACTGCCCAGGGGTTTGAGCCACCAGAGCTCCGGCAGGATGGTGGTACTCACGGTGAGGCTGGCAAGGATTGACCATGGAGAGCTGAGAAATCCCAAATGCCACATCCTGTGGGATGAGGGAGAGGAGGAGGAGAGCTGAGAGCAGAGCACTGAGGCCTTCAATTCAGAACCCTGTGTCTTAAAATCTTCTGTTCCTGTGGGTGACAAGCCTCGTTTCCTCTCTTAAAGGATGGGGGAATAAACCTTTCTAAACTGCCTCTTTAAAAGCTGGGAACTGGAAAGGAACAACCCACACGCATTCATGTTTAAAACTCTGGGATTTTAACTCTGTGGGAGACCAGGACAGTGCCCCAAGGGGAAGCTGATTCCTGGGGCTTCATGGCTCAGCTTGAGCATTCTGAAAATTAAAACAAATAAAATTATTTGAAATTATGTTGAACCCCCAAGGGAATTTCCAGGAGCTTCCCTGGAGCATTTGCACCCCGAGTGCCACCCAAGGGAGCGACAGCACCAACACCACCAGGACTGGCCCCACAACACCCATTCTTCCCCAAGCAGGAGATCCTCCAGCTCTTCCCTTCTCTCCTACCTTGCTTCCCCTCACCTCACACTTGGGCTTCCCTGGCAGTGCTCCTGGGCTGGAGCAGCAGACAGGAGGAATGTGGCACACCGGGTTTGTTTGGATGAAGCGACAAGGGGGATTACCGTGAGTTTCCTGATGGAAAACCGGCACCGCCGCCGTCTCCGAGATTGGTGCAGGGATCCCAAAGGAAAAATTTGACACAGATGGGGGAAACAAATCCCCCAAACAGAGTGAATGATGCTCCAGGAGTGCCAACCCACAGCTACATTTCCAAAAATAGCTGAATCCAAAGTCCCCAAATATCAGGAATTTCACTGTAATGTCCTCCAACACCCAGAGAGGAGCCAGTGCAGCAGAGCCTGGAGTGCTGGTGGGACTCGTGTCCCTGACTCTGGTGGCCCTGGGAGCCATCCCAAGGAGCATGGCCTGTGTCACAGCCCGAGCAATCCACCCTTTGCCTGATGCCCTCCTGCAAATATTCTTCCTGCTGGCGAAAAGCAAACCAAGGGAGGGAGAAGGATGGAAAGGCACTGAAGGTTAAGTTCAGCTTGCTGGTGTATGCCCTGCCCCATAAGCCAGGCCTGGGGTTTGCCAGCAGGGAAACCAAGGGGAGAGGGATAAATCCTCACCCATCAACCCCACAATGGAGTTTCCTTGTGCTGACAAACACTGCTCCCCACTAAGAGTAGTTTTACCTCGCGAGGGGAAGTGGAGGGACAGCTCCAACCTCTGCTCTCTGTGACAGGGACAGGAGCCAGGGAACAGCTGGAGCTGTGCCAGGGCAGGTTTAGGGTGGATATCAGGGAAAGTTCTTCCCCCAGAGGGTGCTGGGCACTGCCCAGGCTCCCTAGGGAATGGGCACAGCCCCAGAGCTCCAGGAGTGTTTGGACAATGCTCCCAGGGACGCACAGGGAGGGATTGTTGGGGTGTCTGTGCAGGGCCAGGGATTGGATTCATGATCCCTGTGGATCCGTGATTCCTGGGAATCCTTTCCAACTCAGGATATTCCAGGATTTATGATTCCTCTCTCCAGCAGCACCGTTTGCTCTGCAAGCAGGGGATTTTATAGGAAACAAAGATAAAGAAATCCAACGGCAAAACTACTCTGAAAACCCACCAGGAACAGGCAGAGAGCTGGAAGAGCACTCCCTCTCCCTTAACCTTCCTTGGGATCCCAGTGCCAGCGGTACAGAGGTGGGGAGACAGGAGTGGATGCCACAGCTGTTCCTACGGATACTCACAGCATCGGTCAGGATTAAAACCTGGAGAGATTTCCTTCCTGAAGATCACTGCTGCAGAGGTTTTCCCCCTCTGCTCACAGCCCATTCCTGCTGCCCACATCTGGTTGTGCACTTAGGGTGCAGCGTTTGGGGAAAATCCCCAGGATCATACATTTCCCGTGGCACAGCAGGCAGCTGGGGCAAAACAAGATCTGTGATGTGCCACGTTTTGAATTCTCTCAACTTTGCTCAGCCCTTGGCTTAGCTGAGGGAAAACCCAGGATATAAAGTGATTTCAGGTTTTTGGGTTTTGGGGGTTTTTTTGCTCGGAGATTCAGAGTCATCTCTGTGGAAACACCTGCAACGCTCAGTGCTTTCCCCTGAACAACCCCAGGAGGAGAGCCCAGCGATCAATCCGAGGCTTTAGCACAACTCCCAAAGAAATCTTGTTCTTCCACTGCTAGGGCTTTATCTTTTGAAGTGATGAACCATAATCTCATTAGCTTGGCTCCTTCAGAGATGCAGAGATTCCATGTGGTTGGCAAAGGAGGCAGGGATTCAGGAAGCAAGGCTGCATCCTCATTAAACACGGGCACTGTTTTTTTCCATCTTCTCCTGCTTCTACAAGATATCAGTATGTACAACGTGTGCTCTGAACTGGTTTGGTCTAATCCTCCTTTTTGTCTGCCTTTCAGCTTTTAAACCAGTCTGGGATAAGCCCTGCTGAGGAAAATGCCAGGCTGGCTCATGCCAAGTGAGTTACAGGAGCCACAAGCTCTGGTTACGTGTGACAGCAGTGCCAGGAGCGAGTCCCAAGCTGAGCCAGGTCCAGGAGAAGAGCTCTGGGATGAGTTTCCATCACCAGGGACAGGTTTCCATCACCAGGGACAAGGCAGGGTAGAGAGAACCAGTGAGAAGTAGGGATAAATAAGCCCCTTCCCAGAGTCACGATTATTTGTAATTGAGCACCTAAAAAAGAGTTGACAGCCTTTCTCTGATGTTTCACAGCTTTCAAAGTGTCAGTTTTTCAAGTCAAGTTGTCCAAAAGTCTCATTATCAGTGATTCCAACTTTCTGTTAAAAAAAAAAAAGGCAGTTAAAATTTACTTTGACATTAATACAGAAAAAAACCACTTTTAAAATTATACTTATCTTACCTTGGGGAAAACCTCCAAACTCTACGTTTTGAAGCCACATTTGAATTCAAATTATTCTCCTTTTCATATGTAGAAAATACTGGTGATTGACACCAAAGTGATTGAAATCAGAGTTTCAAATATGTCTTTTATAAGGTGAAGTATAGACAAAGAAAAATCTACTTTAAAAAAACCTGTTTTTAACAGATAAAAACACAACCAAAAAATAAGTGCCATGACATGCAACAGCAAACTGAGTTCTGAAAGATATGAAGTAGTGAGACAGAGCTCAGAAGGCATAAAAAGAGAACTGGCATTTATCTGGAGAATCAGGATATCTGTTACCAAGCCCCTGTTTTGCCTCTCCTGCTTTGGACAGTTCCCCAATTCCAGCTCACTGCTGTGCCATGGGACAGCAGAGTAGAGTCACCACGGAAGGATTCCCTCAGCTCAGCCTCACAGAGCTGGAACATTCGAATTCCCTCTCTTGACAAGCTCTGCTGGGATATTCAGCCTGGAGCGAAGCTGTGAGAGTAAAATCAGGAGCAGGAAGGGAATTCTGGTGCTGCAGGGTTTGCCATCCCATCCTTGCCTGTTCGTGCCCGGGAACGCCGGGAGCATTCCCAGAGCAGCAGGGAAAAGGCTCTGCTTTGGGGTTTATTCAGTGCATTCCTCCCCAGCAAACTGTGCAGACTTTGTGTCTCTGCAGCCTCCCGAATGTGGCACCCTGGAAAGGAGTCAAGGCGAGGCAGAGCTGCTCATTAAGGTGGGCTGGGGGCACCGAAAGAGATGCAAATCACCCTGGGGACTGCCAGGAATCGCTGGCCAGGCCCTCTGTGCTGGCTCCGGGAGCCCCCAGCCCACAATGAGCCCCGGGGTCAGCCAGAGGCTTGCCAAGTGGGCACACACCCAAGGGCAGCCCTGCCTTCCAGCAGCAGGACCTGCTGCTGCCCCGCGCTGCAGCTCATCCCCGGAGCTCCATCACCGCCTTTTCCTGCCAAAACCTCATGGCAGGGGAGAGGGGAGCCTTCAGATGTCCTCAGATCAAACAGATCACACAAAAACCTTGACAGGCTCGCAGGGAATTCAGAATCACACCATGGGTTGGGTTTGGGAGGGACTTTAAAGCTCATCCAGTGCCACCCCTGCCATGGGCAGGGACACCTTCCACTGTCCCAGGGTGCTCCAGCCTGGCCTTGGACACTGCCAGGGATCCAGGGGTAGCCACAGCTTCTCTGGGCACCTGTGCCAGGGCCTGCCCACCCTCACAGGGAGAATCTCTTCCCAATATCCCATCTAACCCTGCCCTCTGGCAATCTGAAGCCTTTTCCCTCTGTCCTGTCACTCCAGGCCTTTGTCGAAATTTGCTGAGCAGCTTCTGGACAAGTTTCTACTATGGCAAAAAAAACCCCTAAAAAACACCCAAAACCACAAAAAAAACCCAAACAACCAAAAAAACCCCACCCAAACCCCAAAAACCAAACAACCCCACCAAAAAAACAAACAGAAAACCCCCAAAAACCTACCAAACAAACAAACAAAAACCAAACAAAAAAAAAACCCAAAACAAACAAAAAACCCAACAAAACAACCAAAACAAACAAAAAGCCACTACCACCAACAAAAATCACAAAACAAACAAACAAACAAACAAACAAACAAGAACAAAACAACAACCAAAAAAAAAAAAATAATAACAACCCCAAAAAAACCACCCTAAGAAACAAAACCTATAGCTGCAACACTCCAGGTCTTGTAAGAGGCACAGATCTGTGACCAGTTTTGTGTTTCACTCTGTTCCTTCAGCTTTGGGCTGTGTGAGCAGCGGAGATGAGAGCTCCTCCTTTAACCCTGCATGGAAGTTATTTGCCTTTCAGAAAGCCACAAAATGGTCCACAGCAGCTATTGGCACCAGATGTCATTGGGCTGGAGGGCCAGACTAGCCAGAGCTGGGGTGGGGGGAACTGTCCATGACATTAAACAGATTCCCTGGTTTCAGGCATCATCTGCTGGGTTTTGGAAGTCAAGTCTCCCCCCAGCAGGATCCCAGTGTGATTCCAGAGGCGCTGAATCCCCAGCTGACACAATCCAGAGCTCTGCTCAAGTCGGTGGCGTTGCAACTTCAGTCACAGGATCTGGTTCCCCAAATTTCCAGCTCGGCATGCTGCGATCCTGACAGCACTCTGTTAGTCCAAGACAATCCAGGGCTTGGCAGGAATGCCCCTCTTGTTTTAGTGGAAACATTCCTAATGTTGTGATTTTCCATCTGTAATTACCAGGGGATTAAATTCTGCTGCGGATGACTCGCTGAGGTGCTCTGAGAGAGGAGAGAGGCAAAACCAGGGGAAAGGAGAGCAGGAAGGAGGCTCTGCAGACACAGAACCATGGAATTATTGAAGGTGGGAATGACCTTTAAGATCATCAGCCCAGCACCACCATCGCCTTCTCAAGTGCCACATCCACAGGTTTTTGGAACACTTTCAGGGATGCTGACTCCACCGTTTCTCTGGACCACCCTTTCCATGAGGAAACTTTTCCTAATATCCACTCTAACCCCACCCCCTCAGGGATCCAGCCTGCCCGGGGGTCACACAGACCTTCTGGAAGTGGTACAGATGCTCCACTCTCAGCAGCCCAGGGGGAAAGCTCATAAATTAGTTGCTCCTCATCCTCCTGCCCTCCACATCCACCAAGTGCACATGGACTTGAGTTTCCTTCCCCTTCTCCTGCCCTGGGTGCAGCAGAACTTCTTCCAAGGATGAGTTTAAGCCTCCAGCCTCAGCTCAGAGGCAAATCAAGGCTATTTACCGATTTATTTTGTTTTTTAACCTCTTTTGCTGATAGCTCTGTGCACTGGGGTGTGACTCGGAGCCAGCACCAATAATGAACTCACAGGATAGCACCCCTGGGGAGAGAGCAGGGGAATTTGGGATACAGAAGCTCTCTCTCCTCAGGCACAGGGGAGCTTTGCTAGTGAAGGAGTTTGCAGCGAGGGATGCTTTGGACTCAAGCAGAACAACACACCGAGCCTTTCACATCCCATATAGATTTTTTTCCCTGTGCTTTCTACACAATTCCTGCCAGGATTTTTCAGACATTTAATCAGCACTCAGCCTCTTTAAGGGTCTGTCTCTGGGGGAGCAGATTCAGCAGTGATAATTTCGGCTGCTTAATCTCGGTTGATTAATTTCAACAGTCTGTTGACAATAGACACCACGTGGCCGCGGCCAGAGAAGCTCCATGGTCTTCTCTGAGATTCAGAGCAGGTGTGAAACGCTTTAAAACACCTCGTTCCTGCAGGAGAGGTAAAAGCTTCATTGCCCTAATGAGGGAATGGACTGGCCCAGGTTCCAGAGCGATGATTGCCCTGCTCTGAAAGGTCACTCAGTGTCCCCAGATCCCTGGATGTCTGCTAGAAACTTGCAGAGGAAAGGGCAAAGTGATCCAAGAGGAGCTGGATCCGTTTTCTGAATTTCTGCACCGCCTTAAGGAGAAGGAATTTAGGTCCTGCTCTCAGCCTCAGAGCACAGCCTCTGTGAGGTGTTCAACTAAAGGAGTTACCAAACTCTGAGAGAGAGACAGATACATCTTAATCAGAGAATCCCAGAATGGTTTGGGTTGGAAGGGACCTTAAAACTCATCTCATCCCACCCCTGCCCTGGGCAGGACACCTTCCACTGTCCCAGGCTGCTCCAAGCCCTGTCCAGCCTGGCCTGGAACACTCCCAGGGATGGGGAGTCCACACTGCTCGTGATGTTTTAATGTTTTTGAGACAAACAACGACCGCGGAATGTCTTAGCTCACATTGCAGGACACGGCAAGGGCGTTTCTGGAATACATTTTGCGATTCGGAATTGCAGATGGCTGAGGAAAAGGTTTTGAGATGAGATAGTAACAAAATAATTTTGCATTCCTAAATCAGTGCGTGTGCAGGTTTTAAGTTACATTTTGAAAAGCGATCTTTACTCCAATAGCAAAGTGGATTATTTATGAGTAACTGAGGGTCCAAGACCAGAGCTGGCTCAGGTGTTGAGTCTTCAAGCCACAGTAACACCAATATTTTTGGAAAACAATGCTATGTTAAATCCAGCTAAAAAGCAAAGAATTCCTGAACTGAACTCACATGAAAGAGTTTGGTTTTGAGACAATACAGCTTTTTTCCTACATTGAGCAACCTGGTCTAGTGGAAGGTGTCCCTGCCCTCGGCAGGGGGTGGAACGAGATGGTTTTCATGGTGCCTTCCATCCCAAACCACTCTAGGATTTACTGGAGCATTTCCAGCCTTTTTTACAGCACTATTTAGGTCTGAACACTAAACTTTAGCAACAGAGCTGGACTCAAAATCCCTAGTGCTCATCCACCTCCACTCATCCAAGTTTCATACACAAAGCTGGGGGTTTTTATATATTTTATACATAAAACCAGCATCACTCCAAAGACACGAGCCAGGTCAGCCCTTCCCCACCAAGGGATTTGTCCCAGTCCAGCCTGGCTGTTGTGCTTCCCTGCACTTCTTTCCCACCATTTCTTAGCAAACACGGGCAGAGTGCAGGCACGTGTGTCAGGGGAGAACAGGACGAAGGAATGGAGGAAGCCCATCTCCAAGAAATCGCTGATTAAAATTGCTCCCAAGTTCCCGTTTCCTCCACAAACAAAACAGCCTGCGAAAGTCCAGGCTGGGGTGGATAAAATATCAGCCACGTGCCTGACTTACAGCGCTGGGACTGAGGTTTGGGCACCATTTCAAGACCTTCCCCTAGGAGTCTATCCAAACCCTCATTGCTTCTGATGTGGAATAATTTGGAAATGTTTTTAGGCTGCCGGCTGGGATAACACAAGGGCTATTGTAAACACACACGCAGCTGATCAGCACCAAACCCACACAAATATGGGCTGTATACACATAAATAACTGGCGAGAAAAAAAATACAAAATCAATCAGAAGGCTGAATTAAAGGAAAAGAGGAAACCGCTGAGCAGGTCTTGAGCAAAACCAAATACTGCTTATGGAAAGAGTTCTGTTTCACCTAATTTTAATAAATGAAACTAATTTAAAAGCAGGCCACTAGATTTAAAGAGCTCCAGCCAGAGCCAGCTGTCATCCAAGTGCAGGCAGCAAAGTGGACCATGATTTCCGCAGATGCTGTTTCAAAAACGCTGCTGCCAGCCAAGAAAGTTGGGAAATTTAAGAGAGCATAACCAGGGCAGGGTGAATAATCTGCTGGAGATCCAGGGCCCAGGCTGGAGCTCCAACCCTGGTGCTTCCCCATCTCTGCTTTGGGGGGAAAAGGAGAGGATTGCTTGTTTGGAGTCATGGTTCTCTGGGGTAATGTGACTAGTGGTTTCTCCACTGTGGTGGTCGGGAAGAAATTCCTCTCACCTGTGAGACTTTTCCCAGCTGGCTTCAGTGTGGAGTGGTGTTTTGGAGCTGCCCAGCTTTCAGGGAGCCTAAAATGGGTGTCTTCAAGGGAAGCCACAGCCAAATGTTGGCATAATTCACACTGGGGGATGGAGGGTCCCTGCCCCAGGATTTCCAGGGGGCTCTGCTCTGTCTCGTGGCTTTACATCCTTTATTATTTCTTCCGAATTTCTTGGCAAGTGGATGAAACAACTCATGCCTGCAGGTGAGCGAAGGATGAACAAAGTCACCTTCCTTCTGGAACACTGAGCATTTTTCCATCTCCCCCCAGAGGTGAGATGGGGCAGAGGATACACAGAACCTCGCACCATGGCTGCTATCCACATCGGCACCTGCTTTTCCTGCAGGAACAGGAGGGTTTCTCCTCATCTGACCCCAAAAGGACTCGAGATCTCCGGGCGTTTCTGTCCACCCTGCCAAGCCCAGGCTGGGATTTAAAGGAAACAACAGCAAACCAGCCTGTCAGGGTTACGGATGTGGAATTTTTTCATCTTGGCATGGATGGATCTTGAGCAGAACCATTCCACGTGTTTGTGGGGAGAGGGAGCCTCGTTCCCAAAACGAGACAGCAGAAAGGTTTCCCTGCAGCAATAAATCCATCCGGATAATAACAGAGTGGTACATGACTGTTCTGTGACTGCACCATCTGCAAACAATATTTCCTTGAGTAGGAAGTAGCTGGAAAGTGAAGTAACATTCCATGTGGAGAGGCTTAAGTCCCTTGCTCTTCCACCACTGGCGCTGCTTTGGCCAGGCTCATACTCGAAGCGATGCTTAAAATAAATAAAAGGATTTGTCCAAGCCTTACGTGGGCCTTTGGTATCCCCTGTAATCACAGAGCTCGTGGGCTGGGTCCCACCTAAAGGCCAGAAGGACTGATTAGAGCCCCCTGGATGTGATCCTGCCCCAGGCCAGGCTGATTTTCAGGAAATAGCAGCACGTTGGCAGCGTCTCCTCAGAACACACTGACCCGAGGCCTGTTGAAGATAATCACAGACTTCCCCTACTGCAGCAGCCTCTGGGCAGAGCAATGTCATCAGCTCCTCCTGGCCCATTCACAGGGCCATTTCCCAAAGGAGAAGGCTGGTGCCAGGATAACTCCAGTCAAAATCCATCGCCAGCTCTTGTACAAAGGAAAACAAAGCTCCTGAAGTTCAGCACGTCTAAGGCAAAGTGGAGAGAAGTGTGTAAAACAATTAGAGCACCTAATAAAGCATGGAGGGAAGTGGAGAGCATGAATTTTATGTGAGTTTATCATTTGCAAGGCTTAATTTAATCAAGATAGCAACCAAAGTGTGACCCTCCACGGGAAAGTCCTCACATCTTTGTCCTTGACCTTGTCTGAAAGGCTTTGCTTAAGCCCTGGACACTGTGGGCTGAGCCAAACGAGAGTCTGAATCACCCTTTGCTTGGTGACCTGTCCTGATAACCTCATCAGACCATTTCAAGCACTACTTTTACCCAGAATAAATTTATAAGTTATGCATGAAACCATCAGGATCTTGCTGTTAGTTCCCCCAGATTCCTGTTACACAGGAAACCCTCTGCCCTGGATTGGGAACAGGTTCGAATTTAAGCCTCCTTTAAACCTAAGATCCTGTCCTGACTCAAGCTGGAGGTTTCCCAGAGAAGCTGTGGCTGCCCCTGGATCCCTGGCAGTGTCCCAGGCCAGGTTGGACAAGTTTGGAGCAGCCTGGGACAGTGGAAGGTGTCCCTGCCCATGGCAGGGGTGGCACTGGATGAGCTTTAAGGTCCCTTCCTACCCAAGACTGACAAGGAGCACACAGGCTGGAGCTGGGACCCTTCAGGAAGCAATGATCTCCCCAGGGCCTATACATAGAAACATTAAGGAGACTCTCTTCAGACTCCAGAGATTTTTAAAATAGAAACACTAGAACTACATGGGCTGTAAAGTCGTTATCATCAGCCACAGGAAAAGGAACATGGGTTCAGCTCAAGGCCCAGGACAGTGGAATTTTGGACAAGCATCCTTCACCAAGCCAAGGTTTAGAGGCAGTGGGAGCAGGGGATGAGGATTCCTGCACATCCTTTGGAGGGGTGATGAGCAGAAGAACCTAAGAATATTCCCAAAGCTGCAATAAATCAAGACACACATTTTCCTGGGATGCCCTGTAGTTTGAAGACACCCAAAATGCTAAGAAAAGCTAGGTCCTGCCAAGATGGCATCCCTGGGAAGTTTAGATTGGAGACTGGGAAAAATATCTTGAAAGGGCTGTCCAGCACAGGCTGCCCACGGCAGTGGTGGAGCTGCCATCCCTGAAGGGATTTAAAATCCATGTGGATGCGGCATTTGGGGAAATGGGTTGGGGGTGGCCTTGGCCATGCTGGGACAATGGTTGGACTCAATGATCTCAGGGGGCTTTTCCAACCTAAATGATTCTCTGATTCCATGAAATTCCAGCAAGAGAGCAACCACCTCACTGACAGCCAGGAGTCAGCACAGAGATGGACCTTAGAGAAGCTTTTAGGAGAACATAAAAGCCATATTTCTGATTTCCTTCAGAGCTTTGCCCAGCAGCCACCCAGGTGAAAAATCCCAGACAGGAGACTGGAATGGATGTGGTTCCAGTCTCATTTTCCTGTGGTGATCACTTTGCACATTCCCAGCTCCATTTCCGCCACTTCCATTTGGGCTGCTGAGGACACTAAAAGCACTGACCCTGTTTGTTTCCATGAAGCCAAGCTCTGGCTGAGGTCAATTCCAGCTGGAACAAGCAATCCCATAATACCAGATGTGTGTCTGAGGAACAGAAAAACAGCACTCCTGCTCCTGGCTCTTCCACAGATTTCTAGTGGGACCTTGGGAATGTCACTTAGAGGGGAATGTGGCAAAGGCAGGTTAGGTGTGTGCCAAAAGGGGTTAGATAGGGCTGTTTTGGGGTTTTTTTTGCTGTGGTATTTTGGTTTTTTTAAGGACATTTTCTGGCAAAAATTACCATTATTTCAACACACTTTCCTCTGGAAAATTCAACCTGCAAAATACCATAGTGTATCAGCATTGAGAAATGCCTGGTCAGGTCTAATTAACATTGTGATTCCAAGACAAAAGGGCTTGGCTCCATGGACCTCAGCACGTGTGCTTTCACATCAGACACCGCTCCCTCTGAAACACTCTGAAATTCCCCCTGCCCTTTTCCAGCAACTTCCACGATACTTTGGATCACCAGACTCCAGGCCAGCTGTGGATTATGAGTCCTGACCCCACCACCAGGCCTTTGCACAACACGAAAGGGAGGAAACTCTACCAGTAGGAATTTAGTGAAAAAACCTTTGCTTGGGGAGAAAAATCAGAAAAAAGGGGAAAGGGATAAAGCACATGGCTTGTTTCAGGGTGGAAAGTGTAAATGGTGCCATAGAGTACACCACCAGTTCATGGTGCCATAGTGTATTTTTCACTGCAAAGTGAAGCACATACCCCAGTAAGCAAGAAATCCTTCCTTGTGAGGGTGGGGAGGCCCTGGCAGAGAAGCTGTGGCTGCCCCTGGATCCCTGGCAGTGTCCCAGGCCAGGCTGGACAGGGCTTGGAGCAGCCTGGGACAGTGGAAGGTGTCCCTGCCCATGGCAGGGGTGGCACTGGATGGAGTTTAAGGTCCCTCCTGATGCTAAACCCCCCAGTTTGAGCCCAGGCTGCTCAGAAACACCTACCTGAAGGCCCTCGGGTGCTCAGCCAGCTCTCCCCACCCTGTGATGACAGCACAAGCCGTTCCCAGCGCTGGCAGCCCTCCAGGATCATCAGCAGTTTAATAACACCAGCATTTCTGGCTCAATATCACAGTATCTCAGGGCCTTTCAAGAGTTCACAAGTATTGAAGAGTTTGGTTTGCTTTGGCTCTGGAGAGTCCAAGCTGGAAATCTGTGTGGCTTGATCCAGGACACTCCTTGTAGGGAGAGAGGGATGATGTTGGGTAATGGAGAGGCTTGAGTGGCTCCAAGATCAGGGAGGTTGAGTAGAGGTGGGAGGTAAGCAGGGACAGTTTCCAGTTTTGGGCTTTGGACCCTCATTTCGTGAGGCTGCTTCCAGGGAGGATCTGTGCTGAGCCACTGCATCTTGCAGGGACGTCACTGAAGCCTCTAATTCCATGGAATCACGGAGTTAAGGTTGGAAAAACCCTCTGAGATCATCAAGTGCAACCATTCCCCAGCACTGCCAAGGCCACCATTAACTCACGTCCCCAAGTGCTACATCCACATGGATTTTAAATCCTTCCAGGGATGGGCCTCCATCCCTGCCCTGTGCCAGGGCTGGACAACCCTTGCCATGAAGAAATTTTTCCTAATATCCACCCTGAGCCTCCCCTGGCCCAGCCTGAGGCCGTTCCCTCTCCTCCTGTCCCTGTACCCTGCGAGCACAGCCCGACCCCCCTGGCTGTCCCCTCCTGTCAGGAGCTGTGCAGAGCCACAGGGTCCCCCTGAGCCTCCTTTTCTCCAGGCTGAGCCCTTTCCCAGCTCCCTCAGCTGCTCCTGGGGCTCCAGACCCTTCCCAGCTCTGTTCCCTTCCCTGGACACTCTCCAGCCTCTCACTGTCCCTCTGGCTGTGCCCAGGACTGGACACAGCCCTCGAGGTGTGGCCTCAGCAGGGCCAGCACAGGGGACAGGCACTGCCCTGGGGCTGTGGCACACCATGGCTGGCACAGCCCAGGGGCCATTGGCATCTTGCCCACCTGGGCACACCACTTTGGTGCTGGTTTCACCTCAGACACAGCTCAGGTTACCTGTCACCTGTCCCAGCTCCAAAGGGCTGTCAGCAGCAGCTCCTGGATGGAATGTGAGGATCCTCTGTGCCACATCAAAGCCTCGTCCCCTTCCCCTTTCTGGGAGAAGCAGAGCTGAGCACCAGCACTGCTCACAACACTCATCTCCATCCCAGTTCTTGTCCCAGAGCTCCTGCACATCTGGAAAAGCACAAAACACCCCACAAAACAACTGCCCCGAGTCAGATGCCTTCGACCTGAGTCACCGAGCAGGACACAGAGGAAAAGGCAAACGGTATTATTCCAAGGAATTCTGCAATGAGGAAAACAAACCCAAACAAAAAAAACTCACACCCACCAGGGAAGCCGAGGAACCCCAGCAGTCAGAGCTGCCCACAACAGCTCAGCTGTCTCTCAACACCCCTGCAACTGCAGAGCCAAGACATCCGAGCATGCTTGAACCTCCTGGAAGCAATTCCAGGGCTCGGTGGTGAATTTAAGTCATGTCTTAACACACTTTCACCTCCACGCCTCCAAAGCACCTCACGGTGTTCTCCTGTTGGCTTCCCAGTGGGATATGTGAGTTTCGGAGGCTTGGGAATGGAATCACAGTGCAGCCCTTCCAAAGGTGGCCTTCAGCCCACATCAAGGGGGAGAAGCCCAGCTGCCATCCCTCGGACAGTGTTTCTCCCAATTGCCCCCCAAAATCCTTCAATAGGATCAACCGAAACAGCTTTTTAAATTTTTTTTTTTTTCATTTTTATTTCCAAGTCAGCCCAGGCAACCAACAAACACTTCATCTGTCTGCTTGGACTTCCCTGAATCCCCATTTCTTTGGCATGGTCCTCAAGCAGGTGTCCTCCAGGTATCCTATGGCTCTGCTCTGCAGCCCAGCCTCCTCTGAACCCTCAGTATTAACAAGATTTCTCAGACACTCTCTGCTTTTGTTGGATGTTGCCCTCAGCCCAAGGGGACTCTCCTCTTCCCTTTGAATCTGGCAGCACGAGTCCTGCTGCCTGTAGATTTATATGGAGGTACATCAAGTTCTCCTTCCAGTAAACAGGACTGGGTAATCAATTCCGAATGAAGGTTTGCGAAAAAAACCATTCTCAGACAGTCCCTTTCAGGGAAGAGTTTCTAAACTGCTTCCAAGTTGCTAATAAAAAAAAAAAAAGCAAATGATGATGTGCTAACAGCACTTCCAATACTTGGTGTCTCCCCAAAGCCACAGCTCACGAGGGTTAACACGCAAACCCAAAGAACTGTGCGAGCTCCTGAGCCTCCTGTTTGCAAAAAAAGAACATTTCAGCAGTCCCTGAAACAGGCCAAACAAACATTTCCCAAGAATCACACAGGTATTGCTGAGCTCGCCTTGGAATGACAGGAATCTGCTGGAAGAGGTCTCTGGTGCCTATTCCAGGACTATTTCCTCCAATTCTTTTTAAGCCAGTGCTTCCAAGAGTTAAAACCCCACTGGTTTTAGGCGAGCTCTCATTTTATTTAAGGCATGAAGGGAACAATATTTATCATTCAAAGGAGCAAATTCTGTTTCGTGCCTTCTCCTATTTTTGTCCTCTGCCTCTAGACAGGAGCGTCCCTTCCCTGTGCTAATTAATAGAAGGATAAAGGCACACCTTGGGGTGGAGAGCTTTATAGAAAATTTAATTACAGATCCTGACTTTCTAATTACCAGACAAGACTCTCACATTATCTGCCACAGGATCCCCCCAGGCTTTACCTGGCTGGAAAGAGGCAGGAGATGACTTTAAAGGCTGGAACGGAAGCTGATCTGACACAGACATAGGAAGGGCCACCAAAAAACTCCATAATGGTGGCAGTAGGGGAGACATCAACAGGTCAGAAGGAGAGAGAAACACTAACAGGACACAGACATCGTAATGGACTTGCCAGAACTGAAGGGAACGGCAAAGCCATAGGGAGATAATGAACCTGCAGCATTGTCAACACAAGCTCAGCCGAGCAGCTGTAAGTCCATTAACAGGCCGAGACTAATTGGAAGGACATGCAAGAGCAGGGCAGGGGGAAAGCTCTCCTCAGAGAAGCTGAAAAGGTCCATGTGCAAACTGTGCTGTGTTTGCACAGCCCTGGACCTGGCAACACGGAGTGATGTGTGATGATCAAGACCACTTGTGTACTTCCCTCTCTGACCTGCAAGCGCTTACATACTCACTCTGGTATGTGCTGAGCTGGTGCCTCACGCTCCCCATTCCGTAAATCCTCTTCCTTTCCAGGCTCAAGTGATGCAAAACGCTCTCTGAGCAGACAACAAACTTGCTGAAGTCGGAGGGGAGCTGCAGCTGGAGAGGTATGGCCCAAAGTCAGTCTGCGGGGCACAAAGAACTCGTCATTTATAAACCCAAATTGTGATCACCAGAAGCTCTCAACAGAACATCCCACAGCACTGTGCACTTGGGGATGCACGACTGAATTCCATGGGTTTTACCAGTTCGTGCTGCCTGGTCCCAATTCTCCTCCATGCTCAGGGTGCTCAGAGCAGTCAGCAGCACAGCTCCCAGTTTAAAGAGGAACCATTCATTAAGGATGCGTTGCTCCTTTTTTGTAGGAGTTGTATTTCTTGATGCATTCAAGGCTTTGCCAGCCAACTCCATAAATCAACTTGTTGGAAAAATTGTCTAAAAAAAGGGAAAAAAGCAATTAAATGTCGTGTCAGCAACACAACCATGCAAACAAGAATTCCTCACCTCACGTACTCCCAACGCATTTTAAAACCCCTTATTACAGAGGCGCTGCTCTGAAAATTGCCTTTAAAAATACCCAATCAGATTTTTAAAAAAATTCCTGAGCGACTGTCATGGGGAAACAAAGCAAGAAAAGAGGAGGAAATGGCGAGTTGTGGGCCACTGTTGGTGGGCACTTGAATGGGAGCCCCGTGCTTGACACCGGCGTGACTCCGAACAAAACCGGAGCCAAGAGCTATTTGTCAAGGGGCACCAATGCACACAAGTGGTGAGAACCTGGCCCTGCTGTAAAAACGTGTCAGGGACTTTTCTGTGGGGCCGCGCCGAGCCCCTGATGGATCGCTGTGCCGGGAGGGCCGCATTGTGAGCCGCAAGAATGAGACATCTGCTCCCTTCTCCCGTGAAAGGAGAGCTTGGCTCGGCCGAGGCCGCGTGAGCAGCTCCTTGCACAAAGCGTGGACGCGGGGGTCTCGTCGCCCCCGATCCACAGCCACCCCCAAGGGCTCAGCCCCAGGATTCTGGGTCTGGGATGGGCAGCTGGCACCCGCACGGCCTCTGATCCTCTGTCTATTCCGAACTCAGGTACCCCTCTGCTTCCCCTACTCTGGGGTTCCGTGCTCAGGACACCATGTCCAAGCTCACACACATGTTCCAGTTCACACAGCACAACCTCTTTTGCTTAAATCCTTGTTTCCTTAAATCCTGTGTGGGCACAGGAACGCTGCACACAGCATCTTGGAATGGTTTGGGTTGGAAGGGACCTTAAAGCTCATCTTGTTCCACCCCACTGCCATGGGCAGGGACACCTTCCACTGTCCCAGGTTGCTCCAAGCCCTGTCCAACCTGGCCTTGGACATTTCAGGGATCCAGGGGCAGCCACAGCTTCTCTGCGCCTCATTTTTCCAGATATCCCATCCAACCCTGCCCTGTGTCAATCTGAATCCACTGCCCCTTGTCCTGTCCCCATCACTTCCCCATCATCTCCCTGGCCGGAGAGGGAAGGATAAGCAGCAGGACATGAGGATTTTCTGGACCTGCCTGTGCAAAGAGGCTCCCCATCCACAGATAAACCAGCAGCTCCTGGGAAGCCAAGCCCTTTCCTTCCCGGGCACAGGCGGGACTCAAGGCTCACAGGCACAGCCTCAGGGAAGCAGGCATAAATTATACAGACTGATTTATGGAAAAAGCAGAAACTTTCTATAGAGAGTTTCAGTTCTGAGCACGTTTTACCCCCCAAAAAATGGAAAATAACGGCATTTGACACACCAGACAACCCTTCAGCAGCCCTCTCCTGACACCCTACACCCTCCACGGGATGAGGAGAGCTGAGAGCTGCCTGGGAATGGACTCGAGACATAAAGAAAATAGGGGAAATAGAAGCATAGAAAAGCACAGCAAAGCGGAAGAAGCAAAAAGAAGGGCATCTGTGTGCTTCAAATATCTCAAAACAGAGGCCCCACTCTGCGAACGCCGCCTCACTGGGGGAGGGAGGGGGAAGGCTGGTTTCCATTTCATTTTCACTTTGAAAACACCATTTTTCCGCGCACCCACTGAAGTGCAAATTTCCTCGGAAGCCATCTGAAGAGCGAGCGTGCCTCAAAGCTGAAGTTTTCTAAACCACATCTGTTCGGATTTACAAAGGCCTGGCCGAGGGAGCCGCCGGGAGCCGTGAGCGGCATTCCCCAGCGCGGCACCCGCAACGTCCCCAGCACCCACCGGGCACAGCAGGGCAGGCAGGGCGGGCGAGGGTGACACCGATGGCTTCCTGCAGCTCCAGCCCCTGGCAGGGACCACACCAGCACTGGGCAGAGAGATAAGGAGAGGCTGCTGGGGGCGATAAACGGGGTGGCCACGCAGCGCCCGGTGCTGAGCACCAACACCTCCCCAGCTGCTGGGGCACCCCGAGAGCTGCCCACCTTCAGCCTTCTGGGGGGGCTGAGCAGTGCAGGACGTGGGGATAATATTAAGGAGGAGGGAATCACCCATTGCTGTGTCTTCCCAGCTCCAGCACGCTCCAGCTTGGTGCCCGGGGCAGGCAGATGGTTTGTACAAACAGCTCACAGGGCAGAGGTCTGGAAAAGTCTCTGAATTCCCCGCTGGCACAGCAGCAGCCTCCCCCTTCCCAGCTGGCAGCTGGCACCGACTGCACTGTCTGCCCCCAGACCCTTTGCCTGCAGCTGGACGGGGCTGGGAGGGAAGGGACACAGCCCCAGGCATGGGGACAGTCCCCAGCCTGGCAGCTGCAGCCGATGGCAGGGATGCCCAGGAGAAGCAGCTGTCCCTTCCCAAGGGCTGGGTGGGAATGCTGGCACCCAGGGCAGACAGGGCCTTTGCAGAGGGTGACGCCCTGGCTGGGTGCCCAGGGACAGCGTTTGATGTGACAAAGGAGCTGTGCAGCCCCAGCAGCACTGCCGGGGGGGCTCAGCTCTGGGGCACCCCAGGAGACTCCTCCATCCACTGGGAGCCAAAAGGAGGGACACAAAGGAGGGACGTGGCTCCAAATCTGCTCCTGCAGAAGCGTGCCAGGCACTGAGCTGTTCCCTGCCACCACACAGCCCTTCCTTCCAACCCGTCCCTCTCTGTCCCACTCTGTCTGCAACAGGACAAGGACATGCAGACCGTCCCAGTTTCCCCACCTCCGCACATCCTACCTTCCCACAGCATTCCCATCAACAGCTGTGGAGACCTCCATCCCAGGGCCATCCCAACCTATGGATTTAGGGTGGGACAGAGCCCAGCTCAGTGGCACAGGAGCTCCTCCTTTCCTGGAAATGTTAAGGTCTGTGGGTTTTGCAGTGCAAAGGAGTCCTTTGGCATTCAGTTGAATGTGTTTAATCCAGCCTGTGGAGCAACCAGACCATGGTTAATGCATCCAGAATGGCTGACGACTCTCTACCGGGCAGACGTGCAGAGGGCAGTAATTCATCCCAGCTCACTCTGCTGTGCACATTCCCACTGTACCAAGGAAGAGGTCATGCCCTCCTTTTCCTTCTCACCACCACCCTGTGCCTCTGGTCTCCCTGTTTGCTCTTTGCCAGGTGCCAGGAATGGCCCACTAAGCCCACTTTTACTTTATTTTTCCTTTTTTCCCCCCAAAGCTCCCTGCAGCTGCTGCACTGCAAACTCACCGTGCTGGGCTGAGCAAGCCCCAACTCCCCTACCTCATGCCTTGAAACCAGATGGCAGGTCCACGTTTTCCCTGACAAGCAAAGGAATCAGAACTGACATGACTGGAAAAAAACCAAGCTCAATTCCTCTTGGCAGGATATTAATTTAGAAATCTCTGGTGTCGTCGCCCTCGATTCACAACGAATTTGAATCTGAGCTTTCCTAGTGCCAGATGACGCAGAGGTTTGACAGAGAAGGTAATTGGAGGAAATGGCTTTGTAATCCAGCTATTGTGCTGGCAAGATCCAGCTCTCCTCAAGAACAAGGTTCACTTCCTGGCATGGCTGATTCAGCAGCAATTATTTGTCCCCAGTGCCTCTCGGCTTTCCCCTGCCGAGCAGGGATAGCGCAGACCCTGCAAAGCAGTGCCACAGGTGTGCTGGGCATCCAGGCTTTCTCCAGCCTGGGGAGTGGCAGGAATGGGGTGGTGAAACCTGCAGGGTTAGCCATTCCACGTGTCCAAGAGTCAGGGCTGAGTGAGCCTCACGTTCCACACACCCCTGGGTGGAACACACACCAAACATCACCTGGGGCGGGCGCTCGTGCAGGAACAAGGATGGGTGATGCTCATGTGGGAGGGATCCCACCTGGAGAGCCCCACAGCCTCCACACAAATCACTGGGTGGGAGGCAAAACCCGACTTGGAGCAGAGTTTGGAGCAAAGCTCGGAATCGCATCCTTAGTGACATCCCAAGTAGCATATCCTCAGGAAAAAGAGCACCCTTCATGGGGTTACCTGCCAGACAGGTCCTGCTCACTGCATCATAGAATCCCAGAATGGTTTGGGTTGGAAGGGACCTGAAGGAGCTCATCCCAAGCCCCTGCCATGGGCAGGGACACCTTCCACTACACCACGTTGCTCCAAGCCCCATCCATGCTTCTTCTGAAAAAGGCACTGGAGACAAAAGCTGCATTGGGCAGGGGGAAAGCAGCATCAAAGGGCAAAGAATCTGCCCTGGTCCCACCAGGAAAAAGGTAGAAAGAACAGGGGAAACAGGTCCAAAATGCAGTGTGAGCTGAGCAGCAGTTGCCTGGAAATGTTCACGTGTGATTCTATGTACACAGGACTGGGATCATCACATGTAACATCTTCCCACAGCTCTAATAATCCCCATTAATAACAATAACCATTTAATTGGCCGCTGTGCCCACGCCATTCCACTAATCACCCTGTTTTCCCAACTGCCCCTATCTGGACTGGAAGGTGAGGTGCTCAGGGATTCACTCCCGGGCTCATTTGGCAGCTGGGGCAGTGTGAAACTCTATCCCTGCTGGCTCCATCAACCCCACTGCTGCCCTGACACCCCCTTTGGGAACCCTGGTGAAATGAGCTGCTGCCCTTCAGAAGGCTCCTCCATATTTAAATAAACAACCTGGAGGTGGAGCAAAGCAGCATTAATATTCCCCCATTTCTGAATATTTCTTTTAGCTCCATGGCTTGATTCCCTGAGTGCACGCGAAGCTGATTTTGTGGAGGAGAAGGCAGGGAAAAGCTCAATTTTTTTTCTTAATCCGCTAGGAAAAAATATTGGGATAGTAAACAGGCAGCAATCACCCAGGAATGCCTGGAGAGCTCCTGCCTACCAGCAGGCAGAGCTCTCATCTGGAATTCATTTATCCCCATTCACTCTCAATGCTGTTCAGCTACAGAGGTGGTTGGGGAAGGACCATATTCAAAGACCTGAAGTTCCTGCAGAGACCAGCGTCAGCTTTGGGAATAATGACTCTTGGGGGTCTCTCAGACTCCTGAAGGAATGACTGCACAGAAAATTAACATAAATTAGGGAAAAATTGTTCCCTGTGAGGGCGGGGAGCCCTGGCACAGGTGCCCAGAGAAGCTGTGGCTGCCCCTGGATCCCTGGCAGTGTCCAAGGCCAGGCTGGACAGGGCTTGGAGCAGCCTGGGATAGTGGAAGGTGTCCCTGCCCATAGCAGGGAGTGGAACAAGATGATCTCTAAGGCTCCTTCCACCCCAAACCATCCTGTGATTCTGTGATCCTACATTTGCCCCATGGGTTTTATTCTGCATCCCATTTTGCTGCTAATTCCCGAGGAAAGCTTTCCTACTGCTGAGGATGACCTGCATCTCATTTAATTACATCCAGCAACTTTAACTGCTGGAACAAAGCCACTTCAGGTATAACCATGTTGAGCTCTGAAGAAATCCCACAGCCTGGTGTAAAATGTAGATTTAATTTGTGTATTCCCCTTAAGTGCTCTTATCTGCCTTGCAATGACCCATCCATAGGTTTATACAGTCCTGCACTTTGCTTCTCCTGAGTGTGGGTCCTGCAGGGTCAGAAAAGCACAAGATGTGCTGCCTAACCTCTGTTTTGGGGGGAAAATCCAGGAGGAAAGCAGATGGGAGCCTCTCAATCACAGCTTTCCACAGGCAGGCTCACACTCAGCCTTCCTCTGGGAAGAGACCACACAAGCTCAGGTTGGAGGGGGAAAAAAAGCACATGAAGATCATGGAAGTCTCAGGGCAAGTAAATTACTGTTAATTGTGAGATATTTGATTGCAAGAAGCACCAGATGGCCAGCCATCTGGTTTTTATTATAAAATTAAACAAGATTAACCCAAACAGGATTTCCTCAGCATTCTTCTCTGACTGGCTCACAAATACATCTTTAACACCTATGCTACAGATACAGCACAATCAGAAGCCCTTCCTGCCTTTCCCTAATCTGCTCGGGCTAAATGCTCTGCTGAGCAATGCCCTTGTGCCTAAAGATTTCCAGCAGGAGTGAAAAGAAGCAGGGGATGGAGTAATTAGGAGAGGAGAGAAACGTCAGCCCCAAGAGAAGTAACCCCAGCAGAATCCCCTCCTTGTAAAGCTGCTTGGAAGGGCAGAGCATCAGGGCAGGAGAGTTGCCAAGGGCAACAGGTTGCCAGAGGCAACGGCAGCTGGGGTACCAACCTCTCCTGGTCAGCGTTGGGGTGGGAAGGGATAGAACAGCAAAACTGGGGACAGTGGCCAGACCCCACAACCTCTGGCTATCTCCTCTGAAAGGCAGCAGCCAAAAACACCTCTCGCTCCACAGGAATCTTCTTTGCCTTTCTACACCTTTGCCTAAAATCTCAGGAATTTTGTCCTGGTCCTGGCACTCCCTGCATCACCCAAACACCAGCCCTGCCTCAGTCCCTGGCAGGGCAGCACCACAGAAGCTCATTTTTGCTGTGCACGATGAGTGATAGCGATTCCTTGCACAGGCTTTGGCCATTCTTTGCTCCCAAACATAAATTCCAAAGCCAAGCCCTGCAGAATCAGCTCAGTTTTTGCTGAGCCGGGCTTGCCAGACCAGTCAATCCAGCGAGTTTTCCACCCTCAGCTCCCAAACCTGCTCGGGGAGCCACTCAGCTGCCTCTGCTGATCTGCCTGGAGGCTGGGCTGCCACCAAGGTGGCCTTCCTGAGCCCACCCAGCCACTCTCCAGCACGCAGGGAATGGAGTGGGATCCTGCAGCTGGAGCCCTCGCCGAGCTTTTCTCATGCAGATCACACCCGTCCTCATTTGTTCGCAGCAAATCGCTCGTGAATTGAACATAAAGGGTGTTCCAGGGGAGATGTCCCCTTGCATCATTCCTCGGAGTAAATCCCCAGGAGAGGATGCATCCCGAAATTATCCCTAATACCCCACTCGAACCCTCCTGCCTTATCAGGTCTGGGAGGAAAACCTGGTGGGAGGTTTCAGGGGACAGACGACAGGCTGGGGCTCTAACTCATGTAAACACAATAAATTTTTTTGCTTAGCTTTGAATATCTTCACTTTCAGGGCTACCATGGAGAGAAAAATGCCATGGTCTCCTTTTTGGGGGAGCCATATAACTTTTTCCATTTTGGGATATGGTCTGCCTTTAAAAAGAAAAGAAATTGTATAAAAATGGACTTAAACACGATAAAAGCATGAACGGCAAACTCCTCATGTTTCCAGCCAGTTCAGTGCCCCTTTTCATTCCACTGGAAAGCACCAAATGGAGATAAGGTTCCCCCAAGGACAGGCCACCCATCTCTTGGTGGCCAAGGCCCTCAGGCTTGCACAGACTGAGGACAGCTCAGAGAAAGACACTGGAAAGAACAAACATGGTCCATGTGGAGGCATATTCAGGGAATTACCTGGAAAGCTCTAACACAGCCTCTCTTCCTTCCTCCTTGCCTTTTCCACCAGAGCCAGGCATGCTTCAGCATGGAAAACTATTTGGTTTTCCATAATTTTATTCTCAGGAGCGACTGTTCCACTCTGAGCTGGTGTTTCTCCAGAAGAACTTGGTCCAGGGCAGACACCTCAGCTGGAAAACTCCAATCCCAACAGGCAAAGGTATTTGGAGCTGAGAGGACATCCTGTGCAATTTTTAGAAGGAGCAGGGAATTACAAGGTTAGTAATATGCTACACTAAACATTTACAAAGCACAGTTTGAAGAGCTGGGTTTTAAACACAGGGAACAGATGCTCTGACAAGAGCCCTGTGCAAAACTTTTCCCTTGCCAAGTGAGTGAAGGAAACTCATTTTTTTTGCTGAAGAATCAGCTTTTGAAGGCAATCCCAAGTAAATGAGGTATAAAACTGAATTCAGAGCATTCCCACTAGTTTCTTGTTTTTCCAGCAGAGCATCCTCTGGGCTGGGCTTTCACTGCCAGCCAGCTGGGGAGATGCCCCCAAGGGGAAAGCACACACACAAGAAGAAATGAAATAAGAGCATTTTAAAAAAATTACAAGCTTTTAGAAAATGATTTATCCATGCTGGGTACTTCTCTATCTCACCAGATGCTTCCAAGTGTCTGGCACTGGAGGAAAACCTGAAACTTTATTCCATGATGTATTACCAACCTGTATTAGACTTGCACAGAAACAACTGGCTGCTGGTGGTGAGGGAATAAAAAGTCAGTGGATCGCACTATAAACCAAAAGAAACTTCAGTTATCTTGGGGAGGTTTCACAAGAAGCTGGCTCAGTCTGTCAAATGTGCACTGGTAGGGGCTGTGGGCAACCTCTCCCTCAGGAGCACCATGGAAAATGCACTTCAGGGGGGACAGCCAGGAGAAGAGACCTCCACATCTTTGTGAGCAGCTGGGTGTGCATGGGAAGCCACAACTGGGCAGGATCACCTCCCCAGGGCTTTCACAGCGAGGGGAGCAGGAATTGAGCAGATCAAGCTTGCTGCCAAAGCAGGCACATCCCTCCAGGAACGTCTGATAGCACGGGGAGCACATGGCTTTTATCAGCTGGCTGTACGTGAGGCACAGCCACCACTGGAAAAACCAGCACGGGCACAGCTGGGGAAAAACAGACCTGCTTTTGGCCTGAAGAGTGCCTTGCCTGCTTTTCCCCAAATCTACTGGGTAATCTAACAGCAGATCTTGCTTCCTATGAACCTGTGCCGCCAGCAGTGCACCAGGGAGGCCTGAAGCACTTATTGGCTACAAAATGGCTTTACAAAGCATCATCCCCATCATCAGGGGGGTCAGAGAAATGTCCCTCAGCAGGAAAGGACCTGGGAAAGATGGGCAGAGAGCTTGGTGCTCGTTCCAGCCCTGCTGGATTTCAGGAGCCGGCTTGACCGGAGCTGTGCCTGCAGCACCAGAGATAGCGCAGGGCCCTGCTCCTGCTGTAAGGCAGAGATAAGGCTCCTGGAATTGGTGGAAAATGAGTTTTCCCAGCCTCAGGTTTGCAGGAGGAGGGCAAGAAGAGCACAGGAAGCAGAGAACAGACAAGTCAACCCAGAAAAACATCTTATCAGTTTTATCCATCGTGATGGATGCAGTGCTGCTATCAAGCAGATGCTGCTGCTAAAAACAGCCTTCCAACTTCAATGTGGGCTTCTTGGCTCTCCCAAATCCAAGCTCTCATCTTCATTCCTTGCAAATGAACAACAGGAGTACCCAGAGTGGCTGCACGCTATGATAAAGCTCAAACAACACCTCAGCTGACTCAAAATCAGAACTGAATGTGTTTCTGGTTAAGATGGCAGCTTAATTTATATCTTAGAGCAGCAAAGGGGAAAAAAAACCTTCCTTAGCTGTGAACCACAGGTCCTGGAAACAGTCAACAGCTTTGCTCTTCCCCCATCAGCTGTCTCCATCCCTCTCCTATGAGGAATGGGATGATGGGTTACCTCTGAGTCCTGTTTTGAACTGTTCTCCTTTATAATCTTCCTCTAATGCACAACTCCAGCTGTCAGGGGAAGGGGAAAGGTGATTAAATCAGCGAAGGACGACTCCCTGCAGGAAGGTACAGAGTGTGCAACATGTGTAACACAAACCTGCAGTTCATTCAAAGTTCCCTTTTCCATCAGCCCTGCAGGCTGAGACAGTTTTAGCTCCCCAGCGACATGGATGTAATCCAACTGCTTGGAAAGTGGGAAGGGTTGGTCACTTAGCAAAGGAAAGGAGAAGGGATTTGTGAGCTCTCAAGAAATATTTCTGGTGCTTTATGTTGTTTCCTTTCACAGTCTGCATGACAACAATTCATCTCTGGGGCTGCATCACCTCCAAAGGTATCATTTCCTGCATAGACTTCCCTTGGATCAAATGGGGAACAGCCTCCCTTACCCACAGGCAACTCTCAGGTCCTACAGGGCAACAAGCTGTGGTCTCACAGAGCAGAGGGGAATCAAGAAACTTCCTAGGAAGAAATCCAGGCTGAGACATGTCTGGGAATTTCTCACTCACTTCAGGTAGAAGAGGTTGTCACCAGATCTATGGGAAACTCAGGGAGAGGGCCACGTGTACAGGAGCCCTTACCCACCCTGCAAGTAAATCCCCTGCACTTCCCCGAACTGCCTGGACCAGACTTTCCAGACACACGAAGGAGTGTAAGACACTGATGCCAGCAGACACTGGAAATTTTACACCTGGAGACATTCCTTGCTCTTATACAAACAGCACCTGGGGGTGAATGCAGCGTGAAAAATGGATTTCCAGCTTTCCAAGAGCAAACCTACCTGTGGAAAGTGTGAGACTGCTGCAAGCCCAAGATTTCAGAGCTGTCGTGGAGCTGAACCTGTCTCAGGGTCTGGTTTTTGTTCCTTACTAATCACTTTCATGGGCCTCACACTTTTGGATTCCAGCCTGACTGGAAGCAGCAAACCCTGGAAAGCTCAGAAAGCTTTTCAAAGTGTGAACATCCCCCACTCCCCGCTCTTGGAGAAGGTTTAATGCACTTCAGGTTTGCATCCAGACTTTCAGAGGCTGAGCCAAGCAGTGACCCCTCTCAGACACTCAGGGTGTTCACCTGTCTGGGAGCTTCCAACCTGAAATCCAGGTTTTCATCCTGAAGTATCTTTGGCAGAAGCAGGCCAAGAGCTCACCAGGTGCAAATGAGCTGAGATGGCGCCCAGGGAAGAGCTTGTGACAGCAAATTACCAGAGCTGCTGATGGAAAAATCCACTTTCCATCCTGAGGCTCCAACACCCTCATCCCATAATTAGATTGAGTAAAGAATGCCTGGCATTCGCTTTGCAGACAGACACAACTCAGGCAAGGTTTAGAAAGCCTCAAATAATGCCAAAAATCAAATGTGGGTGAGCGAAGCTGCCTCTCAGCCAAGAGAGCCAGAGCGTGCACAGGAAGAGTCTCCCTCTCCTATTTTATTCTCCAGGAGGACAATGAGGGCTATTCTCTCCTGGAAGGAGGAATCCAAAACACTCAGTGTTTTATTGATGGAGTGCAAAGGGAAGGTATGGATTGTCCTCTGCCAGCCAACTTCCCATAAAGCAGCCATGAGGAAGCACCGGAGCTGAACCGAGGGGAAGCTGCGGGATCGGCCTTTCCAAATGACTGCTTCCCTCGCTCTCTCAAACCCCTCAACCAAAACATGGCATTCACCAGGCCAGACAGGACGGGAAATGGGAAGAAAAACTCTCTCCCCACCACCACTCCTCTTTGTAAAACTGCCACCCACCAGAGGCACGACCCTGGGATTCCAGCCAGACCCTGGACAGGGTGGCTGCATTAGGGACAAGAGCTCTGGATCGCATCATCAAGGGCTTGGCCTCCTCCATACAGTACAGCATCCCCAAATCTTTGATGCTGCCACAAGGAAAAGAAGAGCCAAGAGGGAGCAGAACCATGGCACAGAGGGCTCCTGGGCTGCTCCATGAAGTCACATCCTGCATTCAGGTGGTCTGGTCTCAGACATGTAACCAGGAGGCAAAAATGATTAAAATACTCACTAGAGCAGATTCCTATGGTTGTCGTGGACAATCCTGAGCTGAAGAGTCATTGCCCAGGACAGTGAGTGACAACAAGGTTGTGATAGGATGCCTGGAAGAAGGAAGAAGCCAGTCTGCTGCTTGTGAGACCAGAAAGTTGCCTTTCCTTCCCTCCCACACCTTCTGATCTCTCTGTGGTGACTGAGGGAGCTGAGGGAACAGCTGGAGCTGTGTCAGGGCAGTTTAGGGTGGAGATCAGGGAAAGGTTCTTCCCCAGAGGGTGCTGGGCACTGCCCAGGCTCCCCAGGGAATGGGCACAGCCACAAAGCTGCCAGAGCTCCAGGTGCACTGTGACAGCGCTCTCAGGGATGCCCAGGGTGGGATTGTTGGAGTGTCTGTGGAGAGCCAGGGATTGGACTGGATGATGCTTTTAAGTCCCTTCCAGCTCAGGACATTCTGTGATTCTGCTCTCTGGACACAAAGAGAGTGTGTCCCCAAAGCACACTTGGGGACACCCCAGGGGACACCTTAGCTCCTGTCTGGGCCCCCCCATCAGCCCCTGGGAAGTGCTGGGCCCAGCAGGGCTCTCCCATCTCACAGCCCAGGTTCAGCAGGCCTGGGAGGTGAGACACAGTCCTACCCAGTGGCTTCAGGAGGACATTGGAATGTCGTGTGCCCATTGGATGGAGATCCATGGTCACCCCAATGGACACGGAGCTGATGGGAACAAATCCTGGCAAGCTGGTGACGATGGGAGCTGCAGAGAGACCCACCCTGATGCACAACCATGACTTTGCCTTATTGTGCATCCCGATTCCCCACTGCAGGAGACACAAATGTGCCTGTAGGTGGCCCAGAAACACTGGCTTATTAAAAAGAAAAAGGGAGGGAAAAAAAACCCCAGAATGAATGCAGCGTCTGTCACCCTTTTGCAGAATTGTTATGTTTTTTGTGTGTAGTTGGTGCTTGTTTTCCAAAGATTTACATTTTTATGTGTGTGTCATTCGCTTTTCAAGCATTTGGAGACCTCGGAGCTTAGAAATTCAAAACACTTGTCAGTCACGTCAATCCTTTTGGACAAAACAGAGCTGCCACTTGGATGGATTAAAAAAACCCCACAACAAAACAACAAACAAAACGCACTTTTCTCTCAAGCTGTGACTCGGTCACCCCGCTCAATGCAGGCAAGACAATGTTCAGAAAAAGCAAAAAGAAAGATCTGAGTTTTCATACTCATCGGTGGAACTAAATTGATTAAGGTCATTTCCTAGGTAGGTTTGAAATCTTCTGCAACAATTTTTTTCTTTTTTTTGAAAAGAAAAAGGAAAGTGTCCCCGAACCCTCCCCCCCCCCAAAAAAAAAAAGGGAAAAGTCACCACTGCAAAAACATTAAATCTGCTTGGCTAACTCAGAATATATGTTGGCAAGGCAACATATCTCAGCTTGAACAGTAAACCTGCTCTGTCAGAGGCTCTGCCACATATGAAAGAGGCTTGGGTTTCAATATCTCATGCTGAATTTACTTCTTTTCAGCCTTTCATGGCCCAGTATTTGATGTCTCTCCTTTCACTACTGCAATCGATAGGGTGACCTTACGTAAAAGTTTCCCGACCTTTGCTGTTGTCGGTATTGTTCTGTTAAAATGTAATTTAACTCTTTTTCTTTAGTCTGGAAATAGCACTGTACAGACAGCAAACACGAGAGGGGCCTGGGGCTTTTTTTACCCCCTTAACCTAAAGGCAAGAGGCACCATCCATCATCAGATTTGGCTTCAAATCAGATGATGACAAGATGCATCATCTGCTGAGGTTGGGTTGCTTTCCCAGTGCCTTCTTGTACCTGTTTGGTGAGGTAAAAACCCCAAAAAGCCCTACTCTCATGCTCACTCCAGTGCCGTCCCACTCAATATTTTGGGATTGAGAGGTCTCCCTGCATTCACATTGCTGCAATGTTGGTATCTCCTTGGCCCTACGAAGTTATAACATTTCCTTTAGCTAAAGCCTTGCATGTATTTCACATAATAAAAACAAAGAGTTCCAGACTTCTATGAAAAAAAATTTGTTTTCAAACAGCAACTACCAAAGTGGAAGGAGGCTGATTTAGAGTTCCAGACTTCTATGAAAAAAAAAAAAAATTGTTTTCAAACAGCAACTACCAAAGCGGAAGGAGGCTGATTTTTCTCGTGACAGCGGGTGTCAGAAAGTCAGCCACATGTTTTAGAGTTACAGCTGGCTTATCCATGCCAGGATCTTTGGGAGCCTGGTTTGAATCCCATTAGAACCCTGTAATGCAAGTACTTTTGTGGGAGCAAACTGCCACTGTTATCCTCTGCTGTGCTGCTGTGATTTCATCCCTGCATTTTGGCTGGACATGGGTATTGCTCTGCATTAGCCATGCAGATGCACACGTCGCCACTCACACCCATACATTTGCACAGGATTATGGCTAAAATTCCTGATCCTACTTATAAAAAGCCCTATAAATCCCGGAGAGCTCCTTTTAAATCAGCAGCATTATCCTACTGTAAATCCAGAGTGCAAGTCAGAGCAGACTCTGGCTCAGATGCTCTTCAGCCACACATCCTAATGGAGCAAGGAGGCTAAAAGCAAACCCTGGGCTCTGTACACACCAATTCCCCCCAAAACCTGTTCCCATCACATCATTCCCTGCTCAGCCCCACACCCTTCACTTTTTAAAGTACCAGCTCCACTCTTCTCACAGAGAAAGAATCTGAAACAGAATTAAGAGCTGGGCTTTGGCAGCGCTGCCCCCACCCCCACGTGCTTCAATATTGCTTACAGCTGAGTTATTTCTTGCTTCTTAGGAATTTTAACTGGCTTTTATGCTCAGTGAACTCGTGAAAGGAGAGTATCTAAAGTCAGCAGCACTGAAACCATGAATTAGGAGAGAGAGGCCAGTTGGGTGTTTCTTACAGTACATTATCTACACAACGCCAGAGGAGCTGATTTAAAGTCACTGTGCTACACCTGAACATCATTTATGGCTCATAAAAGGAAAGCTGCGTTTAAGTAACAATAAAGCAGCACTGCACTTTCCATGTAGGAAAAGAAATAAACCCTTTCTCACGGAGCAGATGTATTTTTATTTGCTCAGTGCCGGCCTCCAAGGCACGTGGAGATGTGTTCACCAGAAAGCCCAAGAGCTAAGCAGGAGGACTTGCTCCAGATTATGGATTATAATTGATTTGTACTCATTTTTCCAGCCAAGCCTTAACACAGTGAATTTGACCTCCTGGAAAAGGCAAGAGCTGAATCCCCATGGACACCTGTAGCTGTCAGAGGAAGAAGGCAGATCCCCAGGCACAGGAAGCGGCAGAGCCACAGCAAGAAGAAGCAGGGACCCTTCATAACACAGAATCATTTAGGATGGAAAAGCCCTCCGAGACCATCGAGTCCAACCTTTGACCAATCCCCACCTTGTCACGAGCCCAGAGCACTGAGTGCCACGTCCAGGCTTTCCTTGGACACCTCCAGGGATGAGGACTCCATCTCTTCCCTGGGCAGCCCCTTCCAAGGCTTAATAACATTTCCATGAAGAAATTCTTCCTGAACACCCCAAGTTCCAGGGTTGGGACACTTGGTCAAACAAAGTGACAGCAGCCATCACATCAATCACTCTAAGTCACAGTCACATCACAGAAGACATCTATTTTCACTCACCTGCTATCTGCTGATAAATTCCCTCACATCAGTCTCCGAGGAGTCCAGATCCACATTTTGGCCTCAATGCAAACACCAGCTGGGGTCTTGTGTCACACATGAGAAAAGCTTCCTAGAACACAGACAAGTTTTTTCCTATTACACCTCTGCCACAGTTTGATTTTTGAGAATTTGTAGCATTAAACCAAAGTCCTAATGAGAGATCTGCAACAGTGACAAGCTCCATCCGCCTGTTCCCCTGCATTGTTCTGCCCTCTACCCATTTCCCATCCTCTGCCCACCAGCCCTCTTCCCACAGAGTCACGGCCACCTCGGGGCCATTCAGCAGTGCCCATCCCTGGAGAGGACATTGTTCCCCCTCCCAAGCTGCAGGTGCAGGGGGGTACTGCCTTGCAGCTCCATTTGTCCTTTCAAGGGACAAAGTGGGTCCTCAGCTCCAGGTTTTCCCATGAAGGAGCTGGAAAGGATCCACGTGTGCACGGTATTGACAGCAAGGGTCATGGTCCTGACCTCTCCCTGCTCCCTGTCTGACCCTGCTTTTGGAAAAGGCACCATCACACCACGATTCACCTCCCCAAGGAAGAGGCCTGGAGACTTTATCAGTGTGGTTTAAGCAGCAGGTCTGCAGCATCTCCCCAACACTCAGCAACACCCAGGGTATCTGCAGGGCTGCCGCTGCTCTGTGAATACCAAACTGCAGAGGGGGAAAAAAAATCTGTGAGTTTCTGCCAGTGTGAAGCTATAGAACCATGTGAAAAGAACCCACTGCCAGACAAGGAACCTGAGCTGAAACAGTTCTGCTGCTCTAAAATGAACACCACCCTCCAGGTGGATAGGGACGGGATGCCAGAGCCATGCTCAGCACCTTTGGTGAGGAGACACAGCTGCACACAGGGATGCTGAGGGAAGGGAAGCAATGCTCAGCTAAAGCAGGACATTAACTTCTCAGCATTCACCAATTTCAAGTGTCAGCATGAGGGAGCACTTTCCTTGCAGTTCAGCAGCACCTTAAGGTTTACGGGAAGCTCAAAATATCCACCATGTACGAGAAACATCAGCACACAAAGCTATGCCTGCATTCCATCCTGACAGCTTCTCTGCAACCAGAAATCCTTTTTCCCTTGGGATTTCTCCTCATTTGAGGATAGACTGGTGTTTTTTAAGCAACACCAGTACAAGGAGGGGATGGCAGACTTAACATCTGTTTTTATGGGATGACCTCTGAGGAGGTAGTAATGGAACATGTAGAAAGAAACAAAATACAGTCATTCCCAAATTGTTTGGCTGTTGGGATTGCAGAGGGATGAGGGCATGCTTGGATTGAACAGGAATTTAAGTGTAGCACTGTGCTGGAGCAGCAAACACGGCTGGAAGCCATCACTGCTGTGACATTAAATACCTTGTCCTGAGGTGAAGATGACCACGATTCAAGTCTTTTGCTGGCTTAAAGCTTCACTTCATGCATCCCACGGCGCCTGGATCCTGCCCCACACTCGGACACTACGGCATTGCAAATCCACTGCAAACCATAACAAAGGCAAGAAGAGATAAAAAGGGATTTAGTGCTGTCAGGACCGCTAACCCCACAATTCCATTGCCAGCAAAAACCACAGAGGGCTGAACCTGGATTAGTCCAAATATCCGCTCCATCTGCACACTTCCGTATTTTCCCTCCCCGTGTTAATTTCTAAGCTACAAACACAGCTTTTCATCATTCTTAACAGCTTTCACCTTATAAAACCAACCGTTTTACCCTCCCCAACAGCACAGCCCCACTACTCCCACCCCTTCCCTGCTCACCACACTCGGGTGCCATTTCCCATTCCTCCACTGGCTCTTTCTGGCCAACAAACATCAGGAAAACTCTGACTGACCTGTCTGCTCCTGCACCAAAGGACAGAGGGTGGCCTTGAGATTCCTTCTTTTTGGCCTTTTTTTTTTTTTTCCTCCTGAGGAGAAGGCTGGCAAGTCAAACCACTGGTAGACACAGATTTTTTTTTTTCCCAGATCTTTATTTTACAAAAATAACTTACAAATAGAGACAACTCTCAGCAGTAAGATCACTCACTCTGTGCAGGAGGATACAGCCTGGTGAAGCAGGGGTGTAGGAGTTAAGGACTCTGACAATACTGTTAATTTTAACATAATGGCAGCTATATTACACTACATACATTTCATGCTCCAGCATGTGGGTGTGACACCACATCAAGCCACGGTCCATAAAGTGTGCCAGCCAGGGAGGATGCTCCCAAGAGATCATTTCCATCCTATTTATCAGCATCCTCTGGGAACCCAACGGCGACCTAACACTCAGACTACAGAACTCTGGATACACTCATCAGCAATATACTTCAAATATGTGATAAAAATATATTTAACTTTCAAATACACTTGTATAAGGTACACCAAGAGGCAGAAAATAAAGTCTCAAGCTTTTAAATACAACACACTATATATATAAACATACACAAGGAGACAAGAGGGAATCAAGATGTGGAAGGAGAAGCTTATCCATGTTATCTATGGTACACAATGGCTTTGTCTGCTAGGAAGTCATTTCCATTTGCATAGCGTTGTTCAGGAGTCCACACCGGGCTAGGAGGAGAAAAGGTTTTCATTTTGGTACCACTTCCACTTTGCAACTGATCCTACACTTAAATTACACTTTGTCCTCTCTCTTTTGTAGGCTGGAATTCACGCCCCGTTCATAACAAGCACATTGAAAGGAAGGGGTAAAAAAAAAAAACCCAAATTAAAACAAACCAAACAAACCGTAACACACAAAAAACTCCACATCAGGTCAGAGAGTCAAGGAGGTTTAATTCTGGGGTTGCAGTCATTTGGCATTTTGCTCCAGAGCTGAGTATTCTGCTTCTGACACTCTGGAGGCGTCGATGAGTTTAGTGAGGCCAGTTTTGGCAGAGTACTTGAAAATAAAAGCTTTCATGAGCTCGTATCTGTAGTTGCGGTTAATGAAGCTGTACAGGATGGGGTTGACACAGCAGTGCACTAGGGAGAAACACTGAGTGATGTGGAGGGTGGCGTAGAGGAAGTTCTCCATCTGGCAGCTGAAGGGGATGAAATGAAGGCTGTAGAAGATGTCCAGCAGGACAGCCACGTGGTAGGGCAGCCAGCACACCAGGAACACCACGACGTAGGAGAAGATGATCTTCCCGTTGCTCTTCCGCTCCTGGTCACTGGAGGTGGAGATGCTCTTGGCGAGGAGGAAATAAAACACAGCGATGATGGGAAAGGGGATGAGGAAGCCCAGCACCACAGAGATGAGCTCCATTCCAATCAGCCACTCCTTGAAGCTCTCTTCAGGGTAAATCGGCCTGCAATAGGTCTCGTTGTTGGAAGAGACCGTCTTGAGGTAATAGGTGTCCGGGAGGGAGGCGCAGAAGGCCAGGAGCCACACCAGGATGCAGATGCAGCGGCGGATGATCTTCTTCTTGCGGCTGCTGGAGTTGGTGAAATACGCAACCGAGAGGTAGCGGTCCACGCTCATGCACGCCAGGAAGAAGATGCTGCTGTACAAGTTGATGGAAAATATCAGGTGAGTTATCTTGCAGGTGATTTCCCCCATGTGCCACTGGTTGTGCTGGATGAGGGAGACGACCCACACGGGAAGGGTGATCACGACGCACAGGTCGGCGATGGCCAGGTTGAAGATGTACAGGTGGGTTTCATAGCCAGTCATTTTGGCCTGGAGGTTGACCCACACCACCACCGAGTTGGCCACCAGGCCTATGACGAAGATGAAGATGTAGAAGAAGGACAGCGTGTAGAGCAGGGCGCTCTTGTTGAGTGTGCCGGGGCATGTTGTCGCGTCCACCGTGATGCACTCGCCGTTGTTGCATGTCCAGTTGATCTCCGTCAAGTTGGCCGTCTCCAGGAAATCCAGGATGGAAGTCAAGTCAAGCGCGCTCATGGTCGCTCAGATTGGAGTTCAAGTGACCTAAAGGCAAAACAGGATTTAAAGAAATGACGTAAATTACGGAGCTATTTCTGCTGCCACGTCATACCGGGACGCGCCACTTTAGTAACATCTTGCGCTTGCCAGGCACCTTCCATTACAGAGCTCTGTGGAGTAAAACAACCAAGACTTAGCAAAACTCATGTGCTTGACAAAAGAGGAGCAGCACCAGCTTTTTGTGTGATTTTTCCTTCTCTTCCAGCTCACATCTGACATCATCAGGTTGGCTATCGTCCCCGGGTGTGAAATCTGCAAAGTACACCGTGGCCAAGTAAATGTCAGGCGACTAAATCTGTCTCCTCCAGCATAAATGATGATCCTATCGCTTTCAGCAGGGGAATCTTTAAGCCATTTTATCTGCACTCCCTCAAGCGTAGTAGAATTGATCTGGCTGATACACGGTACCGTAAAACATTTACCACAGGCTCTGGTCAGCATCTTGTCAAGCCCAGCTACAGCTGCTTTAAGTAGAAATGGGGAACTAAGGGGGCTTTGTACCCCTATCCACACTTAAATTTAAATTCTGCTCCATCCTCCCTCTCCCCCTCACTCGAATTCTATTTTACAAAGTAACCCCTGCATTTAACAATTATTGAGAAAAGAAAAAAACTCAGAGCTTGACTGCTGAGTAGATCTGCTGGGCTTGAGTTTTCTTTTCAGAAGAGTGCTTTGATTTCAAAATGCTTCCCCACCGCAGCACTCCACAACTGCCTCCTTCCCACCCTCTTGCTTTTCTACATCTACTTTTGCTGCCTCTTCAGTCCTTTCTTCTACCTGCAGGCAGTGGACAAAGCAACTCATTAACTTCCCCATCACACCTTCTTGGCTCACACAAAACCCAAAGTGGGGCTGCTAATTGCCCTTGTGCTTTTGGGGAGGCATAAAAACGCCATCCCCTCCCTGGGACCCTCACAGGACTCACAGTACCACCCACAGTCACAGGCCTGTGACCACCGTGCTTCAACCAGGCCAGTTTTGGAGCCCAGGATCCAGCCTGGGACATGCCACAATGAAGCTGAAGAGGTGGGTTTCCAAGGGATGGATCTACATTCTCTCATGGCATCACTTCAGCTGGACTCTCAGCTCAGCCAGCCCACCCATGGACACTTCCAGCATCCCAAACAATGGTCACCTTGCCCTTCCCCATGACCACAGCCCCAGCCTGGGGCAACACCGGTGTGGCCAAGTGACCGGAGAGCAACAGGGGATCTCAGAATATCCTCGATGCCACGACAGAATCTCTTGGAGGAGTTTCCAGGAGCACGGAGGGGAGGGCAAGCAGGGAAGAGCTCAGCCGTGTTGAATATCCTCTCCTCGCCCCCTCTCCCCAAAAAGGGATGGCAGTTGACACAGCACCTCTCCTTCTCCATCTGCGTAATTGGCTCTTCCCAAAGCTCCCACCCTCCTGCCTGTCAGGGACAGAGGCTACGGAAGAGAAGGGAGATAAGGGGGAGATTACCCGAGAGGACTCAAGGCACTATTGTCCCGGCAGAGGGGAAGCTGGTGGCACTAACAATGAGGGGGGGCTGTGCACACATCCAGGGGAGATCAAATCTCTCCACAAACAGCCCCAAATTGGCCCCATGAGGAGATCTGGCCTATGGCTTTCATCTTGCTGGCCTGATGAAAGATGGAGTTGAGATTCAAACCAAATGAAGCACAGATTTTGCTAAACCCTGGCTAAAGAGGGAGCTGAGACAGTGGCAGCTCTCTGTCCTGGGACAGCCGGTCCTGTGTTCACCTCAGGAAAACAGGGAGTGATTAACCCACGTCTGTGCACGGCAGAAGGGCTGATCCTCCCCCCAAGAGACACAGGCCCCCCTCAAGATGCCAGCACCACCCTGGCGCTGCAGACAGCAGGGATGGATGCATCCCCTGGATGTTCACTTCATTCCAGGGCTGCAAGTGGGACCGAGGGACAGGGCTCCTGCCAGACCTCACCCAGGGTCCCGCTGCATCCCCAGCACAAACACTTTCCAAGCCTGTCACACACAGGGAGAAGCAGCGCCATCCCCAAGTCCCTGTAACTCAAAACCCCGCAGCAACTAAAGCAAACTCCCTAAAAGCCACAAAACTTCTAGCCCCATGGCACGGGCCACCGGCTCCTGCTGGTATTTGGGGCAGCAAGGGGAGCAGAGCAGGAGCCTACTCCTTGACACCCCACACAAGTAGCATGGGAGGCCTGGGCTGCTTCTGAAAAGGCACAACACGGTCTAAAACAAGGGGAACAGGCTCATTTCACAGCTCAAAACCACGATTCAGGACAGGACTGTGACCGCCCACCACCACCAGCACATACCTCATGCAGAAGAAACTCAGCCCTGGCTGAAGGGTGTCAGATTCCGACAGAGGGGCAGCAACAGGGCAGCAGAGAGCCCTTGACGCTGGGACTCACACCAATGCTGGGGACACCACGGCCACCACAGTCGCAGCTACTGGCTCAGAGCCACCCTGGGGATGGTAGGGAGCACGAGGGATGCTCAGCCCGAATCCCAGCCCGCCTGCACTCCGAGAGCAGCGCTGCCGCACACACGTGCATCCATCTGCCTGCGCCTTGTGCATTCCCAGCGCGGCAATAAAAATCCGAAACCGAGCCGGCCTCCCAGGCTCCAGTCCTGCCGGGGAGGAGGGCTGTGCTCACAGATTACAGCCCTACGAGCCGGGCTGTAGTCTGGATTAGCTCTGTAACCTGAGCCCCGACTCCCACCCAGATTAGCTGGGAAGCACTGGGGGAACCCACCAGACAAACTCAATAAAGTCCTGTGCTCCTAAAAAAATACCTTCAGCGCTCTCTGCAGACAACACAGCATCTGAAAAACTCGTGAAGGAAGCTGGGACTGTAATTTGTGTCCACAAGACCGCAAAACTCTTGCAGGCCATCCCCCCTTCACCTGGCAGGCACATGTGCTGTGTCCACCTAGTTTTTAGGAGTTAGGACATGAAGGAAAGAAGACACATCCAAAATCCTGCTCCAGACACCCAGGGCTGGCCCTGGAGCTGACGCATCCTGCAGGACTGCACCCGCTGCAGGCTGTGACAAAGTAAACAGGCAGCAGCATCCCTGCCTAGCAGGGCAGCCCAGCACGGCACGGCAGTGTCCAACCCTCAACAATCTGGGGAGCTTCCCAGAGCATCCCACAGCCCGCTCCTGCCTGTGTTCAGACCTGCCTTCCGACTGCTCAGGGCTGTGGGCAAGCTGCGCTTTGCCCTTCCCAAACAGAGAAGGAAAAGTCAGGAATGCCGGGCTGGATGTCACCCGCACGCCTTCAGCTCTGCCATGTCCTGGGGCCAGCCCGGCTCTCCAGCACGGGGAGGTGGCCACCACAAGAGGACACCCATGCCCGCACGGGGCTCGGCGAGCCCGAGCCCGGCACATTTAAACTGCCCCGCAGTTCCGAGCTGCAGAAACAACCACCACCCGCAGGGGAAGGAACGGAGCCGGGGATCGCACCTGGGCATGCAGGGGAACCCGCAGGGGAGCGGGGCTCGGTGCGGTGGCCACCCCAAGGTCCCCCAGACCCTCCCGCCACGGGAAACGCCGGTGGGGGCCCGCAGAGGAGCCCAGAGGGACGCGGCGCAGGCGGGGAGGCCGTGGGCGCCAGGGAGGAGCGGGCCAGCCGCGGTGTGGCCCCCCAGAGGTCCCGCAGCCCCGCGGGGCTCCCCCGGCGCCGCCCTTACCTCGGGGCCTGCGGCAGCGCTGCCCGAGCGACTGAGCGCGGCCCGCGCCGCCAACGCCTTATATGGGCCGTGAGGGGAGCCCGCCTCCCGGGGGCGGCTCCGCCGGCACCGCCACCGCCACCGCCCCGGAGCCGCACCGCCCGGCCCGGAGCGGCCCCAAATCGGCCCGGCACAACCACGGAGCGGCCCCAGATCGGCCTGGCACAACCACGGAGCGGCCCCAAATCGGCCCGGCACAACCACGGAGCGGCCCCAAATCGGGCCGGCACAGCCCCGCAGCGGGCCCGGAACGGGAGCGAGGGGTGCGCGCACACGGGGTGGGAGAGGGGCGATACCGGGATGGGGCAGAGATAAGGAGGGGAGAAGAGGGGGAAAGGGAGGAGAAAGAGAGAGGGGAAAGCGAGGGAAGGAGAGGGGAAAAAAAACAGGGGAAAAGAGAGAAATAGAAAAAGTGAGGGGAAAAGGAGAGAAAAAGGAGAGGAGAGAAAAAGAGAGAAATGGAGGGAGGCAAAAGGAGAGAAAAAGAGATGGAGAAGAAAAATGAGACAAAAAGAGAGGGAAAAGCAGGAAAAAAGGAAAAATAAAAAAGAAAAACAGGAAAATAGAAAAAGAGGGGAAAGGAGAGAAGAAGAGGGGGGAAAGGGAGGAGAAAGAGAGGGGAAAGTGAGGGAAAGAGGAGGAAAAAAGAAGGGAGAAACAGAAAAAGTGAGGAAAAAAGGAGAGAAAAATGAGAGGAGAGAAAAAGAGAGAAACAAAAAGAGGGAGGAAAAAGGAGGCAGAGAGGAAAAAGAGAAAAAGCAGAAAAAAGAGGAAAAAGAAAGGAAAAAAAAGGAAAAAGAGGAAAAAGGAGAGAAAAGGGAGAGAAAAAGAGGAAAAAGGAAACAAAAGGAGAGGAAAAGAGAAAAAGTAGGAAAAAAAGAAAAAGGAAAGAGAAAAAGAGGAAAATAGAGAGTAAAAAGCAGGAAAAGATGAAAATAAAGAAGAAAAGGAGGAAAATGGGAAAACAGAAAAGGAGAGAAAGAAAATAGAGAGAAAAGGAGAGGAAAGAAAAAGAGGAAAATGGAAAAAATAGAAAAAAAAGAAAAGAAGGAAAAGAAAGGAAAATGGAAAAACAAAAGAAGAGAGGAAAAAGAAGAGTAAATGGGGAAAAGGAGAGAACAAGAAGAGAAAGAAGAGAAAAGAGAAAAGTAGAGAAGAGAATGCAGAAATGGAGAGAAAAAGAGGAAAAAGTGGAAAAAGAAAAAAGGAAAAGACAAAAAGTGAAAAAGAGGGAAAAGAGAAAAAAGAAAAGGAAAGAAAAAAGAGAAAAAGGAGAGGAAAAAGTACAGAAGAAAAAAGGGGAGAGGAAAAGGTGATGAAAGAGAAGGGGAGAAAAAAGGGAGGAAGAGAAAATAGAAGAAATGGGGAGATAAAAAAGATTTTGAAAGGTGAAAAAGCAGAAACAAATCACATGGAAAGAGGGAGGAAAACAGACATAAGAGGAAATAAATTAAAAGCATGTTTCCAGTTGTTTTCTGTTTTGATTTGTTTTTTCCCTGACACAATAAAGTATTGAGGTAGACAAGGCAAGGGGAGGCAGCAGATCCTCACCTCTGCTCCCTCCCCAAGGGCAAGAAAAACTAATGCCAGGGAAAAGTGACACGAAGCCAAGGAGCCTCTGACTGAAGCTGCAAATTCTCTTCCTTGCACAGCCCTGAGCACAGCGAGGTGAGGGAAAGGGGGGTCACTCGGGCTGCTGGCCCAGGGGAATGCTGGCATTAGTGACCATCCACCTGCTGAGCCCTGCCAGCGGCACTGACAGCTCCCAGGGATCCGAGGCACACCCACCACGCTGCTCCCGAAGCTCCAGGTGACCCAGAGCAGGGGCTTGGCCCCCAAACCCTGCCCTGAGCCCACAGCAACCTACAGCTCCTGAGGCACTGCCCAGCCAGGACACACAGCTTAGCTGTCACCTTTCAACCATGACTTTTTGGAAGGTACAGGCTACACTTTGGCCCTTGAACCTACCCCAGAAAGCATGTATTTTGTTTCCCAAAACTCACAAAATCCTATATCCACAGGCAGTTAACAGGACAAGGGGAAATGGCTTCAAACTGAAAGCAAGTAGGTTTAGATGGGATATTAGGAGAAAAATGTTCCCTGTGAGGGTGGTGAGGCTGTGGTACAGAGAAGCTGTGGCTGCCCCTGGATCCCTGGAAGTGTCCAAGGCCAGGCTGGACATTGGGGCTTGGAGCAACCTGGGACAGTGGAAGGTGTCCCTGCCCATGGGAGGGGGTGGAATGGGATGAGCTTTAAGGTCCCTTCTGGTTTGGGTGCCAGGGAACAAGAAGAACAGAGGGATGAGTCTCCCACCATCCCATGGATGGAAAGAGTGGGACATGAGGTGCCTCATCTCCGTTCCTGACCCCTGCTCTCCCCGGATGAGGTCCTCCCAACTTCACAGCTGTCCGTGAGCAAAGTGTTTCGGCATCTGCTTGAGTTCTGACTGCTCTCACCCAAGTCCACGAATGTTGGTGGGATTGAAGCATGGTGATGTCAGACAGCAACAGGATTAGGTTTAAAAATAAGCAGGGACTGAAGCACTTGGCTAAATCAGGCTCTGAAAATCCTAGGGAAAAAAAAAACAACCCAGAAATAAAGGCACTCTAGCAGCACTCTGGTCACTTGGCCAAAAAAGCGAGTGGAGTGTTTTTTCCTTACTTGGTGTGCCAGAAAATAACACCAAAAAGTGCAAAGTCTTCCACAGCTCTCCAAAAGTACCAGCCAGCACCTGCAACCATAAAGCTGCTGGATGTCCAGGAGTCACAGGCAACCTCCCCTCTCCTGTGTTTTGCCCTCACTGCCCTCTCCGGGCTCCTCCCTTCAGGTGTCTTTATATAGGGAGCACATTCCTCACAAGAGAGCCAGAGCCCATTCCCCTTCTGTTCTAAAAACTAGATTTTGCTTGGTGTTCAGGCATTAAAAATCTGCATGATACAAAACCACCACCCTAGAACAGAGCTGGGAACCTCAGATAGGATCAGCAGAAGGTCGAGGTGCTGCATGCTTGCCATGATTCATTGGTGTCTGCTCCCAATCCAAGCAGGTGATCCAAGAGATGGGACTGCAGCTAGTCCTGTGGCCAGCAGCTCCTTGCAGATGCACCTGTCCAGGTGATCCATCACTCACTGAAACAAGACAGCGTGGGAGAACTGGGATTGTTCAGCCTGGCAAACAGAATGTGCTGGGGAGACCTTAGAGCACCTTCCAGTGCCTGACGGGGCTCTAGGAGAGCTGAAGAGGGACTTTGGGTAAGGGGAATGGCTTCCATTGCCAGAGGGCAGGGTTAGATGGGATATGGGGAGGAAATCCTTCCCTGTGAGGGTGGGCAGGCCCTGGCACAGGTGCCCAGAGAAGCTGTGGCTGCCCCTGGATCCCTGGCAGTGTCCAAGGCCAGGCTGGATGGGGCTTGGAGCAGCCTGGGACAGTGGAAGGTGTCCCTGCCCATGGCAGGGGGTGGAACAAGGTGGATTTTAAGGTCTATTCCAACCCAAACTATTTTATCATTTAGGAAAGCAAAGCTCTGCAGTTTTCACCCTGCTATGGAAGAGTCTGTAGCAACATGTCAGAGCTGGCCAAAATGCAGCACTGAAAGCCAGATCATTAACTGCTTTGGTTTGCACTTATATTGTATTTAACTGCCTGGACTACAGCAATATGTTCTTTTTTTTTCCAAAAGCACAAGTTTTTACTAATGAGGATGGGGGAGAGAAAAATGCTGAATTTCTCCCAGTCCCCACAGCTTTTCCCTGTTGACTTTGGGAACACAGGCTGAAAGCACCCTGCCTTTCTCTTACGGCTTCCCTTTCCAGCTGGGAGGCAGATGGAAGCTGACATCCAGCCCTGCCTACTCAAATCAACAGAGAAACGAAAAATAAAAACTAAACAACTCAAGTTGGCAGCTTCGAGTGCTAGAAAGACATCAGTTTGGGGGTGAGAGAGAAGGCCAAGAAGGCAAAGTGCAGATTGGATTGGGTGGGGGAGCATTTTGATTACACAGCAAGTATCAGAATGGGACAAAGGGAAACACTTCTCCAATTGCACAAGAGAGGATTTGCGTGCAGCAGGAGCAAGGTGGGAGCAGCCTCACGCACGGATAGAGAGCGGTGCCAGGAGTTCAAACACCCAGCCAGCCACGACAAAGGCAGGGAGAGCCCTGGAGGAAGCCAGGCTGCGATCCATGAAGTGTCCGAAGGTAAAGCCGAGCTTCCTGCGGGATGAACACGCAGCGCCCGCTTCCTCCCTCTGCCAGGACAACCAGTCCTGTGTCTCTGCCGGTCACGTTCCTCGCCTCATCGCCGGGATGATGGATGGAGGAACGAGCCCCTGCGCCAGCAGAAGGAATAAATAGATGACTGCATCAGGAGTCACCTCTGAAAGGCAGCAGAAAGGAAATGAGCAGCGCATTTCCAGCAGACAGTGACCGCGGTGCTGCCCGGCTTCGCTTCCCCTACCAGCGGGAAACAATCATTTAAGGTCATTTAATGCCAAGCCGTGCCTCCAGCAGCATCAGCAGCCACAGGGAAGCCCCAGGGCTGCTCTCCTGCCCAGCTCTGGCCTGGCTGGGGTTAGGGTCACCATGAGGAAAGTAAGGGGAGGAGGGCAGAGCAGGAAAGGTGCTTGTGCTGGAAGGCAGCTCAAGGTGCCCGTGTCCTCCTCTGCAGAGCCACAGGTGCCCCGAGCTGAAGGACGTGCCATAGCTCAGGGGGTGGGACAGCCAGCAGGGAAACTGTGGCAGAGAGAAGCTGACCTCTTAACGGTGGAGGAAAAAGGAAGAGAAGAACATGGAGAGGCTGCCAGGGCAACCACAGCCCATCCCAGGGCAACCACAACCCACCCCAGGGCAACCACAGCCCACCCCAGGGCAACCACAGCCCATGCCAGGGCAACCACAACCCACCCCAGGGTAACCACAACCCACCCCAGGGCAACCACAGCCCATCCCAGGGCAACCACAACCCATCCCAGGGCAACCACAGCCCATGTCAGGGCAACCACAGCCCATGCCAGGGCAACCACAACCCAGCCCAGGGCAAACCTCCTGCTTTCCCCAGCCTAACCTAAACCACTAAACCAAGCAATAAAAAAGAAATCACAGCGCAGGACTTCCCTTCCTCTTCCACATCACCCACCTGTTAGTTCAAAGGTTGATGAAATATTTATTTTTATTGCAGAAAGCCCCTTGGGGACTGCTTTCCATCTTTGCTGCAGCTCCAAGGCTGCATTTTCAGCTTCAGCACCACAACAGTAAGGACCCAGTTGAAGAGGAAGATTTTCAAGCACAAAGCTGAGCTCCTTGCACTGTCACAGGCCTCCAGCATGTGTGGTTTGAGGCAGCACACGCTGAAAGCCTTGTGCAAAGCTGCCGGGAGAGATCTGTGCTTTGCAGGCCCTGTCCGGCCCGGGGACGCTGCCATCAGCTCTCGCCTCCTGACAAGTGACGGTGAACAGCTCTGATTCAGAGAGACAACTCAAAGCACACAGTGCTTCACGTGGTCTCCTTCAGCTGGGCCACCCAGGGTTTAACCATTCTCCGGCTTTGTCCACCCAAAGACAGAATAACAGAATTGTTTAGGTTGGAAAATGCTTCCAAAATCATCGAGTCCAACCTGTGCCTGATCCTCACCTTGTCACCCAGCCCAGGGCACTGAGTGCCACGTCCAGGCATTCCTTGGACACCTCCAGGGATGAAGAAGAGAGAGAGACACAGCAGGAGGAAGCTTCTAGGTCTTGTCCACCTGCATGGCCGGGCATTTTCTGTCAATCCCTGCAAGCTTTCCCAAAGCCAGGCAACAATACAGCAACAATCCCAGCAGGATCCACTGAGGAAAGGGCTGGCAGAGCAATCAAATTGCTATTTTCAATGCAATGAGAGCTTTCAGGATAAATCAGTTGGTGGTGGAATTAGGAATATTACCCGTGTAGCAAATAATTATAGAAGATGGGTCTCTCCTTCACAGTTCATTTCCATCTTAGCCTTTCCACTAAATAAAGGTGTTACCAATGGATGTTATTTGCTGCTTCCTAATCTGCTGTCAGAGGCATTATTGCCATTTATTTGAGAGCGTGCCAGAATGTGACCATGAGGAGGATAAAATCAAACCCTGAGCCAGAAATCCTGCCTGGAGCAGCTAAGCAAGCAGCAGAGATTTTTCAGAGGCAGTGATTTTTACATAAACATTATTCACAAACTTCTCCTGTCCTCACAGCGTGCTCTCAGATTAGCAGTGAGACATGAACGTGGCAAGGGTAGGTTTTGACAAGAGCCATGTTATGGAAATCTGCATCAGCAGCAAGTGGCAGCCTGGGGACAGAGAGAGGAAAGCAAGGAGTTGGAATTAGGATGATGAGATCCCCCCCACCTTCACTCGCTTCCATGGGAAAGAGTCCTGCTAGGTGTAAAACAACTGTTACAGGCCGGTAAGAAATAAAAAATTCATTAAATCATAAATCTTTTGGAAAGGGGATCTACTGGGGAGATTATATTCACTTTTCATGGACATATTAATTCAACGGTGGCATATCATATTGTTCTCTGCAGGGGAAAAAGACATATTGTTTTAAAGTCTGATATTTAGAGCAGTCCTTGAGGAAGGAAAGCAAATATAATCTTGGCAGGGAAACATGAGTGCATGAGCACCGAGGAAGGGACATAAAACGCAGGGCCCAAGTCCCAGCTGCCGAAAGTCAGCGTAGTTTGACTGCAGTTCTTGGAGCTAAGCCCATGCATGGGAGCTGAGAGTGAAGGTCACCTCCATTTAGCTTAACTCCTTGAAAATGTTGAGTAAATGAACACGAAGGGTAATTTTTTACTGTGAACGGTCACTGTTTGCCCACCGGCAAACAGGTGAGAAGACAAAGACATTACAGCTGCTTTCATTTGATGTTTGGTGGTTGGGAACTATCTGGCTATCTCCTTCTGGATTGCTCTGGCTCAGCAGTGGAAATTGCCAAGCTCTCCTGGCTCTCAGTCCAGCCAGACCCTCAGGATTTGGAAAGAATTCAATAGCCACCTGCAAAACATGGGCTCACCAAAGCCCTGCTCCAGCTGCTTCCCAGCCTAGACTCCCTGCATGCCTGGTCTCCCACTCTAGGAGGCTCTGGTGGCACCTGCCAGATGTTCCTGCTGCAGATCCAGCCCCATCTCCTGCCCAAATTGTATCCCGTGGAGGCAAATGAAGGGACCTTCCCTGACAGACACCTTGCACACAGCATACAGGAGGGGTCTCCCCTCAAAGGCAGCTTCCACACTGGGGTGGGACTGGCCTCGGGGCCCCCTTCCACAGGTACGGTCACATGGGCTTCCCACCTGTCTCCTGACCACACAAATCTTGTGTTCCTCTGAAGAGGAGCATCCCTCCTCCCTTTTCTCCTCCCTACCTTTCTCCTGAGTGTGTCTTTGCTCATGAGAAACCTGTGGATCACAAACACAAAATGGCGACAAGAAGGTTTTCAGCAAAAACCACACAGCTTAGTGTACAGTAACTGCTCGTACCCATGGCCTTCTCCTGTGCTAATTCACCATCCAAAGGAGTTTATTGCAGAGGAACAAGGAGACAGGACAACTTAAGCTCCCCACACAAGATAGCAGGGACCGCTGGGTGGCTCTTGCACCATAAAACAATTGCTGCCTGTTTGACCCCTCACGATCTCAGCCAGCTCAGGCACAACCTGCCCCATCAGAAAAGATGGGATTTGCTTATCACTCGAACTGCATAGGCCACTCTGCCCAAGAGAGCTCACACATACAAACTCCTGCTGGACTTGCCGCTCTGCTCCTTCCCTTTGCCCAGCTATCTCGCTGACAGTTTTCCCAATATCCATCCCAATGAGGTGTGAAATTTGAAGCATCACCAAACTGCACACGGGGCTGTTCCTGGGGAATTACATGAGCAGATAAAATACAAAAGGGCTGATGAAACATTAACCACGAGCAGGCAGAACAACAAAGGCAGCACACCCGAACCACAAAGACTCTTAATGCAGCATTAAGTCAGCTGGACCTTAGTTGTGTATTTGCCATGTGGATTCAATACCTCCTCGAGATGAAAAACAGGAATGAGGCCTTTTTTTTTCTTCATACCTGGGCCAGGTTCCCAGTTGAAACGAGCAGTTGATACCAGCCAAACAAATTTCAGTTGCTGGGGTCCTTAGCAATGGCTTTAGGTTCAAGGCACACTGGCGGCAGCTCATAGCCCAAAACCATAGGAAGCCAGAGAGGTCTCAGACTACTGAAATTATCCAATGTGAGCACGAGAAGGAGGCAGTCTGGGCTTTAGCTTCTGTCCAGGGCCCCTGGAAAGTTAATCCTAGCTGATTACACCACTTCTTTTCTTTTTTTTTCATAGAAGAAATAAACAGTCTTTTGTACCAAACATAAGGCTGCCTTATTTTGCAGGAAGATTTATCACCCAGGCTAAATCCATGAGTTCATTCTGGTTTTGTCCCAAATCATCAAAGCACTGTTTTACACTTCATGACACAGTATCAGTTGGTTCTGCCTCTGTGCCAGGCAGTCCCCAAAAGACATCCCACTTTTCCTTAAAAAAAAAAAAATAAAAAAGAAAGAAAAAATGCAGACCATCTCATCAGTTGCTTTGAGCCTGCACAGCAAATTCCACACAGGCACGTCAGAGCCATGCAAACACATCCATAAGGAGCTGGGACTGGCTTCCCTTCAGACCACAAACACCAGCAGTGTGTTGGGGCTTGGAGAAACCTGGTCTAGTAGAAGATGTCCCTGCTCATGGCAGGGGGTGGAGCAAGATGAACTTGAAGGTCCCTTCCAATCCACACCATCCTGGGAATCCATGGTGTGGCACTGCTCAGTGACGAGAAGTGACTGATGGGTGCCAAAGTCTGCTGAAATAAGGATTGCTCAGTGCCTTCCCTGCACCAACAGGGGCTCCGTTGTACTGAGCCAAAACCTTGAGCTCATTACAATGTCACTCTGTCTCTGGATCCCATATCCTGTGGGGGAATCTTCTGGGAATGTATTTTGGTTCAGACTTGGGTCAAGGAGAGTTGACTTGACCTGAAAATAAATCCAGGCGATCTCGAGCTGAAGAGCCATTGACTACTGTTTGCAATACAATAAAGGGAGCAGATCAAACTCGGCTGAAAGCCAGGGTTAACATAAATCCAGGGAGAAAGGGGAACAAGAAGATTCATTCACCACCACGACAAAGGGGACATTTTTTACATTGGCACAATTCAGAGCAGGGACTGAAAGCGCTTCCCAGGCAGCATTTTTACTGTCCCATATGGTGTGTGCTGTTTAGCTGTGCTGATATCTCCAACAGACTGGCAGCAAGATAAGAGCTACACCACTTGGATGTGTGTGAAAAAGGGGTTGTGGGATTTTTTTTTCCTACCATTTAAAACGTCACTAGCAGGAGTTCCTCTGCTTGCACACAGGGCAGCTTTTGTGAGAGGTATTTTATATGGATCCCCAAGGAAAGGTCTCAGTGTCCAGGCTCTGAGCTCTATTGTGTGCACGTGTGTGCAATAACTCTCAGCAGCTTTTGGTTTACAGTCCAGGTTGTACTGACTGCAGCTCTGGGATGAAATCTTCTTCTGGCTCACTGTACCACTACCTTCCCTGAAGTTAGCCCTTCTCCCCTTCCAGGAGCTTTTAGAGTGTTTGATGGATAAAGCAAGCTTCAATCCAGCTGAGAATTCCCAGATCTGTACTGCAGGGAGCCCGAGAGCTGCTCCCTGCCCACACTGCAATACATTTCCAGAAAAAAGTGGACACCCCCCACTTTCCTCCTTCCCAGAGTTCAGATCCAGAAGCAGCAGCTTGACCCACCAGCTCTTTGCCCGTACCACAAACCCCACTCAGTACATTTTCAGCTCCTTAACATGGCTGGTTGTGCAGCAGACACTCAGGAGGACCCTCTGCCCACACAGCAGCCCAAGCACAGGAATTGGGTCATTTTCCCGAAGTTCCAGCTTTAACAGCAAAGCTGTCCCACAAGGACCTAATGAATGCATCGTCCAGAACAAGCTGTGGGTAACAACAACACCCCCCAGTGATGCTAGGACATCACCTTCCTATGTCCCTGCTAAGTCTCCTCAGCGCAAGCTTGTGTGTGTTGCCAACCCAGAGCAGCTGGTTCATCTCAGGACAAATATTAAATGGAGTTTAGTCCTTCTGCTGGCATTCATTATCCATTCCATTTTACAATAAGGAGCTGGTCAAATCCCTCCAGTCTTCCCAGACAAAACCGGCCAGGGGAGCTGCTTTCAGGAGACGAGGGCAGCCTCTGTGGGAAGACATGAGTGCCACATTCCTCATTTGAGTGCAACTATTTCTAAACACAGCTCAGGGAAAGCTGCATATTTATTTTTTTTATTGCATTAAAACCCATTTTATTAACCAACTTGTACTTTAATGTGGATGATGCCTTTGTTTATAGAATAAATTATGCTGTTTCTTCCCATCTCCCACTGTGATTGCACGATTCCTGGTCAGATTGTATAATGTTTGATCTAAGAATGTATAAACTCCACTAAACAAAGATGCAATAGAAAGCTGAATAATAAGTCGAGACTCCAACCTCTCTCAGGGGAATAAAAAAAAAAAAAAAAGGTGAGTTTGACAAAGTAACATGCTGAGAGAGCCTGGGAATCTTTCTGATGGAATGAAGTATTTTAAGAGGGGTTGAATATTACAACTCAGCATTTCCCATCTGCACCCTTTAAAGGTGACAGGAACTTCACCCCTGACTCAAGCGAAATCTTCACAAATTGGGATTTCTTTTACAACTCTGTGAAAATTAACACTTTCACTTGCAATTAGCAGCACCACAGCCCTACTAACACTTTTGCTGCAGAAACAAGCTGCACATGAATATTCACAGCCAGGCAATGCCATCTTACAGAAATCAGTGCTGGGAAGGGCTTTATGTGGCTCTCCTGCAGACAGAAGGAAGGCACAGATCAGTCTGTCCATGGGGGCTTTGCAGGAAGTTGCCACTGCTCATCTTGGAGAGCTCTGGGACAATCATGGAGTGGTTGGAAGGGACCTTACAGACCATCTTGTTCCACCCCTGCCATGGGCAGGGACACCTTTCACTATCCCAGGCTGCTCCAAGCCCTGTCCAACCTGGCCTGGGACACTGCCAGGGATCCAGGGGCAGCCACAGCTTCTCTGGGCACCTGTGCCAGGGCCTGCCCACCCTCACAAGGAACAAATCCATCCCAATATCCCATCTAACCCTGCCATGTGGCCGTGGGAAGCCATTCCCCCTGGTCCTGTCCTACACATCCTTGTAAAATCACTTCTCACTTAGCCTGTACGAATTTGCTCTGCTGAGGCAAATTCTAAAATCTAGGGATTATACACATATAAACTCAAGTGTTTTTTAATGGAGACATCTTTCCTTCCCAAAAAATACCCATCCTCACAGCAGCTAAACTTCTCAACCCCTGCGTGGTTGCAGGACCATCTTAACACTCCTTTTTACAACTCGGTTCCACTTAGAACAGCAAGAACATGAGGAAAACCAACCCTGGAGATTTCCCAGCAATCAGGAGAGGTGCCAGTGCAGACATGACCTGCCCCTTCTCTGCTCAGGTGCCAAGTGCATTGCAGTCACAGTGAGCAAGTCCTTTCTGCACAGCTCACACCAATAAAGCCAGGTGGAAAAGAGGGAGAATTATTGATTTTAACATCATAAGCCTGATGGAGAGGGAGTTAAGCAGCTCTTTTTAATGCAGCAAAGAGTCTTCAACCTAAAGCTGAGGCTATTTCAACTCCAGCTTTCCTGAGCAGTGCAGTAAAGCCTGAAGGAGCACAAGAAATGTAAGGAAGGGAGGTCACTAAGGCGAAGGAGATGGGAAAAACTCCAGTACTGCCTCATGGATAGTCACATTGCAAAGCACACAAAGAAACCTGTGGCCAAGCAGTGAAAGCCAAAGTTATGAACTCAGTTACCAACCAGACTCGGAGCAGAGGCTCTGCCTAGAACTTTAAACATCCAAGTAAAATGTCATTCCTTGGTGCTGTTTCATCCTCAAGCCAGTCTGAAGTCATCCCCAGGATCTGATGGGTGGTGTTCCATGACATCCTGAAGGGCCAGAGGCCACCCTGCTCCACCCTTTCCAGGAAGGATGGGCTCATCCTCTCCTCCTTCTGCAGGACCTTCCCTTTCCAGGGTCTGCTCCAGCACCTTTCAGCTGCACCAAAGCACAAAAGATAAAGCAAGTGCCTGTTTTCCGTTGTCAAAGAGAAAAAGGAGATTCCCTGAGGCTCCTTTCCACTCTCTAAATTGCCAAGAAGTTGTTCTCCACCAGAATGGAGGGCCAGAAAGAAATCTGGAGCTGATCTGAAGCCCATCAGTGGAAATTGGTGGAGCCTTGCTGTCCTCAAGGAAGCCAGGAAAGCAGAAAGCGGAGAACCACGCTCCTCTGAGCTTAAAATATTTACTTAAAAGTGGATGCCAGGAAGGTGAACAAAAATAATGCCTGAAAAGACAGAGTGGCTATTTAAGGGATGGAAAGACAGACTGTAATTACAGGGTCATGGGATAAATTTAACATGGCTCATCTGAAATTGAGAACCGATTAGGCACCCAAAATGAAACAAACACCTCTAAGTCCTTTATTAATTCTTGGCGTATCGGAGGAAATTTGGTTTTAAAAGCAAATGCCTTCTCACTTTGCAGAGAATTTTATAAGCATGAATCAGGTACTAAAGGTCTTTCCAGCAGCTGTTTTGCTTGGCTGCCTTAAAAGCAAACAAATAAACAAACCAAAAAACCCCAAACAACGCCTTGATTGAAACTTCAGGCTAGTCCTGGAAAATTCCCAGCCCACCAATAGAGCCGGTAGGGAGCATTCCAACAGGCAGGCTTTGGCCAGAAGAAAGGTTTTCTGCTGAAAAAAAGAGTTGGTTTTCATGGAAATATTTTCAGTTTTCCAGCAAGACAAAAATTGAAGGAACGACGTCTTAATTTTCAAGGTTAAGTCATCATTTGGTCTAGATCAGCTGCTACTCCCCACCCTTTGTGGGTGAAGCTTTCTGCTGGAGCTCTCTTAACATGATTCATCCAGCCCTCTCCCAGGAGAGGCATTGCTTCCTTGGCATCCCTCCTGCATCCTGAGAAACACACTCCAGCCAGAGGAGAACGGAGGCAGCTGCTCCAGGCTCTTGCACAGAAACAGGAGGACTTAATCATGTTCTTGACACGAGAAAGAAAAGGATCTGTTGGTTCTGAAGCCAAGCTGCAATGATGAGTCAAGCACGGCACTGCAATCAGCACACACCCACCGCTGGCTCCAAAGCCAGGGAGGTAATTTATGGATTATTACAGGGAACCAGGAGGCAGCAGGATTGCCATCAGGCCAGCTGCCGCTTCTGCCAGTCAGTCTAAATCCTCTGGATCCCCCAACCAGCTATCAATGGCCAGATGGATGGAAGGAGAGGGCAAAAGGCACTTCCAGTCGCTCTGCAAGACCTTCACCGAGCAGTTCACTGTTGAGCAAGAGGCCCACACATGATGACTGGTCTTGCAGAACAGACATTACACTCACTTTTGGGGCTTTCCCAGTCTATCAAGACATTTTGGTTCATCCTTCAGGATTTGGGCATGAAGCATTTATTAGCAGACAGGTGTTTGGGTAGGAGGGGCGGCCATCCATGGTGGGGCAAACATCTGGTGCCCAGAACCAGTCACTCCAGAAGAGCTCCTGTGCCAGCGAGGACATGCTAGGAAGTCAGAGCAAACCAAGGATTCATTTAGGGCTGTCCCTGGGACTCAGAACTGGTCTCACAGTGTGTCTGCACAGAGCACAAGGTGCTGCTCACTGTGTTTGGGCTGCAACTATCAATTACTCCTGGGGCTGCCCAGGAGTTCAGGGCAGGTCAACGCACCACAAACAATTCCTGTGCTCCAGAGATCAGCATTCAGCAGTGACTGGAATTTACTTTATACCCTGAGTCATACCACCACTGTTAGCTCTACATCAGCTAATGTAAGCAGACAGGGATATGCTGATGGTATCGCAAGCCCTCAAGACTTGTTTTGTCAAAGGACCACCACGCCCTGCCTTACCTTCAAGGATTCACTGGCATTCAGCCTGGAGGAACAGTGAGCTAGAAATCCCAATGTGGAGGCACAAATAAAGACTATTTCTCTATGTTTACTCACTGAACTGCAGTCTCTTGGTCTTCCCACTCAAGAAAAACTTATTTTTGTAAGATTTCAACCAGCCTTTACACCCCTATAACAAATCCCCACAGAACTTGAACGAGCCAGATTAAGTGGCTATGAGCGTTTTTGAGGTAAATGGAGTCATCAGAGCAAATTTCCTGTTGGGCTTCTCTCAAATAATGTAAAACAAAGCCATTTATTTACTCTCAAAAAGTATTTGGGATGTCATAAGCCTCCTCTCACCAGCAAGAGGCAAGTGAGGCTTCTAATCCCTTGCACACATTTGGTCATTGAGGTCTTCTCCGAGTTACACATGAAACTTCCCAGTTTGGGACAGCTGTTTTTGGCATCCTTTAGGACCTGGTGCCACCAGCTCAACATCAAGCAGCCTATCAAGTCCTTAAACAGAAACAACACTGCTGAGAGTCAGAGTGGGGGAGCCCAGAAAGAGGATTCAAGAAGCAAAATTACTGCATTTAAAACCTTTTCAGGAGCTTCAAACGCGCCACATAGGTTCAGAAAATTCTGAGACTCATTCCTACCTTCCTTTTCTCCTTCCTGCAGGTAATGCAAGGGTTTTCATGTGAGCCTGGTGCATGTCAGTGCCATCTGTAAGGATCCTCATTCCTGGATATTCACAAATGTTTTATTGCACAGCTGAAAAACATGAGAAGGAATAAATTATGAAGCATCTTGAGCGAACATGCTCTCCCATGAGGCACATAGATGCTTATAGGAATAATGTACAACTGCATTACAAAGCCCCTTGTTCTTCAAAGTGATGCTGATGCTGCAGAAAATTATATATCAATACTGCAGAGGGCTTTCAAAACTGCTTGTTCCTTAGGGTTTATGAGAGGGCTGTGATGTACAAGTTAAACGTAGGGGTTGCATGCCTCCAAACCTATGTTCTTCCCTTCTGTGGGCTTTAGGCTGCCAAATCAAATGCAGAAATAGCTTCAAAAAGGGTTCAGAAGATGTAGGTGCACCCCAAGAACCCGAGACATTGTGCCTGCTCTTACAGACACAAAGCCATCTGAAGTACTGAGGGGCAGCAAAGCTTTGACACACGGAGAGTCACAAGCTGCTGGTGACACGGAGCTATTGGCAGCTGCCCAGCTCATTATGCCCAGCCATCCTTTGAAGGCTATCGTTCTGTGGAACAGAAATCAATACGCCACACACTGCTATGAGCCGAGCCGGGGGGCTGGGACATTGTATCACTGGGAAAGTGAGGAAGGGAACGCTGGAAGGGGAATAACACACAGGGAGCAAGCACAGCCTCACCTGATCCTGCAGGATGGAGTGAGGGAACACAAAACCTCCAGGTTACTGCTGCAGGGAGCCTGGATTGTGGCCCCTCCACACAAGGGCAGGTGCTGCTGATGGGTCCTTGCTGTCACCCTGTGTGGCCAGGCTGATGTCATCAGCCCCATGTCAGACTGAGGACTCTTACAAGCGCTCCCTCGGCTCCAAACCAACAATCACTTAATACAAAAGCACTCCTTTATCATCACAAGTTGCACAGGAAACACACCTTCAAGGGAAGCATTTTAATATTGATCACCCCCAGGGATCTGTGTTAGCAATGGATGAAGAAAGGCTTTAACCACATCCGACAGGATCACTGTTGTCCGAGGCTTTGGATCTCTTTGTTGCCCTATCAAGACACTGCTCTGACCCGCTGGGCTCATACCCCTCAATGCCAGAGGCTGGCTCCAGCTGCTTTTCATCGCTGTCTAAGAAATTATCACAGGAGACTTCATGCAATTAGGCCTCAAAAATGGGGATGTCAGTCCTCCAGGGGAACTAAGCCTGCCTCATGAAAGTCACTTCAGCCTTTGCTTTTCTGCACAAGGTGTTTTTTTTACCCTGAGGATTTCTTTCAAAGCAAGATACTAGTCAAGACACAGCAAGGCACTGTAGTTTTTACCTCTTTGTAGCTTATCAAGGTGAATGTCAGTGGAAAAAAAAAAAAAATCTCAGAGGTGACCAGGCACAGAGATGGCCATCTAAAGTTACATACTTTGGTACAAGAAAAATAAAAAACCCACCCCTCTGTTTTTAGTAAAAGCAAACCTGGTCTGTCTCAGCGCCAGGACTCCGTTTAGAAATCGGCGACGGGAGCGTAATGAGCTGCACAAAGGCAGCCCTGCCACACCTCGCCGTTCCTCCCCGCAGACCGAAACCTCTCTCAGGATCCACAGCCTGGCCAAAGGAACCTTCCAGTCCCCACTCCCAGTGTCCTGGTGGCTGGCCTGGGCAGCTCAGGGTGGCTCCAGCTCTTACGGGATTCGAGGCACAGGCTGCAAGCTGCCAATTCTGCACACAAGGAATACCAGGGGGAGGATGGACAGGGATAATATTTGTGCTGAATGTGTGTTCTGCAAGAGTGTGCTCCAAACCCAGCTGTGTAAACAAAGCAAGCAAGGAGAGGTGTCTCTGGTGAAGCGCAGCTCAGCGTGGATGGTGGACGAGGGAAATTCAAGGCTCTGGATTGCACACTCCTTTTTCCTCCTCCATCCATTCCTGACCCTCCCTGATCTCTGCAGCCTTTCAGATTGAAGGCACACATGGGGCATCCCCAAAATAAAAAGTTTGCCATGTTATGACTGCTTTAAATAATCCCTACTGAACCCAGGCTGCTGTATCTGGCATGCTCAGCCCACCTGGATAGGAATCTGAATCAAGATGATGCTCCCACCCCTGCAGCCCACATTGAAATCCCAATTCTGACAAGATTAAGGAGAGGAGACAGGAGTTGTCACTTCACCACTCCCCTTAGCATCTTCCCCTGAAGAGCTTAAGGCTTCTTACATGGCCAAAACGTCTCTTGCATTTTCTCTGGTCAGGAAAAGCAGCAACACATTGAGACAAGGTGAAGAATTAAAGCTTTCAAAAGTTGCAGCTGACATTCCCACTGGAGAGATCCAAGCCACTCCTAAAATAAGCACCCAAAATGGAAACAGTTCCATCTTGATTTAAAAAACCTTACATCTTGCATTTTGGCTGGGCTGGACTCCTACAACATTTATTTTCACAGGCAATTTATGCCTATGCAACAGCTGCTCACCCAGACCATCCACCACTCCTCCAGCTACGCAGGCATCCCAGAAAATGTGGGATAAAGGTGGGCCAATCCTTCCTTTTTTCCTCCTGGATTAGACACTTATTCCAAACCGAAAACAAAGAAAAGCTGAGTATCTTTCAGCTTGAATGACTGCAGGGTTTCACTGCAGAGGTTTTATCCATGATATTTCCTAAACATCTTCACTCAGCAGATGAGGACTGCACTTGTAACTTCTTATTGTGCTTTATGTTTTTATTGTGTCTCTGAAATGAAGACATCATAAAACAAGTTAGTCATAATCCCTTTTTTCCCTAATTCTGTATTCAGGGGAAGAAACAGGATGAACTAAAATACAAATTTACAGGTAAAATTCATGTTTAGCTTTATGGAGGGGTAAAGCTTTTCACTGCTGGACATTTTGACACGGACATTTCCTTACTGTGGCTGATCCAATCCGCAAAATTTCCTTTCATTTTCAGTCTGGATATGAAATGTCAGCAATACAGAGGATAGAAATATTTGTAAAATGTCCATTTTTTCTGGCCCTCACCAGCATGCAGGAATTGTCAGAAAACAAGACAGAAGAAGAGGAATTGATTCTTGGCTGAGCTACAATTAAGTTGTAGCTTTCCCTTCACTTTCAGAGCTTTATTAGGCAGATTTTATTTGATGAAATCAATTATACGGCACGCTGGAGATAAGTTAGGGAATTAGCTTTGCTTATGCTAATGCCTATCACTCCGGGGTGGTTTTGCCTGGGAAGGTGATGAGGAATTGAATGTGATTTATTTAGGAACAGGCCTAAATTATCCCTTACTCCAGGAGGGGAAGATGGCTGCAGGGAGGAAAGCTGAGAGCAGAGCCCCTCAGGACCATCACCCATGGCAGCTGCTCATTTCTTAACATATTTTTCCAAAGCCCACAGCAGCCTTGTGGACATTTTGAACACTGGGAGGGGCAGGGAGATGTCAGTGTCTTCTGGAGCTTTTGGTTGGGGTGGCTTCATCCTTGCTGGACTAACTTTTAGTTCCTTCTTTCCAGTTCCAGTTGATGTGAGACCAGCACTAGCATACTGCAAAAGGGCCTGACAGAGCCAAACCTGCCTGTGCAAGGGGGCAGCAATGGCTTTCCTCTAAATATGGAGCACTCACCTTAACCCAGCACCAAGTGCTAAAGGCACAGATTTTCACTGTTGCTATTAACCTGTCTCGAGATCCTTGGGCATTAAGCACCTCTGGACAGGAGGGAGAGCCTTCCAGGACTTGTTTGACAGTGGAAAAAATCAAAGACAAGTCCAAAGGCTTCACCTGATTCCAGAAGGGGACAGTTATCTGCTAATGATGGTACCTGCAAGGCACATAATCACACTGAGCTGGATACAAAGCTTAGGAAGCACAACTTCCACCTCTCCTTCAAACTTCATCACTCAGACTGGTAATGAACTGGAGACACCACTGGTGGTAAGAGGGTCCCTCCTCAGCTGACTGGATTTGACAAGCAAATCTCTCAAAAATTGCTCAAGTGTCCTCCTGCAAACCAAAATTTTGGAGGCTTCCAGCACCGCTTGATAGAACAACATTTCCAGAAAAGGCAAAACCAAACGAGCAAAGTCAAAGCAGAGGCTTTGTTTGCTTTAGAGCACAGGAACCAGCCCCCAGAAGTGAAACCTTATCTTGTGCCTCTAACAGGCTGGATCCCTGTCTTTGCCTTGCTCCCAGGTTTTCCTGCACACAGGCTGGCCTCTGAAGAGTCCTCCTGTGGCCACATGAAAGGCTTTTCACACCCGTCCATGGCACCGGCTTTCAATGCAGCCCAAAAGTCAGACCCACTCTTAGATCCCTGCCTGCTGGATCAGAGCTCAGGCTGCTCAGCCTTGAGTCTCTGACACGGAGCCTAAATGTACCGTGAAAAAATCTGGAAATGGAGGCACTTAGGCTTTTAATAAATGGAGATTTACTTAGTTTGAAGTTCAACGACAGATTTCTGCTGTATTTAAAGTAAATACCATCCATTAATGAAGAAAACATGGGATTTTTTTCATAAAAATAAACACACAAGAGATTTACAAGCTACAGCCTGTAGCTTTCTAAGGATTGCTTTTAATAAATTGTACATGTACCCACTTTCAGGCATGGAAATGCATTAGATTGGAGAAACAAAAATGCCTTTTACAGAGCTATGCAGCTTTTTTCTCCACTTTGGTAGAAATTATGCCAAGTTCAGACTGCCCAAGGTGAGACATGTCAGGGATGTTTCTAGAGCCTGGCACTGTGTGGGTCCCTGCATGTGGAAGTGGGTGAACCACACAGACCAAGCAGAGAGTGGGGAGTGAGCCTGAGAAGGTGATGGCAATTTTTAAAAAATGAAAGGAAAAAAGAACAAACAAAGCTTCCTGATGGCTTTCCCAGCTGATATCAAATACCAGCACCAGCTGGTTGCTGGTGGATAGAGTCCACACAAAAGTGAGGGGTCTGGTTTCTGTCAGCCACAGCAACAGGGAATGGGCTGAGCCCCACAAACGGGTTGCAGCAGCTTTTGGGGAAAGCACTCCCAAGGAAAGCAAACTCTTCTTTCCACATGCCAGCAAGGACACCTGCTTGTCACCAGCCCATCTGTGCTGGCCAAGGATGGCAGGTGATGGCACACAGGGCCAGGGGCTGGTGACCACAGAGAGAGCAGCCACTCCTGTGTGTCCAACAGCTGAAAGTAACCCAAATCCCCACGGACTGAGCCCATTTACAAGTGTTTTAACCACTGCATTCCCCTTCCCAAGCTATCCCACTAAGCACAACAGCAATTCTCCCAGCTCCCATCTCCGTGACCTTTCTGTTGTCCTGCCCCCCCACCTCTGTACGTGAACGTCACCTGTAAAATCCAGTCCCAGTCAGCTCTCCCAGTCAGTTACTCCAACAGCAGAAAGTAACCCAAATCCCCACGGACTGAGCCCATTTACAAGTGTTTTAACCTCATTTCCACCACTGCATTCCCCTTCCCAGGCTTCCCCACCAAGTACAACAGCAATTCTCCCATCTCTGTGACCTTTCTGTTGTCCTGCCCCCCCAAATCTACACATGAACGTCACCTGTAAAATCCAGTCCCAGTCAGCTCTCCCTGACCTATGCACCACACAAAAATTCCTCCTGCTAACATCAGACATGCTTGAATTAGCAAGGAAATGAAAACAAGCCACAGGAAAGAAGCAGGCAGGGGGAAAGGTGGGGATGGAATGCTAAGCAATCATGTCAAGTCACGGCTGGCCACATCCCGTTAGCCGTGTCTGAGGGGTGCTTGTGTCAAAACAGCCAAGGAGGAATCCTGCACAGCCAATCCTGCAGCACTGTGGACTCTTTTTTGGGACACAGGCTCCTCCAAGGCGTTGGCAGTCAGTGGCTGCACATCTGAGTTCCATGACTCCCCTAGTCTATACCAAGAGAATGTAAAACCCACCCAAGGCCCAGCCCTACAAAATCACCACTTTCCAACATGCTTTACAAAGTCACTGTGCAGTTAGGAGAAAGGAGTTTGGTCAGGAATTAATGAATTTTGCTTGGTATTAGAAATTTGCAAAGTTCTGATAAAAGTCATGAAAATTGGGGGGAAAAAAAATCAACAACAAAACCCCACCACTGTTGTTTCCAAAACAAGCTTGTTTTCCCTACTGCTTGTTCTAACACAAACACCAGGAAAGATTCCAGCATTGGCACACACCCACCTCATAAAAATGGCTCAAAGTGAAAAAATAAAATTATTTTCTTTTCATCCAGCATCTCCTCAGCCTCCTTTTTGCTTGAGCATCCCAGGAAAGAGAGCAGAGGTGAAGACAACCCTTTCAAGGTTGAGCAGATTGAGGCATTGAATAGTTCCTGTGATCTCCCCAAGCAGAGCCATAATCCCAACATATTTGCATGTGAAAAACTGTCTCCCAAATTAATCTACCCATGGCTCTGTGGGTGGTAGGGGGAGAACTGTCATTTAATAGATGTATATTTATATTTTCTAGTTCAAGGAGGTATGAAACTATTTCCAACACTCATTATGCCTCTTTCATTCATGTATTTTTAATGCTGTAATGTGGTTTTTTTCATTATTAATGCTCTTAGAAGCCCATCTCCTCCAAGCATCCCTTTAGAAGAACATGGGCTGCAGGAGAAACAACCCCAACTAGAAGAGCTGGGATCCTGAACATGCAGGTTGGGCTGCAACTGCAACTCTGCAGCAGTCCAAAAAAAGAGAAAACCAGCAGTGTTTGGCTCATGGCAGTTTGATTAGCTGAGAAATGAGGAGGATTTGCTTCTCAGGACAGACTGTTTGCTCCCCACTACATAAACTAAAAGGATCTTTATACAGGGGAACTTTTATCAGTTTTTCCTGAGCTCTCCAGATCTGATCACACTGCAATACTCCAGTCTTCAACATGATATGGAAAGAAATAAAGTTATATGGAAAGAAATTAAGTGACCACCTTTAAAACAGCTCCACAGGTTATAACCCTGGGAGAAGACACTCCAGAAACATTAAAAATTCGCTTTAAATCCAACTACTCTAATGAAATGTGTAGCTACAGATGTGACTTCCTCCTTAACAGACTGGACCAAATTCAACTCTGCTCCAACACACCCAAAGCCATGGCTCCCATCTCCAGCCTTAATGAAAGCTTGTCCATGGTTTGAACCCAGCAACAATTAACCTTGACAGGGGGAGATAAGATTCAAGTTTCAAAGCACAGAGGGTTTTCTGGGGGTTTGTGTGCTTTCATGAGGCTCTGATTATTATTTTAATGCAGTTGTTTGTGGTTTAGTTTCCTTTTCTTTTTTTTAAACTCGCCTTAATGGTAACATTGAGAAGATAAAGGTTTATGCACTCATGGCAGGAGCCAAAGGATGGCCCAAGTCCAACGTACCTCCACCCCAGCACACTCCTTGGATACACTTCCAGACGAGGGGAATCAGACATAGAGATGCTGTGGAGAGTTCAGGACTGACTGGCCTCAGACTTTTTGGAAAAGGGAGAACTCCTCATTAGGCTAAAGGGAAAGCCAAAAGTTGTTTGAGAGCACTTTTTCAGGGGCCTAAAATAGGAAGGCAACAGATCTCTACACACTTCCCAGCAGGAAGCCTACAGACATCGCTAGCACTGCTGATAGCCCCCCGTGCTTGGCACGGTTCCACCCAACCATCTGGAGCTCATCCACTGAGGTGCAACTCTGAGGAAGGAGACAGAGGGGCTGGCAAAGGTGTTCAGAGAGAAAGAGGTCGGGGTAGGGATGAAGGTTTTGGCTCATGGGCCTCGGAGTGGTTTCACTTGACAGCAACTGAGGGTACATTCCTTGTGCAGATGGGCAGGCCTGGGAGAACTTTAGGATAACCAGCAGTCAGTGCTGGCTGCAGCACTTGCATGGAAACCCTCCCAAGAGCTGGGCCTGCTGCACTTTAATCGGTACCATCACCACCCACACCTCGTGTCTCCAGGAACCACAAAGCCACAGCAGCTCCTGCCTCGTGGAGCAATCCCTGCATCCCTTCTTTCTCCCCAGCTGTTTTGATCCTGCTGATGCCTTCAGCAGAGCTCCATCCAGCTGGGGGCCAGGAGTTTGCTCAGCACCTCCATGTCCCCTTTGAAGGCAGCAGCGATACTCACCCTCGCTGAGGGCTGTTAATGAGAGCCTGCTCTGTGCTGAGGTGGAAGTAGAGCTCTGAAGCCTCCACCAGAGCTCTCCAGACAATGCAGCCACGGGAGGTCTTTCAATGAGAGGAAAGAATCAAAGCTGGGGAGTGACCTGGTCAAATCAGCTGGGGAAGGAGATGTGGGGGGGAGGTGGGAGAGAGCAGGCACACTGCAAGCACTGCAGTTTTCTTCCCATGGCCACTGGGCAGCAAAGAGCAGTGGCAGAAGAGTTCACTGGTGCTCTCAATATGGGCAAATATCACCTGGAGGGGTTTGCACCTGTGGGGCTGGAAAATGTGCCATCAGCATAAGAGAAAAGCAAACTAGAGTGCAATATTAGGGATTTATTGACAGTCTCTCTGGACACACCTACGCACACTTGTGTCCCCCCCCTGCTTTTCATTCACACTGCATGCACTGAAAACACTCACTAAGGTGAATACAGGGCCTTCCCTTCTCTCACCCTAAACCTAACTTAGAGGACACCTTGCTGGAGGTGAGGGGAGTAGGAAAAAGGAGAAGAAAAAAAACAACAGAGCAATGCGAAATGGACAGGATTTTTGCCATGAGGCCACCAGCAGATCACGTAACCACCACCCACTGCAGCAATGAAAAGACAGCCCAGGTTGAGCTTTTCCTCCCTAACACACACCTCCATGTTAAGGGGAAGCTGCCACATCCTCCCCATGGAAGCCTTTAAAGATGCAATTCACCTTTCATGTGAGACTTGATCCTCTCTCCCCCACAGCAACTCCTCAAGACTCATTCCAGGACTTCCAGATTTTTTTTTCTTTGTTGGCATGCTGTAAGCACACCCAGTTCTCTCCTTAAAATTCCTGCAGCTCTCTGCCCTCAGGCTAGGAGTGACCACTTACTACTGCTTGATGACCACCTTCAGCCAGAAACCCGGGAGGCTCCTTTTCCAGGGGCTCTTTGGAACCCAGGAGTGGCACATGGCTTTTAAAACATGTTGCTGTCACTGAGAGCAGGAGCCAAAGTTAAAGCACAGCCTTTTTCTAAATATTGATCCCACAAGGCTCTGCTACCACGACTTAAATCACTAGGGAGAGGAGACTGGAGGGCAGGGTGTGAGAAGGGCAACACCTAGGGATGCTCCTGGGTTGAAAAGATGCACCTGCAGGCAGAACTCAGGCTCCTCCCAGAGCCCAAACCAGCACCAAACCCACAGCTGAATCGTGTCTTCTTTCAGATTTTCAGCCACCAGATCAAAAGACAAAGTCACAAGGGCACAGTCATCTGTCTGACCTGTCCCAGATTTTTTGAACTACCCTGGAAAGCTACTGCAAGGGCTTTAGGAAAAAAAAAAAGCTCCTAATAATACAGAAAGCCAGGTTTTAATATTGTGTGCATTATGATGGGGCTCACAGCAGGTCACCAACTTTGCACAAAACCTGGTTCAGGGGGAAAAGTCTTTCTAGTAGCCCAGGAGCCTCTAAAAAAGGGGGAAATGGGGCATCACACCTCCAGAAAAACAAGACACACTGACACACTGACTGCAACTTCCAAGCAATAAACAAGCTGTGGGCAGCCGTGATTTTTAACCAGACATCACTAATGGTGTATTCCAAACCTAAAGAGCAGCTCCTGGGGCCAAACCAGGACTGCTTAAATATCCCTCGGCTTGTGAAACCTTGCAGAGCAGCGCTCTGAGCTGCCGCTGAGCACGGGATGTTTCAGCCTTTGCCACATCCTTCCCTGCACGGCTTTCAAGTGCCAGCCGAGCACAGCGTTTTTCCTGCTGCCGGGTGATTTCAGATCCTTGACTTGGTAATGGTATCACATCTGCTAACTATTATCAGAGGGGGAAAAAGGCTCTCCCTCCTCACTTCCCTGCTTGAACCCCGTGCAGCACCGTGTTGTGTCTGTGAGAGCTGAAAGCAGCCGAGCTGTAATTCAAACAAATCAGATCTAATCACCCTTATCAGAAGGGTGATAAAATCAGCAAAGCTGAGAGGCTGCAAAAACACAAGGCAAAGAGGTATTTCTTGATGGGCACGGAAAGCCAACACCTCTGAAGAGCTGTCTCCCCGCAGAGGCATCGGATCACAGAGGGGCACTGCTGAAGTGTCTGTGCAGGTTCTTTTTTGCAGACCTAAAAAATGTTATTTCCCAAACTCTGCTGCTGAGGGGAGCTCTGAGACACAGAGGGCTGTATCCCACAATCCCACATAGCTCCTAAATCTTGGACAAAGCAGTCACAGTCACTACAGGCGGACTGACACCATGCCAGCTGGATGCTCAGGAGCTGCAGTGATGGTCCAAACAAAACCTGGAGAGAGACCCAGGTGCTGGGGAGGTGACCATAGGTTTTTCTTCATTAGCAAAGCTCCCCAGCCCAGAGTTGGAATGTGGCACAGGCACAGAGCTGGAGATGAGGGTTTCCTGAGCCTGGGACCCCCTTTTAGAGGACAACGCAGTCCTGAATGCTCCAAGAAGCACAGTGGGGCTTTAAGTGTCAATCCTCTGTCTGCACACAGCAATATCCTACAGCTGGTTCTCTTTGCCCGGTCAGCAAGCCATTGCCAGCTCCTGATCCCAAATTCACCATCTCAGTGGCCCTGTACCATAACAGGAACAGTCCTTGGCAGTTTTCCTGCCTCGGGCTGCCCAGACTTTGTGAACCGGGGTTGCGATGAGATTTTTCTGGTTAAGCACAGCTCCAGAGGAACCACCTGGAGCCCTTGGCCAGCTACTAGAGAGCCTCTGCCTTGGGCTGACTCACCTTCCCGTGGCAGAGGAGCCTGAGAAGTGTTCAGGAGAACAGCATTTGGCAGGATGAGGCGTGCATGGGTGTGCAGACAGACAGGGAACTTCCTGACACACTCCCCTGACCTCGCTCCAGCCAGCGTGACGCAAGACAAAGCTGCACTTACCCACTAGCAGGGAATGTCACGCAGGGATGGAAAAATAAGGGTTGGACGAGACCTCAGGAGGTCACCTCGTCCAGCTCTGTGCCCCGTTGGAAGAGTCAGTGCTGTATTATCCCTGTCAGGCACACATCTAACCTATTCTGAATGGCCTCTGGTAATAAAAGCAACATATTCCAGGCTTTTGCTATTTATATCATGATTTCGAGCACTGCTTGAAGAATGGAGGGCACAGAGGGGAATTGCTGCATAATAGCTGGGAATAGCTGCATAATAGCTGAACACTGCATTACTGAAATGTTGCAGGACCCCAGGGGAAGCTGCTGAATAGGTAAGTATATCTCAGTGCAAAATGTAAGGGCAGGGCCACCAGCAAGGTGACAGGGCAGGTTGGAGTGCCCCAGCTGGTCTGGCCAGGCCACCTGGCAGGGTTGTGACACCTGGCAGAGCTGCCCAGGGTGGTTGTGGAGGTCTCATTCTCTGGAGGCATTCCAAACACACCTGGATGTGTTCCTGTGTCACCTGCTCCACATGACCCAGGGGCTTGGACTGGAGGATCTCCAGAGGTCCCTTCCAACTGCAGTTATCCTGGGATTCTGTGAGCCTCCTTCACTGTGCAAGGTGAAGGCACAGAGCTCGGAGCTGCCTGGGTCCTGCAGCCACTGCCTCCCGCAGAAGGTGGCCTCACATCCTTCCCAGGGATTGAAAAACCAGGCGAATAAAAAAATAAAGTCGTGTTCTCAGCTGCATGGGAGAGGGTGTCTGTGCAAGATGGGGGTCTGGGCATATTGACACAAACACGCAGACTTTTGAAAAGAACAGTGCAAACGCTTAGCAGAAAATCCCATTAGCAAATAACGGGATTTCTGGGAACACCATCTGTGCACCACATTGAACACCCGCCCCGAGCACGGAGACTGAGGCACGTTGCACATGGAAAGCCAGACAAAAGAATATACAATAATACACAAAGGCAGGGAGAGCACATATAGCATGGGGAAGAAACCAGAAGAGACTTTTTCCTCCCCATCCTCACAATACCCAAAATCCCATTCCCTTCACAGCCTTCCCACCGTGGCTCCTGAGGCACCTCACGTCCCTTTGTGCCCACTGTGAGGCCCCGTGATGCTGCCACAGAAGGGGAGAAAGAGCTTTGACGTGAATGAGAATCAGCTGACAAACCAAAGCTGTTGAGTGCGAGGTGACACAGAGGTTTAGCCTCAGAGATGTTTTTTTCCCCCCTCGGGTATTTTCCAGGGAGGTCTCCCAGATTTTTAAGCCAAGAGATTACCTGGAAAAGGCTCTGTCTCATCCGTGAGCTTCTTCAGCTCCATCGCAGTAGAAAAATCCAGAAGTAGCCACACTGGGGTAACTCTGAAACAAAGTAAGAGAGGATTTGGTGTGAGTGGGTTTTGGAGAGCAAAACAAACCCAACTTTACAAGTTGGCAACTTGAAGGAGCCCTCTCCAGTGACACTCGAGCGCTCTTTCTCCTCTGCGCTTCCAAACGTCTCCGTCTTTGTCCGCTCTCCCAAGGGCTCTTCAACAGCCTCCTCCAAAACAGCTATTATAGCAATTACTGCAATTAATTGATTTGCATATCCCCAAAGCCCCATCATTAGTGCAACACAGCCAAGCGTGTTAGTGTTTAATAATATCAATCAACAATTATTCATAACATCCCGCCCCGGCAGACCTAAATATAGAGACAAGCATTCATGCGAAAACAAAAAGGAGGAAAAAAAAAACCCCAGCAGCTAAACAAAAGAATTAATTTAGAGCAGAATTAGGATCATAGAAACAAGACAGACAAGAGACAAGGTCAGATGTCTCGCTCCCAGCTGATGTGAGACTCTCCCAACCTGCCTGCTCTCAGTTACTGAGCGAGCTGCAAGTAAATAAAGTGATTTTCTCCTTGCAGTAAACAGCCAGGGAGCTGCAATGAGCACAAACACAGAGGGGCAGAGGCAGCAGGAGGTGGCTTCCACAGCCTGCTGGCCCTGGCTCAGAACAGCACTTCAGCTGAAGCTCAAGAGGGTCCCCATTCAGGACGACACTTAACCACATGCTGAAATTTAAGTACGTGCTTAAATCCTGCTCCTCCCTGGGCCAAGCACGAGTACAAGGGAAAGGCTGCTATCCATTTTTCCAGGCCTGTTTAGCAATGCAAGCTGCACCTCTTAGGGACTGTCTGCTCTTTGCCAACCTCTGGATTTGGAGGCACATGGGGATGTGAGGCCAGTGTGAGACCAACACCCCCAGGACATCAGAGAGCTCACACACCTTCACATCTTTGATGTGCCCAGAACCCCCAGCCACCCTCTGATCCCACATGTGCTCCTTCACTGCTCACTTCAGGGAAGGTTTCCACCACCTTCAGCAGCAGGAGGAGGTTTCTGCAAGGGCCCAGGGTCAGATTACCTTAATATAATTAACAGATCTGTTGATCAAGCAAGGAGAACAGATATTGCTCTCAAACAGCGCCAAGAAAATTCAGGCATGCAGCTCCTCCGATGGCGTAAATTGATGGAGTACAGCAGGCACCAAAAGCAACGAGTTTTTTCACACTGCAGGAAGAACTGGCAAGATCGTGGTGGTACGAAGGCACAGCCTTGCTGCAGGTCCCAGCTTTTCACCAAGCTGGTAGAGTCCTGCTCTGGCAGTGTCCTGTTCATTGAAGGAATTAGGCCAGGAGGGGCTCAGGAGGAGCGTCCTGCTCTCACAGAGGCAGCCAGACCTGGGCAGGAATGTTCTTAGCCTTCATCACTCACCACATCTCAACCATCCAGCAGCATCAAAGCCAATCTTCATCTTCCTTCATCCTCACCCAGTGCATCCCAAGGTCCCTCAGACAGCTCTGCCAGCACAATTCCAGGGTGGCAAACGGTCCAGATATTGCAGAGGGTGGCAGGAAAGACAGACGTGGCCATCAGGAGAAATGGGGGCGCAGGGAAGGAGCAACTCTACCCTTGCTTCCCACCCTTTGGCACCAAGACAAGCTCTCCAGCACACTTTTTCGTCTGCTTTAGCTCTGTCAATCCCAGAGCCAGATCCCAACACTGTAAATCACATCAGCCTGAGCAGAGGACACCCCACTTCCCAGCTCTGGGCCCAGGGCTCCTGCTAAAACTACTGACTGCAGACTAAACAAAGCTTTTTTTACCCTGCCCACAGTCTGCACTCCTAACTGGAGACTCATCCAGCATGAAATCTATTCCAATTCCTTCCCTACCCCTCCCTGCCTGCATCGGTGCCGATGCTGGGGGAGATACTGTGCCTCGATGGTAGGAAGGAATAAAATGCAACGTCTTGTTGGCAGCATTCTAAATAGAAAAAGAAATAAGATTTTAAAGCCCCCTTGCCTTTTGTTGGCCTTCCAACTTCTCCCCGCGCCTGTAGCCACACACAACGTGCCCAAAGCAGGAGCAGGAAGCAAAGCAAACTACAATTGCAATAAACCACTTCAAAAAGGCTGCAGCTTTGCTCAGAATCGCTTGAAAGGAAACTCGACGCCTCATCCTTCATCTTTCACACGTTTTAAAAGAAACATTAGTCTGATTGTCTGGGTTTTTCTTGGGAAAAAAGGGTTTCTGGAAGTCAGAGTTTAAAAGAAAAACATAAATAGGAAATATAAATGCTTCCTTAAACCCATATTCGAGTTGTTTGTGAAAATCCCCAGCAGCTTTCACTGCCTCCCAACAGCAATTGAGAGATTTTAGGGGAAAAGTAAGACAGAAGAGGCCACACTGCTATTTTCCCGAAGAACGTGGAAGGGGAAATCCAAAACAACTAAGAGCATAAGGCTGAGGACCTTAGAGAGAAGTTTGCCTGGGGCAAACATCTCCTAACTGCTGTAATTACCGTGAAAGGTCATCAAGGACACCTCCCTGTGCATGCTAGAAAAATTCAAGTGAGCATTTCGTGTGGTTAGCGCAGTTTTCTAGCGGCCGTAGCCGAGTTCTGACATTGAGGCACACGAGATGACATCAGCAAGCAGGCATTCTCCTCGGGACAGGCATGCAGCAGAACGCCGAGGACATTAGGCACCTTCCAGCTCCTTGCTCTCTTGCTTTTAAACACGGCCATTAACAAGTCCAAAGCGACCAAAAAACGGGGGCAAAAAGCAAAGGCTGCACACGCACTGACAGCAGGGAGGACAAAGGAGCTCAGTCTGCAAATATAATTGGATTTAAGAGCCAAATTTCTCCCGGGAGCTGGCTGCTGGGAGGTTCTCCTGTCCCTGTGCCAGATCCCCGTGTGTCCCATGATCCAGCAGGAGCTGGCTCGTGCCCACGGTGCCTATGGGGTGGCAGCCAGATCCCGGCACACGGCAGCTCCACAGCCCCGGGATGTGCTCCCCTCGAGCGCTGACATCGCTGCTCTGCAGCTTTAGGGGGGCCCTAATGAAAGCCAGATGCAGAGGGAGGTTTGCAGGAATGTTTATCCCTAGGTGCTTCCCTCCCCGGGTCCCCACCGAGGAGAGAGAGGCTGGGCTGCTGGGGAGAGGGGTCCCAGCACAGCTTCATCCCACAGCTGGAGCAGTGTCCCCTCTCCTAGGACACCCCAGGGAGTGCTGGGGGACACTGCGAGCAAGGAATCCTTCAAACCCTGCCCAGCATCTGGGGCTGGCCACATCTGCCCGCAGCACACACAGGCCTGGCCGCCTGATTTCACCTGTCTCAGGCAGAATGATTATTTTGGGGCTGGACCGCTTCCTTCAGAGTCCCACATCTCATTTTCAGAGGTGGGGGAGAAAGCCTTTGACCCGTTCAAGGCCTTTGTGAGGACTCACTGTTGGCATCTGACTCTCTTGGCAGGACGAGTGTACAGTCATTTGGGCTGGAAGGGATCCTCACAAGCCCATCTGCTCCAAATCCGCACTCAAAGCAGCAGGAAACAAATCCAGCACGTCCCCTCTGCTCGTGCAGCCAAAGGCACAGGTGGGGGACACGTGAGGAGCAGCGGAGGATGCAGGAGACCTCAACACAAGGAAAGTCTCTCCTGCTCTGAGCCCTGTGCAGAACAAGACTCCAGGGTCCGAAACGTCTGCTAAAACACATAGTCCTGGCTGACCACCTCAATTCTCTGGCCTCTCACTCCAGACTCAAAGAACCCTTACAAAAAAGCAGGTTTTAGCCCTCAAGTCCCATCCAAAGCTACACCCATGTGTGTAGAAGGCACAGAATTTACCTTTATCTGCAGAAACAAGCCTCCTCAGTGCTTTTTTTTCTAAATTTTGCCCCCTTCTCCCCAGACATGGTGGCACTATTGCTCACCTCATAAAGCAGACCTGTCCCAGCAGAGCCCACCTGCTTCATTTACCCCATACAGCCAACCTGGAAGAGCTGAACTGCTGCCCCAAAGGTGTTCCACTGGTGTCAAATAAAGAAAATGCTGCAAAGCCACTGTTTAACTGTGCAAATTCACCTGTTTCATACTTCAATTGTGATGCAGGACGCAGAAAAAACCCTTCTCCAACTCAGACAAAACCTTTCCCTGTGCTCATTCCCAGTGACAACCCCGCAGTAGTTATGAGCTGTTCCTTCTCTGGCCTTTTTACTTCATTCCATCACACCAAAAGCAGAGCCAGGCCTGGAAATTAAATTGCACCCCCCAGTTTCATTCATAAATTTGGCTGCACAACCACAAAGCGAGTTATTGTTGTTATTTCTCACAGTTTACCACCTCCAAGCCAAGGAGTATTGTTTTTATTGCTATTGTGAGAACAAGAGCAGGGGAAAAAAATAATCTTGAGCTTCCCTTCCCCTCCCAATCAAATATAATAGAGAGAAAAAAAACTCAACAGGGCGGATGTTGGATCCTCAAGGATTTTTTTTTTTTTTTGGAGCTATCTACAGGAGCTCAGCCTGGTGCTGCAGGTTTCTGACTCTGAATTTTTATCAATGGACTGCACTGGGTCCATTTGAAAGGCCAGCAGGTGTTTGAACAATGAAGCAGGGCTGCCTCTACATCTGGGCCACAAAAGTCATAGCCATGTTTACAAGAAACAGGATAAGCAAGAAAACATCCTGCCACAGGCACCTAAAAAGCTGCAGCCCCTTGTTATTCCTTTTTTTTCTCACACTGGGCTGTTTATTTATAGCACGAGAAGCTGAACCGGGAGGAGGAAAAAAGAAATGAGAGGTTTCTCGCTCATTTCCACGCAGAAGTGACGCACGTGCAACGTGGCAGGCGCTGGGCTTGTATTGTCCCTTCAGCTCTGGGTGGGATCTCGTTAACCCCTGAGCTCTGGCTGCAATTAATTAATGATCAGGGCATAACCTGCTGGGTTTGCTTCATCGATGCAACCGTGTTGGTTAAACCTGACTCATTTGGGGACAGCCCAGAGGGAAACTGAGTCACCACATACTGGAAATAATGTCCCCAGAGCCCAAACTCACAGAGATTATGGGGGAGGGATCGGGGAAATTCCTCATCCTCAGCACTTAAGGTTGGATCCTGAGGGCCAGAGGGCAAGAGGCTCTTTCAGAGCTTAGAGAAGACATAGAGGAGCCCCTCTGAAGGTACTTCTTCCTTTGCACAGTGCACATCTGCAGAAGCAAAGGTTGCCACCAAATTTCAGCTGCTCATGGCTTGTGGCTCCCTACAGAATCACTGTATTTCGGGGGTTCTCTCTCATGACATTTTGTTCTGCTTGCTTTTAACTTCTGAGTGAAAACAAAGCAGGACACATCCAATTTAGTAACAAGATTATTTTTTAAGTCAAATTAATTCAAATTCATTGAAGATGCACCAAAATGAAACCTCTAATATGTTTCTCACCATCCTCAAGAACAACTTGGGAAGCTCCAAGGTATTTCTGCCTTCCAGACTAACACTTTGTGACTCAAATCATCCTTATGTCCAGCAAAATGAAGTATTCCCTCACCTCGTATCCTCCCTTCCCTGCTTTAACAGTTTCACTTCTGGAAGCCTTCAGAACACACCATTTAGAGCCCCCCCCTCAGAAACCTGGGGAAATGAGAGCAGAGCTGCTCAGCCTCTCATGGAGTTTGACTTCCTCGCTTTTGAGCTGAGTCAAAGAGGATTAACTCAACAGGTGTTTCACTGGAGAGTGGGAGGGAAAACAAAACAAAACAAAACACAATGAAACAACTGCCTACGTGCACAAATAGCAGATGAATTCCTCCTCCTTTTCTGGGGAATGAACTGCTAAAGCAGATGGCAAACATCCCCCTCTCCTCTAGCCCCAAGTCACTCTCAGTTCTGGCTTTAAACACTTTCAAGTCCCAGAGCTCAAATGCTTCCCTTCAGCCAGGTCTGGAAGGGGATCTTCCTGATGTAGACTTGACCTCTGAAGGGTTGAGCTGCTGCCACTGCCCCTGACTCGTGGTCTTCTGCACCCTGGCCATGCTCAGAGACACCAGCTGGAGTGCAAAGGACTTTCCAGCAGCCTCTGTGCCTTGTGCACTGGGTAGGACAGCTGAAACCCAGACTGCTGCCCCATAAATTCGTGATAACACCTCACAGCTTGTTTTTCATGAACAGAAAGACCATCAAGCAGCACAGGAATAAACAGAGACCAGCATCTTCCTCCCTCTTGGGCCATGGAAAGCGAGTTACAAGTTGCTGTTCTGATTTCTCACCAACCCAGGGCTCTCCAGCTGGTCCCAACAACCTCCTGTTGGCCACAGCATGAGACAAGGGGACTTGGGTCAGCTAAAATCCCACTGCAGCTGGAGGGAGCAGACAGCAGCTGAGGCTGTGAAGTGTTTTCATGAGAATTTCTTGAAGCTTTCAGTGATTAATGTGCACACATAGCCGGTGTTAACAGCCAAATTTTGTCATTTTTCTGTCAGAATCATGAGAAAAGCACATAAAACATTTCAGATTGCTGGTGGTGAGCCTGTAAAGTGAGGAAGTGATCAGAGGATCTGTATATCTTAGCAGAACTGAAAAGGGTCTCTCCAGAAGTGCCATTCCACATGCCATACTGAATATATCTTCACAAGAAATGCTACTTATTTCCAATATTTGGGTTGCAAAATGATATAGAAGCAAACTTTGCCCCCATAAGTGACTAAAGCTTGCCAGGGTTTGTGTTAATTTATTAAAAACTCCCAAGCTGAAGCCAAGCATTCAAGCCAACCAATGTCCTAAAATGTCTGCTTACAAATTACTTGGATAATTGCCAGAAGCCCGAGTCTGATCCCTTTTTCTGTTTCTTTCTCACCCAAAACACATCTGGTGTGTGTTGCCGATCTCTATTGGCTGCTCTGTCGATGCTGTAGGCACCTTTAAGAACAGCATCCTAGGTAATTAAATAGCTGAGTGCTGACGAACTGTTGTCGATACAGAATAAAATCAATACACTCCCTGTTGTTTGATAATGATATAGAGCTGGCACTATTTGAACCAGCTTCTTTAGAAAGCTTTAATTTTATCAAACAACATCCTTTCAGGAGAGATGATTTGGGGTTTTGCTTTTCAACAAAGAGAGAAGTGGAGTGCGGCACACGGCATTTAATATCTGGCTGAGATTTAAAACGCATGCTCCTTATGAAGTGTGACATTTTATCCCTGAAGCCACAGGAACATTTCCCACATTTAAGTGATACAGGGAAAATTCTTCAAATTAGATTTGAACTTTATACCTTCTAATTCTGCTCCAATCCTCCTCCTCCATGTACCACGCTCGGGCCTGATGAACACAGTGTTATATCAAAGTCTAACGGACCTGAGTGCTGACAAATCCCCTTCACTTAGCCTGGAAGTAAGCAGCAAACCTCCTGGAGCTCCAGCAGTCAATGTTAACTGGGAAAAATAGCTCAGCCACTGGTCACGAGGCTAAATGAGGTGATCAGTGCAGCTCTCTTGGGTGTCACCGTGAGCTGGAAGCCAGCACTGAGGCCACACAGCTGATCCAGGTCCCCAGGGTTTGCAAAGAGCCACCCAGAGCTCCTTTACGTGCTTCTATCCAAGCCTGAAGGAAAACCAAACATTCATCTGCAAGGAAGCCATGGTCAGAGAGAGGGAGCACCTCTCCTACAAAGATGGGCTGGGAGAGCTGGGGGTGCTCACTTGGAGAAGGCTCCGGGGAGACCTTGGAGTTCCTTCCAGTGCCTGAAAGTGATCCAAGAGGGGACTGGGGACAAGGGCTTAGAGTGACAGGACAAGGCAGAATGGCTTCCCACTGCCAGAGGGCAGGGTTAGATGGGATTTTGGGAGGGAATTCTTCCCTGTGAGGCTGGGGAGGCCCTGGCACAGGTGCCCAGAGAAGCTGTGGCTGCCCCTGGATCCCTGGAAGTGTCCAAGGCCAGGCTGGACAGGGCTTAGAGCCACGTGGGATAGTGGAAGGTGTCCCTGCCCATGGCAGGGAGTGGGACTGGATGAGCTTTAACCCTTCCAACTCAAACCATTCTGGGATTCTGTGAAGCCCTGAGTAACAACTCCCCAGGCTTGCCCATCACAAGGTCCTGCTTCTCCCTTTTCTGGATGCAGAGGCTTCTGTGCAACTCAGTTGTCCCCATTTGGTGACAACTGTCCTGCTGTAAGTGCTGTCACAGCCACTGGCCCTTGTGGGAGAGCTCCTCTGTTGAGCCCTTCAGGATGAGAGGGACCCAGAAAGATCATCAGGTCCAACTCAGGGCCCTGCACAGGACACCCCAACAATCTCACCCTGCACCCGAGAACCCTTCAGAGGAAGCTGCAGACCCCAGTGAGGTCAGACCTCAGCCTCCTCCAGGCTGAACAAGCCAAGTGCTCCTCATATGGCCCCTCCAGATCCTTCACCAACTTCTGTCCTTCCTTTGCAGGCTCTCTAACAGCTTTAGGTCTTCCTTATCTCGCACTGCCCCAGCACTGGAGGTGAGACTGCCCCAGGACAGAGCAGAGGGGGCCAATCCCCTCCCTGGCCTGGCTGGCCATGCTGGGGCTGCTCCCCCAGGACAGGGATGTCCCTCGTGGCTGCAGGGCACTGCTGACTCAGATCCAACTGGCCACTGAGCAGGACTTGCAGATCCCTGCTGCTCTGCAGCCTCTCATTCCCCAATCTGTCCACATATCCTGGGCTGCCCTTCCCAGGTGCAGAGCACAGCATTTTCCCTGTTAAACTTCACAGGGCTGGTGCCTGCCCAGCCTCACAGAGCACATCCCATCCCACATCCCAGGCTCTCCCACCTGTCCTTGTGGCCACACAGCAAACAGAATCCTTGACTCCCAGGAGGTGGCCCAAAGCCTCAGCTCATGCGATGGAGGAAGCCCTGACCCGCAGCCTCTCCCTTTGCATCTCCTTGGGCCAGCAACACTTACAAAAACCCACTCCACCTTCCACCCTGTGCCCCGAGGGACAGTCCAGCCCTCTGGAAGTGCTTTGAAACACAAGTTGCAAAGGCAGAACATTATTCCCATTATGTCCCTTGCTTTCCCTAAGCCCTACTCAATAACAGACAGGTGCACTAAGCTCCTTGCCAGGGACCCACGTTGAGAGGAACAAGACCCTCCAGCTTTATATTTTACCCCCTTTGTAAGCTCACCAGTCACCTCTTAAGCTCGTAATAAAAGACTTTTTGAGAAATGATGGCACCTAGTTTCCAAGGCAGCAGGACTTTTAAGCCCATGTTTGCAAGAGCCTAAGGAATTAGAGATGCCAAAAGGCACAGGCTGTATAAAACCCGTCCCCTATTCCTCCTGGATAGATCAAATAACACACTTTGAGTTTTTAATGCAACACGAGCTGGATGAGGAAGTGGCCAGTGATGCTGTACAAAAAATGTACAATGAGTGGGATAACAACTACAAATCCCTTTAATCTCTGGTTTTACCTCGACATCTCAGACTGTTTGGTGCCTGCAGGGATTATCGGAGATGTGTGATTCCAGAATGGAAAGAGTGAGACACTTTATGGTGTTCACTGACCATGAGAGGTCTGCTGCAATGATCACAGGATCCCAGAACCATTTTGGTTGGAAAAGCCCTCCAAGACCATCGAGTCCAACCTGTGCCCAATCCCCGCCTTGTCCCCAGCCCAGAGCCCTGAGTGCCACATCCAGGCATTCCTTGGACACCTCCAGGGATGGGCACTCCAAACCTCCCTGGGCAGCCCTGCCAAGGCCTGAGCACCCTTTCCATGGAGAAATTCCTGCTGATGTCCACCCTGAGCCTCCCCTGGCACAGCCTGAGGCCGTTCCCTCTCCTCCTGTCCCTGTTCCCTGCGAGCACAGCCCGACCCCCCCAGCTGTCCCCTCCTGTCAGGAGCTGTGCAGAGCCACAAGGTCCCCCTGAGCCTCCTCTGCTCCAGGGTGAGCTCTGAGGACAGCACAGCCCAGGCAGATCTGTGTCCTCTCACTTCAAATTACTCAAAAGCTCAAGGATTCAACTGCAAACCTACAGCAAAACAGAACATCACCCACTCCCCGCTTTCTCAGTTTATAAATGTCTATTTTCTTAGGCTAAACCAATTACTTATTCTTAGTCATACACAACTCCCATTTCAGCTCAAAAACAGGCTCCTTTCCCATGAAAAAAAAAATCAACTCTACTCATTTAATAATTAATTTTACTGCATGACTTTTCCCAGCAACACAAGTAATTTTTTTCCCAAATTCCCTACAAAGTGATGAAAATGAAAATCCCCTCAGCCTCCCTGCACGCTCTCATGTACATCACTTCTTTGTAGCTTAATTTCCCATTTTTAAAAGGAAGATGTTTGCTTTCCTCCAACTCTTTTTGGGGGGGAGGGTGGAGAAGCCAGGTGGGGAAGTGAGCAATGAGCATTATTTCATCATTAATACAGCTTCCAGCACAAAAAAGACAATCTTGTGCCCTGTGACACCGAGGTGCTAACAGAGGGCAATAAATTCAGATTCAAAATTAACATCCACATCATATCAAGCCATCTTGGGGCTCTCATTTCAATTGCTTCAGAAATCTTCCTACTTTTTGATTGCAAACACATGCAATGGGTCAATCAGTCCTTAAAACCACACACGCTGATGGAGACAGCACTGCTGGGACTCTGCAGGTAAAATTTTTGGCTGAAAAATACCACAGTTTGGCATAAAAAGTGGTGTACAAATGCCAGCATTAATGGGAATAAAAATGCAAGGTTCCTATCCAGGCTGCAAAGACTGGAATAAGTTGTTAAAAAATAACAAAACACAAGTTACTTACTGCTTTTGAGAGCCCCCTGACCTGCAGATGGATGAGGATCAGGCACTGGAAGGAAACAGACAGATTTCTCATGTTAAATTTCAGTGTCAAGAACCACTTTGATATTTATACAATGAATTACAAGGTGATTTTACATCATTTTCCAACCTCAGCATGAAGAAAATGCAACAAGTTCTTCTAAAAACCCCCCACTGATCCAACACACTTAAAGAAATGATGTGATGGGCATAGTCATCATATAGCTTGAAAAATAATATCCTTAGCTGCTTTTATTATGGTCTTCAAGATTCAAGTTTTCAAGCTTTTCCTCCAAAACTGGGGGGGTGGGGGGGGTTAGGAACTTTATTTTAAAAATTTGATAGCCAAAAGTCTCACCTAATTATGTGAGCTGGAGCTTCAAGGGGAAAAAAAAAGTACAGAAAAAGGAATGCAGACGCACAGAGATTTGTGGCAAAAAATGCGATCACTGGCAAAAGACTCATTGTCCCAAACTTGCTGCTTTTTCCCTTCTCCGCTGGCTCTGTGGAGGAGTGCATTTTCCCCCAAAAATCTGTGCTGTAATCCTGTCCTCTACACTGGTTTTTAAGGGGATGGAAGACCACTAGAAAGTAGCCTTGATAGGTACCTGGGGAAAGAAAGAAGGGGAAGGAAAAAAAAGAGGAAAATGTGAATGCAACAGGGACGAGCCCTTGGGGGGGAAAGGAAATAACAGGGAGAGGGGGTAAAGTAAAATAAAGAGGGGGGAAAAGGAAAATATAGGAAAGGGAAGAAAAGGGGGAGAAAGTAAAATATAGCAAAGGGGTGATAGAGGAAAGGGGAGAAAGGGGGGAAAAGGAAAATTCAGGAAAGGGGGAAAGGGAAAATAAAGGAAAGGTTGAAAAGGGGGGAAAAGAAAGATGTAGGAAGGGGGGGAGGAAAATACAGGAAAAAGAGAAAAAAAGGAAATAAAGGGAGGGAAAGAAGGGGCAGTCAGGAAAAAAATTAAACTAAGGGGGCAGGAAGTGAAACTAACGGGGGGGGGGGCGGGGGGGATGGTGGCCTGACACCGACAATGACCGCGGATGGTTTAAAAGTGAAAAAAAGGGAAAGATTTAGATCAGATACACAGAAGAAATTCTCCCCTGTGAGGGTGGGCAGGCCCTGGCACAGGTGCCCAGAGCAGCTGTGGCTGCCCCTGGATCCCTGGAAGTGTCCAAGGCCAGGCTGGACAGGGCTTGGAGCAGCCTGGGACAGTGGAAGGTGTCCCTGCCCATGGCAGGGGTGGCACTGGATGGGCTTTAAGTTGCCTTCCAACCCAAACCATACTGGGATTCTACGAAAAAAGAAAGGAGGGAAAAAGAGGGGGAAGCCTGAGGCGCCGTTTCCTCGCTGAGGCAGCGCGGGCAGGGCTCGGGTCCGGCCCCGTGTCCAAGGTAACGCCGTGGCCGCCGCTCCCTCAGCCCCGCGGGCGGCTCGGGCCGGGCCCGGCGCTGTGCCAGGACTCGGGCTCGGTGTCCCTGTGATTCCAGGGCCGTGTCGGGACTCGGGCTCGGTGCCCCTGTGATTCCAGGGCCGTGCCGGGACTCGGGCTCGGTGTCCCCGTGATTCCAGGGCCGTGCCGGGACTCGGGCTCGGTGCCCCGGGGCTCCAGGGCTGTGTCGGTGTCGGTGCCGGTGCCGAGGCAGCTCCCAGCATGTCCCAGGCGTGAGTACCCCGGGGGCGGTGGGCGAGGGTCGGAAATCCCTCAGAGAGGGTAAAACACAGCCCGGGGTGGGGGGAGGTGGGCTCGCCCCCAGAGCCACCGCGTCAGCTCAGCAAAACCGAGCAAATATTCATATTATCCACTCGGGCTCTTTGTACAAAAGGTTCCTCTGTGGTTACAGACCACAATTCGCACGCCGTGTCTTGTTTCCTCCCGGTAATTTCCACCCAGTGCAAAGCTTTACAAGCTCATCTGCAATAACCAGACAGCGATGACGGCATTGGATCAAAGTGCCTGCAAGGAGCTGTGCTCATTCCCCCAGAAACATCACTCCAAGCTCTCATATTAAGCAAGTATTATTACTGTTGTTGCTGTGCCACAGTGCTGGGAGCTGAACTGTGAGCATCTTCCATGATATTATCCGTCCGTGTTGTGCTGTTGGCTGCTTCCAGCTCCAGAAGCACAGCCCAATTTGGGAAGGCTCTTTTTCTGAGTTCTGAGCTGGATGTGGCTTGCTCAAGTTCAATAAATAATAGTACATTAGAGAAAATCAAATTAAAGAAAACACCTCAGGGGTATTTTTTACTTCCTTCTGCTCCTCCCCATTCAAAGCTGGCCATATCCAAACTGCTGCCCCAGCAGGCTGTGAGCAAAGCCTCTCCTAGCTCCTTTCCCATGGTCTCCCTCCTCTGGCATCAGTGGTACCAACCTCAAAGCCCCCTGTTTCTTTTGCTCTGTATCCTCTTTCCAAACTCCCAGCTTTTGCCAGGTAAAACCCCTTCAGGTTCTAGAACATCCATCCAACTTCAGAACCAGGGCGGCTCTCCTTGTCACCAACACCTTGGGTTTCATAGAACTATTAAGGTTGGAAAAGACATGCAAGATCACCAAGTCCAACCTTCAACCAAACACCCCCAAAACATATCATTAAGTGCTACATCTACTTCCGGGGATGGTGACTCCACCATTTCCCTGGGCAGCCTGTTCCAATGCTTAGCTACTCTTTTCAGTGAAAATTTTCTCCTAATATCCAGTCTAAACCTCCCTGGCTCGACTTGAGGCCATTTCCTCTTATCCTAGTGCTTGTTGCCTGGGAGAAGAGGCTGAGCCCCCACCTCACCATGACCTCCTTTCAGGCAGCTGCAGAGAGCAATAAGGTTTCCCCTGAGATTCCTTTCCTCCAGCCTTCTTTTCTCCTCTCTCCACACACTGGCAGCCCCAGCCAGATACCACTAAAAACTTCACTGCTTTCCAGACAGCTTCCTTTTCCCTGCTCCTCGGTTCAGGAGAGAAAGGTGAGGGATAAAGAACATCATCCCCAAGGGCACAGCAGAGACTGACTGGGGGCTGTGTCCAAGGACAGACCCAGAACAGCCTCCAGCTGGCATAAATTGGAGGAAAGCTTGGTTAGATTCCCTGGTAGATCCAGTGCAGGGCTTGTATAAATCATGCCTAACACTCTTGTGAAATCAGTTAAGGGAAGGTCACAAAGCAGTGGAGGGTTATCTGAATTGTGCTTTTTAAAAGAAAAAGGAAAAAATGCCGCATAAGTATTGTTTGACCTCTTCCTCAGAGTTATCTCGGAATCTGTCATTCCTACCCAGTCTCTGAATCATGGCTGCTGTTATTTGGGCCAGATTAACACTAAAGGAATTGAGCTGAGTATGGCTGGAAAAATTCTTGTGCTTCAACTGTTTTACCTCAGTTTAATTTTAACAGAGATGGGGTTTTTCAGCATTTCCTATGGCATTGCCAGCATTGAACAGCAAATCCATATAAACAGGATCATATCTCCACACCACATGACAAAACCACATATATCCAGTCGTGTTTCTGAGCGAGGTGCTGGTTCTGGTGAGGGACTCCAATTTGGTGTTGAAGCTGCTTGGCTCAGGTTGCTGTAATGACATTGTAGCTGTGCACAGCACAGGATTTATAGCTGGGCTAATCCAGCCCTTCCTAAACACGAGTCTGAGTTGGATCTCAAGTAAGTTACCGAGGCTACTGTTAATGTGGTTGGTTGTAGTGAGATTTTGCTGGCTGTGTACCATATATCACAGTTGTTTAGGTTGGAAAAGCCCTCTGAGATCATCAAGTCCAAGCCTTAACCCAGCACTGCCAGTTCCACCACTAACCCATGTCCCCAGCTGTCACATCCACATGGCTTTTAAATCCACCCAGGGATGGGGAATCCACCACTGCCCTGGGCAGCTGTGCCAAGGCTGGGCAAGCCTTTCCATGAAGAAATTTTTACCTAATATCCAGTCTGTCCTATATCCTCCCAGTAGCTAAAAGGGGCTTACAGGAAGGCTGGAGTGGACTTTCCACACAGGTAGGGAGTGATTGGTCAATGGGGAATGGCCTTAATCAGGAGGGCAGGTAAAGATTGGATATTAAGGAGAAATTCTTTCCTGTGAGGGTGGGGAGGCCCTGGCACAGGTGCCCAGAGAAGCTGTGGCTGCCCCATCTGTGGAAGTGTCCAAAGCCAGGTTGGATGGGGCTTGGAGCAGCCTGGGATAGTGGAAGGTGTCCCTGCTATGGCAGGGGTGGAAGTGGATGAGCTTCGAGATCCCTTCCAACCCAAACCATTCCATGATTCTATAAACCTTCCCTGGTGCAACTTGAGGCCATTCCCAATGTATCTTAAATGCCATGTGACAAACATCTCTTATAACAATCTGCCTTACCTGAAGGCAGTGAAGCAAAGAGCTGCTGATGAAAGGGGGTTATGAGAAAGAACTTTGGGTCTTCAGAAACAGAAATGCTACTGAGCTTTTCTTGAGCTTGAGGTAAACCTTGAAATCTGAGGCATGTTCACCATCCTTGAGGTCCTGTGATTCCAAGAGTTGTGGGCTAAAGCACAAAATTTAATTCCACTGCCTCAGCAAGCTCTGCGTCAGGGCAGGGAGGATGCTCAGAAAGCAGCAATGTTCTCTCAGGGTCAGCAAGTCCAGCAGCCAGCCAAGGGAAAAGTCAGCATGTCCAGACTTGCCTGGCATTTTCTAGGGACAGTCCCAGAGCCATTAAGTGTAGGGTGATTAAAAAGTGCTGGAGTGTCTCACTTCCCAGAGCACTCAGCCCCAGCATTTGCATGCAGACGTACCTTCTGTTCCAGACACTGGAGATTCACAGAGATGTTGCTGCATTTATGTTTTCCTGCTGCATCTCCTCCTCTTTTATGGATTTGTTTACCATCTCCTTGACCCATGGGATCCTGACCAGTGATTTCTTACCTTGCCCCGGCAGTCCTAGTCCAGACACGTTCAAAGCCGAGTCTTGGCACTGCTGCCACTCCTGGCAGGTTTTAATCAGCTACAAGACATTTGCCACTGCCACCAAGGAGCTTTAAACAATCAAAGTGCTTTAAAATTTAATCTCGTGTCACAAATAGAATTTATATTAATTCGCTGGTTAAATATTGATCTAAGACAAGATCCTGAGCATCTCCCCTCCTGCTTCTGACAGAAACAAAGCAAAGCTCTGTATTTTATATCACATCCCCAAGGCTCAGTTGAAGAAAATTAAGGTTGCAAAATCAAAATGTGAAAAAATGTCAGTGCAGCTTCTAATCCCCTCTCCTCTCCCCCACGTTCCGTGGCTCCATTACGATGCAGTTTCTGATGTTGTGATCACATCCTATTTTCTTCCCACGGGGCCCCAGCCGCATTCAGCCATTGGGCTGTTGTTGAATATTTCTTTTTATCCCCTCATTCAGCGTCTGGCCCCAGGCCATATTCTTCAAATTCCATCCAATCGCCACAATTATTAGCTTCCTCCTGGGCATTCCTTGCATGTTCTCTCTCATACATCTCCCAAGCAGTCACAGATTCATCTTTGCCCCTCTTTCCACCCCTGGTGAGCATTAGCACATCATCTTGCTTATGTTAAAGCAGGAAATCAGAGACAGGATCAAATTGATCACAGCTAAGACTCAAAGCTGCAACTCCCTCCTGTGCCTCCCTTCATCCTTAATGAGCAGGTAGGGAAAGATCTTGTGTATTACTTGTTCAGTGTCTCCTCTGGGAAAAAGCATTGTCAGTGGAAATATCCCAGCAGCACTTGTGCTAGGAAACGGGAAAAGAAAAAGCCCCAGTTTTCAAGAAACTGAGTAGATTGTGTCAGCTTTGAGCTTAAAGCCTCCAGCTCCTGTCAGGGGTAGAGCAGCACCCAGACATAGCCCTTTATGCATGGAATTGTAGGCAGCTGGATGAGTAATTGCCCTTTCCTTTTCTAAGGAAGAGAGAAAAGAAATAAAGGAAAAACTAAAATTACACACAGGATGGTTAAAGCTGAAATAAACTTTGTTGCCACAAGCAGTAAAGTGTGTTATAGGCACATATTGCTTGGAAGGAGGAATTCTGCTTGTAAAGGAGAGGAGGCTGCTGTTCATCTAGCACAGAATGGTTTGGGTTGGAAGGACCTTAAAGCCCATCCCATTCTACCTCCTGCCTCCTTCCACTATCCCAGGCTGCTCCAAGCCCCATCCAGCCTGGCCTTGGTCACTCTCAGGGGTGGGGCAGCCACAGCTTCTCTGGGCACCTGTGCCAGGGCCTCAGCACCCTCACAGGGATGAATTCCATCCCAATATCCCATCTAACCCTGCCCTCTGGCAGTGGGAAGCCATTCCCCCTTGTCCAGTCACTCCAGGCCCTTTTAAATAGTCTCTCTCCATCTTTCTTGCAGGCTCCCTTCAGGTCCTGGAAGGCCACAGTTAGTTCACCCCAAAGCTTCTCTTCTCCAAGCTCAACATTCCCAGTTCTCCCAGCCTTTCCCCATGGAGCTTCTCCATCCCTCTGATCCTCCTGGTGCCTCCTCTGCACTGCTCCAGCAGCTCCACATCCTCCCTGTGCTGGGCCCAGGGCTGGGGCAGCTCTGCAAGTGAGGTCTCACCTGAGTGGGGCAGAATTTCCCCTTCCCCTGCTGCCCACACTGGGGGATCAGCCCAGGGCACGATTCTCCCTCCTCCTGAGGGACAGGAGGGCAGCCTTTGGAGCATTTGACAGCCCAGAACAGCAAGTCCCACACCTTAATTGCTTTGCCATGTAAGAAAACAGTTTTTTTAAATCAGAAAACTGTAAGAAAACAGTTCTTTTTCCTGCCAGCCTTGTGAGTTTGGCTGGAGCAGGTGCTTGAGACCTGCTGAGGTGTGTTGCTGCTGCTGCTGCTGCTCTGTGAAGCTGCTTCCTTGCCTTCCCTGCGGTTTCCCATTACATTTCTGCCACACAAATCTTTTATCCGCCATTCACTTTCTGTCATAGTACCCGGGACTGAAATTGGAGATGACAGAAGCACAGAGCCGTTCACGTTAACAATGCCAGCAGGCTGTGTGTTTTCTTCCCTTGTCACAACCAAAGCCTACTGAGGTTTATCCTTTATTTTCCCCCAAATGCTTCCAACTCTGTAAAACACTGTGGCTGGAGCAAACTTGCTTAAAAAGTCATCTGGCAGAGTCACATTCACCACCAGCTGAGAAGTTTGGCATAATTGTGAGACTAATCTTATTTTAGGAGCAAGACAGGCTTAAACAGCTCATGAGCCTGAACTGCTCCAGACTGCAGGCTAAAGGCTTTGAAATCAGGAATTAATTCAGGCAACATTTCAGTCAATTTGGTCCATGGAGTCAATGCTGAGTTGGAAGGGACCCACCAGGACTATTGATCCAACTCCTGGCCATGCACAGGACACCCCAAGAATCCCACCTTGTGCCCAAGAAGACCCCACTGATCTCTGATTCTGCCTGCACCTCTCCAACACGAAAAATGTTTGCCTGCAATAAACCAAAAGAGAAAAAACATTACATTACTTTACTAATGTGATTACATTACTCCTACAATGTAATCACCACTTGGGCAGGTTGCAGTGAGGGAACAGGTAACTGCTGACCTGAATCAGGCAGCAGTCATCCCAAGCCTGGTGATTTTTAGAAAGAGAGAAGAAAAAAAAAAAAAAAGAAAAGCAGCAGCATTAAAAACCCTTTTTCCTCTCAGGGCCTCACTTTCCCCTCCCAACCTTTGTCTCTTGTTTCTTTATTTTCCAGAGGCTGCAGGGCAGGGTTTCCCTCCCCCGTGTTTGCCCAGGGCTTAGCACAATGCGTGACCTGTCAGGGCCCGAGTGTGGAGAGGGGACCCTGAGGAGTGGCCCCTGCGTGCCCTTCCTTGTCCCCAGCCCCACGTCTGGGTCCCCTCTGCTCCGTGACCACTGGCCTTGTGTTCTGTGCCGTGGTGAAGAGCTGCCAGGCTCCTTGAGCCCTGCTCCACATCCCCTTGCTCTCACAAACCCTGGGGCACTCTCTCCAGCCCAGTCTCATTCCTGAGGAAGGAGAAATACGAGGTGGGTTTGCAGTGGCAGCAGAGGTTCCTTCAGAAATGGTTTAGCACACACGATTTAGCGCTCGTTTCATCGCACAGGAGTTTCCAAATGAGGTGAGGAAAGCTGGAGTAAGAGTCAAATGTTTTCCCTTCCATCTCTGTACATCCATCAGGGTAAAACAGTGAGACCCACACAGCGCTACACTACTGCAGCATGAGCATGGGAAAGCATGAGATTCCTGAGGAGAGCCCAGAAAAACCAGGCATCAAAGAAGCCGGGGTTCAGCCCATAGACAAAACTGTGCCATGTCCTGGAATAACAGGGATAGTGTTCCTTTTGGCAGGAAGTAAAACACAGAGACACTCTGGGGGGAAAGAGAAAAGGCACACAAAGGTAACCCCACTGATGCCAGATTGTACTCCTGGCTCAAGAGCAGCCTGAGGGACAGTTTGCAGGCTCAGCACAAACCCTTCCAAGAAGGGCATGCTTTAGCCTTAAAACCAGTCCAACACCAGTAAACAGGCTCACCTCAGCTGTACTCAAAACCAACAGGCTTTTCCAAGTGTCAGGAGAGATGGGTCAAGCAAACATGCAGAGTTAGAGGGCCCTAGAATACTAAAACAAGGCATGTATAATTTGGCAGGATTTTAAACATCTCTTTATAACTTCAGCAGGAAAAAACCTCTATATTGTTAAGCTTCACTCTAAATAAGGAGAGCGGGCTTTATTTTGAGCAATAAAAGTGAGATTTGAACTGGCAATCATGTTATGGGCAACAGAAACTTCTTAAGCCCATGTTTTAGACTCTGTTTCTACTTTGTGGGAGTGAAGAGAAAGGACATCAGTGAGGAATTAAAGCTCTGACCTTCCCTCCAAGATGTGAGCTGCCAGAAGGTACTCAGGGGACTCTGGAGTTTAGTCACTTGATGTGTTTCTTCCTCATCCCATTACAGCATTGCTTATTTTCCCCATAACACCCCTATTTGAGAGTTGCTATGACAATTTGTAGCATTATTTACAGTGCTATATGCACGGAAACATCAAGAGACAGTTTTCTTTGCCAGGATTTTATTATCGTAAGTCTTGAATAGGAAAGTTAGGCTCAGTCCTGCTGGTTACCTGCACTAATAGGTGAGTTAGAGGCTCTAATCCAACCTAAATCTGATGTAATATCATCCTTGGGCACAGATACAGCTCATTACAGGAGAGATATGAGCCTACAAGATGGACCAGTAACAATAAATATACAAACAGTGCATTCAAGGCTACACTGTCCTCCCCCTTCAGCGTGTGGAAGCAATTTTGAGAGAGTTCACAACTTAATGCAAAGGGACACTGAGCAAATAGGCACAAATTCCAATAGGGACTTAGGGATCACACGCTGTCTGATTCACAGGCAGGGACAGGCAGTGCTCTCTTTTGCTTTTAAGGCATAGCCTTGAAGTTACTCCTCCTGACTACCCCTGAACACGATTGTCTTCAAAGCTGAAGGGTTCCTGGTTCACAGCAGCTCTGCCAAGTCCCCCAAAAAGGGCTGTAAACACCAAGCACATCTCATCCACCATACTAGTCCAGAAGGGCTACCTACCATTTGGGCACCAGTAAAATCTGAAATAACTATTTTAACCTTGTTTTGGGGATGTGTCCTCTACTTTTTAACTAGGGTGAAGTGATGAAACACTCAAATCCTATTTCAGCTTGCCCTCTCGTGTTACCCAGCATCTGATGTCCCCATCCCATGCCTAACAAACTTCGGGGGCCACCACTTCAGGTGCCCCCAAGGTGCCACACACTCTGAAAACTGCAGGCACATAGGGCTATTGGCTACAAATTTAGCACTTTGGCATCAACCTTTTCCTTCAGCACTTCATTTTCCAGCGGGCCGGTCCTTTCCTGCGCCCTCATTTACCCAAAACACCACTGTTGCGAAAGCTACAATCATCCCATAATATCTGTAGTCTTAACATCTGACCCACAGCAACCGTGCTCGCAATCATCTCAGTGCTTATCTGATAAACTAATGCTTTATGGAAGCAATTATGTCCTATCTGCAGTGCCTCATGTTAACGTCCTGTCCTCCGAAGGGCTGGAGCGCTCCAGCCCCCTCCTCCCTCCACAAGCCATTCACAATATAAAAAGAAACTGGATATTAGCTGGCTCAGCAGGAGGAACCACTTGACATTCCTCAGTCAGAGGAGGCAGAGAGGGAGATTATTGTAAATTGGAGCGGACAGTCACTTCTCGGTGCGGCTCAATCCGGTGTCTCTGTGCAGCAACCTGCATGGGAAAGGCTCCAGCCTGAGGATCCCCACGGCTCATAAATCAGCTCGATGGCTGTGGGGACACCCCACAGGGCTGGGCTTCCTCAAAGCTTGATAACCTCCCCACTATCTGTGAGAAATCACACAAAGTACATACAACGCTGTGCCGTTTCCTCCTGCACTGGAAAATCCGTGTGCCTCACATCCTTCCGTGTCCTGGCTCCAGCTAATGCTGGCCTTGGTTGTCCCCATCTTCTCGCCTCTGCCGGGTTTATTCTGTTTATCTCCTGCACCTGGGTTAATTGCTGCAATTGACTGATACGGGTGGTGCAATGGGATGTAAATGAAGTAGGGAAAAAAAGGAAAGGGAAAGACCTGGGTGGGCTGCAGAAGCATTAGGAAAAGCAAGGCCAGCTGCATCCTGTAGAAAGCCAGGTCAGCTGAAGAGTATAATACGCCCTTTAAAACATTAATGGTGCAAATTCAGTTCTAGGTTTGGGGTTGTTGGTGTTTCTGCTGACTGTGGGGGGGACTGCAACAGCTCTGTCACCACCAGGACATGCAGAGCACCCCACTCTCGGGACGCTCATGGGCTGGAGTTTGTCCCCTCCCATCCCACACATCCCTCTTGCAGCACAAGCCCTGGGTCACTCTGTCCTCCAAGACTGGGAACGATAAGATCAGCTCACAGAGCTCCAACATTTATTATCATGCACAAACAATGCTAACATCTGTCCAGCTTTCTGCTCAGGATAAATACACCAACACTCCCTCAATGTGAGGTCTGCTCTGAGAGCTCATCTAACAAAGGCAGGGCCTTTTGCTGTTCTCATCCCTCTTTGAGAAGCTCTAGGAACAGCAGCTTAGCTTGGTTAAGCACATGGATGGGTCTAGACTGCACCATCGAGGCCAATGGCCTTTATTCCAAGGATTAAGCAGCAAGTCAGCTGTCCCTGTTTCCATAGGCACTGTTTTCCTCTCAGTATGACAACATGAGTGAACCGGTTTTCTCCCAACACAACCGAGTCTCAGCGCAGAAGGAATTTCTTAGCTCTGTTACTAGAGAGGCATTTGCAAAGATGCAGGATTTTTTAACACTTATCACTGCCAAGAGATTCCATCTGGCAAAGGAGAACAGGACCTAAAAGTGTCTTCACTGCCGCAGGTGTTATTAACACCTTTTCATGACAAACCTGCTGTTTGAGCCCTTCTCTGAATAAAGCCTTCATTGCCCAGGGCTCATTTCTTGCACCTTTAGGTTCATTTCCCAGGATAGTCTGATCTGCCTTTTTTTTTTTTTTTTCACTGTCAGCCAGTCCATGCTCACATCAGAGCTCTATCTATTGCTACCAAAACTACCAACGGAGCAGCATTATCGCTCCTGGAAATGAAGATGGCCTGAGGTGACATCTTCCATGCCCCATAATCCTGTAGCCACCAGACCAGATATTTAGCAATTCCTTAGAGTGCAACAGTTGCTACCAAAGTAATAAATCAAATTATTTTCCTCACTCCACATTTGAATTAGGGACCACAGCTTTGCTCCAGCATTTGCACCAACCCCACCCTTACCCCGCAGTTAACTCCACACAGCCACTTCAAAAAGTCAGAACCAGCACCACCACCAGCTTTAGAAACATGAGTGGGTGCTCATTCCAAACATGCAGAGCCTCAAAAACTGGGGGAGTCCTTGCTCCAGTGAAGGGCAATGGGAGGAGGTGCTTTTTCTATTAAACTCTCTTCTCCATTAGCACAACTGAATAGAACTCCTGGCACTGCTGGGGGTTGTAACTTCAAACATTTGAACGATGCTTCGAGACTTTTAGAATGAAGCTGAAAAGCTTTTAACTTTCAAGCTTTCCATAATAAAACAGCATTTTAAGATTCCTATTTTTAAAACAAACAGAAAGAGAAACTTCTGCTAATGGTTTTCAAAATACTTCGTCGTTAAAAATCTCTTTATAAATGTAATGGCTCACGCTTCCAGGCTTGCTTTGTGAGAAATCCACGCCCACAGAGCCCTGGCATGGCTGTGTGCTTTCATGTCAGGTTGACAGAGTCTCCTCTTTCCATGCAGCACTTGCATCAAGATATGGGCAAGCACCCAGAGAGACCTGGACATCATGCTCCAGAGAGAAAGGGAGGAGTTTGCCCAGCCAGAGGAGGACCGTGAGAAAGTGTTGAAGATGCTCTCCACTTGCTACGTCGAATACCTGGACATCATCCGTAACTTTACGGCAGCCCATGACGACCTCATCCACCGGCAGAAGCGGGCGGCGGTTCAGCACGTGCTGGATGGGGTCATGGGCCGCCTCCTGGAGATCAAGAAAGAGATGGTGGCCCTGGAGAAGTCGGAGTGTCTCTACGTGGATGATATGCTGATGGATCTAAAGCGTGTCCCGGTAGGGCTACCTCGGTTATGAGCTAATTCATAGGAAAGATGGGGTTTAGTTGTACGTGATTCCCTCCTAATGGGAGCAGAGGGCCTGATATGCCAAACAAGCCCAACCTTTAGGGAGACACTGCTGCCTCCCTGGGGTCCAGCTTAATGATGTCACCAGGAAACTTCCATGGACATTATATTCCATGAAGAGGCAAGGAAATGGTAACGTGTAGTCTGGGAGCGGTCACAACAGATTTCAGGGCTTTGGGACATTTAGTAAAGGATTCTGAGGCACAAGATGTGTTCACACTTCCAGTTGAAAGGAGCAATATTGAGTCTGTCATTACATGGCTCCCCAGCTGGTGTCACCACCATCATTTTGGGGGTTTTGACAATGGAATGGCCTGTGCAGTGCCAGGAGTGCTGGCATCAGACAGGACTCACCTTTCTCAGCGAGGAAGAGGACTCTTTGCTTGGGAATGGGCAGAAGCTGATGCCCAGAAGTTCCACCTGAATGTGAGGCAGAACTCCTTTCCTGTCCAGTGACTGAGCACTGAAACAGAGACCAGAGCGGTTGTGGAGTCTCCCTCACTGGGGATTTTCCAGAAGGTCTGGATGCACTCCTGTGCCCTGTGCTCTGGGATGACCCTGCTGGAGCTGGGAGGTTGGACCAGGTGACCTTTTGTGGTCCCTTTCAATTTGACCCTTTCCATGATTCCATATTACAACATGAATTTGTATTAATAGAATTCCAGAATAGTTTGGGGGTGGAAAGGACCTTAAAGACCATCTTGTTCCACCCCCTGCCATGGGCGGGGACACCTTCCACTGTCCCAGGCTGCTCCAAGCCCTGTCCAGCCTGGCCTTGGACACTTCCAGGGCTCCAGTGGGCACCCTGTGCCAGGGCCTCACCACCCTCACAGGGAAGAATTCCTTCCCAATATCAAATCTAAACCTCCTCTCTGTCAGTAGTAACTTCGACAGCTTTGCTGTTAAGTGTCAGGAGCTTGAATCTGCCAGATTTTAATGTGGGGTGAGATAGAAAATGAGCCACTGATAAGTAAAGTACAGTTCACTGCTGCCTGCCCTTCGTGGCACGGTGAAATCAGCACCGTGAATATGACAATGAGGCAGAGTGTGGAAGCTGTGCTTTAAAAGCAGTAGGAAAACTGAGCTGGCAAAGGTGGTTACTTCTCTCGCAGACAGCTCCATCTATTGTCACATTCAGGTACCGCTGCTTTTCTAAAACCAGCTGAAATTGCTGCTTTTTCCAGGATCCCAGCTCCGAGATAAATTGGCTGATATCATTATAGCATTATTTGGAGATTTGCAAACGTGTTTCTGTTTGCCACTGCACATCTGCAAATTTAGGATAGGAATTGCAGGAATTTTCGCCAGCCCTTCGCCTTCAACATTAATCACTGTTTTAAACTATTTTAAATTGAGAGAGTATAAACACATCTCTGGGGAAAGTAATCCTTCAGATCATATTTTGAAATCCTTAGCACTGCTGTTTTCATGACTCAGCAGTAAATCCATCTGCAGCAAAAAGTTGGCAAGTCTGAGAAGTCATGCCTGACATCTCCTCAAAAACAAGCATAAATTCAAATTCCTGCACCACACCTTAATTTTAAGAAGGCAGAACATACCTACCTACCACAAAAGAAATCAATCACTGAAGAGCTGTCAGGTTTTTTTTCCAAAGGAAACATAGTATATAAGAATATAGATTTATGGAGTGTTCTTTTTAATAAAATATTTAAATATTCTTGGTAACAGAGTAAAATCACTGGACAAATAACTCCTCTTTCTCAAAGAATCTGCCCAGAAAGGATATCTCTAGTCATTCATTTCCCTGTATAATCATGGGGTAAAATCCTGCAGGACTGAAGGCAGAGGACACAACATTTTATGTCTTATGTGATGATATTGCCTATTTTGTACAATGTCATTGTAAGGCCAGGCTTTCCTATTTCCCCAGTTCTGTACCTCATGGTTTTGTGCAGTTGCCTTCCAACATCCAGTCACTCCATTTCCTGGGGTAATTGTGAAGGTATTTGGATCCATAAATCCCATGTGGAGCTGGGAGTGGCTAAAGAGCTGCAAATTTGACATGAGGTTAAACATCCCAAGCCTGACTTTTCAATGTTGGGCCCCAAAATGAGATTATGAAGAGAAACAGACTCCCCACCCCTTCCAGCCCTGGCATTGGGGCTTTGATCTCTTTTTTCCAGTCAGTAAAAGTCACAGTCCAGAATCATTTGGAATTAAAAGCCAGGTGAGCCATCAGAGATGCTCCTACACTGGCTCACTCTGCTCCCTGGCAGCCTACAAGTTCTCTCATCCTATGTGAGGGTGTCCAGACAAACCCCTTGATTTCTTATACCTCCAGATTTTAATCCACCCGGAGTGATTTGCACTTGGAGTACAGCATATAATCATTTCATCAACTACCAAGGGTGCTGGAAGGTGCAAACAGGGAGCTTAGCAAGACAAATATTTAGAAACTTTAGCAGACCAGACCCTCTGCATTGATAACATCATCAGGGATAAACACAGCCTGGATTGGAAGCTTTCTTACCCTGCCATGGTAGGGATGTCCCTCAGTGTGCAGCTGAGGGAATGGGGAATGAAATCTGTGAGCTCACGGGGGCTGTTTGCCTTGGCCACAGCCCTGCAAATTCTTGCCCCAGGAGCTGGAAGGTCATGAGCAGCACATTTGCCATGTGCCTGAGGCAGGGTGGGAGCAGAGCCTGTTCCTTCCAGCCAGTGCTGTTCTCCTCCTCCCTGTCCATCCAGAGCTGACGAGCTCAAAGCCCACCAGTTTCCACAGCAGACGGATCAGGAAGGACTGAAAACAGAATTTAGGGAATGTGGACCTGGAGACACGTTCCCCACACACACATATTCAAAGGGACATAATTACCAGTAATTGTCCTTTGAAGAGTTATCTCCAGTCTTCAATACAACACAAGGAACAGGTTGTGTCCCCCCCAGCCTCTTCACTTTCAGGGAGGGCTTTTTTTGCCTTCCTCTCTGTATCTTTTTTTGTTGTAGAGTGAAATCCTGTAGGAGAATAATTGGGAGAAATGTAAATCAGTTACATCTTAATTATAGAAATGAGTAAAGACAGGCACTTCTAGTCATGCCTGATTTTAAGAATTGTCTGAGATACCCCAGTCACAGGCAGACAGTTTGTCTATAGCTCAAAATACCTCTTAAAAACCCTAGAATTGTGCTTTGGTTCCTTATAGTGGTTAAACAAATGGCGAGAGAACAGATCTATTTTTCATGTTGATTAAAACAAGAAGTGGGATGATCACACAACCAAAGGTATTCAGCTTGGTGGAAATCATGTTTAAATTTCTGGCAAGCCTGCCAAATATTTTAGCAATTTGATAATATAATTGAGCCATTATAAGAAGAAAGATTTCTGGGCTCATATGGTTCACAAACTGGGTTGATTTATTTGTTTTTGTTGAATTAGGCCTAAAGTAATTGAAAAGTAACAGCAGCTGTTACAAAGGTCAAATTCCCCAATACTCAAAAAATATTCAACAACCTCTGTCCTTACTTTGTTGCTTTGTAAAGGTGTTCAATTAATCAGTAATGGGATTTAAATGCAGCCCTAAAAAGCATCTCACAACTTTCATCCTCTAGGAAGTCTTAGAAATACCCATCCCAAAGTATTTCATTAAAGAGAACCTGAGAACACTGCAGGAGAGGCAGAAATACCTGGATGAGATTTTGCTGAACGCTGGTTTGCTAGAACAGGTAAATGTACCCCATACCTCCCTATCGTATTTGATTTGTTTAGTTTGCAGCCACATGTGTCTGAACACGAGCCACTGCAGTGAGAGGTACTTTTACAGCAGTGAGGAAGTAGAAGTGTGTTTACAGATAAAGCACAAGCAGAAAGTAACCTTAGCTTTCCCTGTCAAACAATATCGAGTCACATCTCCAGTCTGGTTAAGACTAAAATGATTCTGCTCTGCTTTCTGTGTGTGAGAGTGTCAGAAGGAGCAGCACTTTGGCCAAGTGAATGCTTTATTTGTTCCTCATCGTGCAATTGGTCCTACTGAAACCAAGCTGGGCTTTAGCTGCCCTGGACCAGGATTTCTGGAGTGGGCAGAACTCGGAGTTCAGGTCAGCACAACTATTGGTATTCAGTTGTTTATAACCTCTGAACAATGAGTGCAGTTTCTCCCGTGCAGCTACAGAGCTGCAGCTGCTGGGAGGAGCAGAAAACTGCGTTTTGGCAGCACAAAAGGCATTGCAGACAAGTACAGGAGCACTCCAGGGAAGGCTGCTCTGGATTTGATATACTTTTGACCTTTGGGGAATGGCATGTTGCCTACAAACAGGCACTGCTGACCCCTGGAAGTAAACAACTGTGCCTGCATGCCTGGATAACTTGGATTCATAGATGCTGTAGCCATAAGAGACAGTCCTGATAGCCACTTAGTCAAACTGCTGAATTGTCCAGCCCTGATTGTGCCTGTTGATCCCACAAAATAACAGAGGGAAAATCCCCAGGGATAGAAACAGCCCCAGGCAGAGGCAGCCTGCAGAGACAGGGGCTTGGCTGGGCAGCTGCAGTCCTCCCCTGTTCCTCCATGGGACAGCTCTGGGTGAATTCTCTGCTCTCCTGCTCCTGGGACATTGCTCTGGGGAGATCCTGTTTCAGCACAGTATTTCCTGAAGCCTTTTTGCTTCCCGGAGCTGTGCTCTTGCCCCTTTTCAGCAGCTGAGGTTCAGTGTGCAGCCAGCTCAGGCAGAGCACCAGGCTGTGGCAGGGTCCAGCACTCCCTTGCCAGGCTGCCACAGAGAGCCAGAGGATTCAATAAACAGCAATAAAATAACCTCACCCAGTGTAAATCCAGTGTCCTGCGCTGCACTTCCAGCTCAGTCACCACTGGGATTGCTGCAGGGTTGTCAGCACTTCTGCACCTTGTCCTCTCAGGAAATCCTGGCTGCTGTGTAACCAACTGGAATTCTCCAGTGGCTGTGGCAGTGCTGTTACGAGCAGTCCAACATAAATCAAAACCAATGCAGTTCATCTCAGGAATCTGCTCTGCACATCGTTTGTGTAATTCAGTTCAGGAAATCTATTCTATGGAGTTCTGTCCTAGAAAGCTGTGCTGAAAGTAAGTGCCACACAACATATACATAAAAATTAAATACGAGCTGCCTCCAGTTTGGGGATGAACATCAAGAAAGGACACTAATTCAGCTTTTCCATGGGGAGAATGAGGAATCAGGAGTGGAAGGGAGAGTTCCTTTCTCCACTTGCACTGTTCTGATACATTTTTCCCTGACTCAGAACAGCCCCTCCTTCCATTTTCATCAAAAGAACTGCTACCCCAGCAGCACACCCAGAAACCCATCCCTTCAGAAAAGTAAAGGAAAACATTCCACAGCCTAAGAAATTCTCCTTTTCGTAGGACAAAGCCCCATGGTTATGTCTCTTTGCTCAAATGGATCAAGTTCAGCAGGATGCCTTCCCAGCAAAGCTGGTTTTCCTCATCACACAGCAACAGCAATCTGTGCTGTTTGTTTCCTAAGATATTTTCATCTGAGGAACTTTCTACAGATTCATTCATTGTTTCATTTCCTAACTGAATCAGGCAATTAAAATCCCATACCTTTTCCTTGTTCATTCCTTTCTCGGCTGTGCTGTTGAAGGAACCTGTCACGGCCATGACACTTGAAGAAGGCATTAAAGTGATCCAGGTGGCAGAACGGGCTCGCCAAGGCCGCTCTCGAGCAGCATTCATGAAGAAAATTTACCTTGAAGAGAAAAGACAAGCTAAACCAGAGGAGAAGTCAGATAAAAATCCAGGCGATGCTGCCACTCGCATTCAGAAGGTGAGTTTGTGATGTAACAACAATTCTGGCAAAGCCAAATGGCAGTGTTTTGGTCAGGAGAGCAGCTGTAGACAGAATCACAGCTCACAGGATGGGAAGCATTCTGAAATGATCCTTTTTAGGGTGTCCAGCAAGGTGAAATACATAATTTAAACCATTTTTAAAAAATGAGACAGGACCCTAGTTGTGAGATCAATGGAATCAGTCCTGCACTGGCAGTGCAGGATGACTTTCTAACCTACAAGTTGTTTTTCCATTCTGATTTTTATGACCTCAGTTGCTCTTTCTGGCATCCCCGTGGAATTCAGTGCATCTCTGAATTCATGCCTTTTTCTGTGATCTCCAAGGGAAGAGTTCATTCCATATCTGGAAAAAAGGACAGAGGGAGATCAGTGCTAAATTCCAGAAAAAGTCCTTCCACGTGAATAATTCAGGCAATTCAGCCTGATGAGAACAGGAGCTCAGCCTAAATCTTATGTCCAAACACTTCATGAAGCAGTGACAGTTTTTAGAAGCCAGACAGACCAGTGTGAGGGGACAACAAACCTCAGAATCTGTTTTTTAAAAAAATAGCAGATGGCAACCTGTTAAAAACCAATCGTTTCAATTGTATATTGTGCCTTTCCTTCCTCTATTTGTTTTTTCCTGTGTCTGCCCCAGAAAAGGAAGCTGTACCAGGGCCCATTTATCTCATTAGAGTTTTGTTTACGCTCCAGGTTTGGCGTGGGTACAGCCAGCGCAAGAAAACAGAGAAACTGAGGGAGGAGGAAATGATATTTCTGGGCATGGTAAGTGGTGCTGTGCCTAGAGAACATTAAATGCCACACTCTGTTTGTTCTTCAGACTTTTATAATTCAGCCCAAGAGGAGAAATTAATTTCTATGATTCTTCCTATTTTAAAGGGGGTCTCTAAGGAATACAGAACTCAACTGAAATGATAAATGGCACAGGAGCAGCACAATTTGTCTTCTGCTGAATGGGTTTGTGCTGTCTATACATTCTCCAATGTGTGTGGCAGATGTGGAAACTGGCTGTGGAGAATTTGCCCTGGGTTCTAGGGAATTTGACCCAGGCATGATCAGCAAGGAAATTTTATTAATCAACTTTTCAGTCATGATTTCAAGACTGGCGAGCTGCCTTATTTCTGGAGTAGAATTCATGGAGGTTGGAAAAGCCCTCTAAAATCAAGTCCAAGCATTAACCCAGCACTGCCAAGCCCACCACTAACCCATGTCCCCAAGTGCCACATCCACACATTTTTTGAGTTGGTTAATTCCACCATTTCCCTGGGCAGCCTGTTCCAGTGCTTGTCAGCCCTTTCAGTGAGGAACTTTTTCCTAATTTAATTAAAGCAGCAAAATCTTTTTCTCCCACCCCTTTGCAAGCCACTGCATGTGTATGTCAAGAGCAGGGAAGAGAAACCTAAGAACTGGCATATTAATCCATCAATATTTCTCTAAGTCCATATAAAAATAATCAAAACCTTCCTCACATCATACTGCAGAGGCACAGGGAAGTGAACAGCTGCCCATGGTCAGTTAAATTGCACAGCAGTGAAAGAAAGAAATTAAAGCACCCTTTCCAGAAGGAATCTGTTCCTCCCACCCCCTTCTTTCCAGCAAATACCCAAAAAAGAGGATAAATTCTTCACTGTTGACATTTTTTTGCCCCCCTCCAAGTCTTTGGAGGCACTAACAGGTGTCAAGCCTCACCCAACTCCAGCTGCACTAGCACAACCCTTGTACCAAGCTCTAGTAAAGTTCTAGTGAAGCAGCAGCACATCACAGAAACATTGAGCACTGCTCTGCACTTGTTATTTATGCTTCCATGTTCTACAGTGATTCATTTATAAACCAATAATTTAATTTTGATTTAAAACATGCTTTCTGCTTCTCCCAGGCAATTTGAGTGATTTTCTTGCCCAGCAGTGGAATTGCCCTGAGCTACTGTATAGAGTTCTGAAAACTGATTGTGCCTATAGAATACATCTCACATTAGTTAAAAATAACATTAAGATCTTATATTTAGGAAGTAAAATCTACATTTTCCTAAGCTTTGCCATGTTAAATACAGGTAACACCTTATGGATTATTGCCTTTAGTATCTGCTGGTCTCTAACAGCTAAACAGAGCCTTGGGTGCCAACTCTGCCTCTGTTTAAGACAAAATTCCTGGAGATTTTAACTAGTGCAGACCTTTCAGTACTTGGGATGTACTGAAAATGAGTTAGCAATTGCACCTTTTGCAAAAGAAGGGATTGTTTCCTGTCAAATCCCATGATGTTTCTGTTGAGTCCTTGGAAAGGATATCTAACTCTGGCATCAGTGATTTGAGGGTTCACAGCCCAGCCCTCATTTCGTGGTGGCCACTGTGGGAGGAACTGGGAACTAGGATGTGAATAGCCTGGTTTATGGGGAGCATAATGTAATCTATATGATCAGAGGGATGAAGGGAATTAAAACCAAACACATTAAGTGTGTTCAGTTCCCGACCTCCATTTAAAAGCAAGAGAATTGATGTTTGCTCCTCTGCACTCCGACTCATTGCTCTTTATCAAGTTTATAATCAGAGCATGTGGGGAAAAAATTGATACCTCCAAATAAAATTAAAAAAAAAAATCTGTTCATCTTTCCAGTGTTTTTATATTCCCTTTTCCTTTCCATGCTGCATTCCCTTCCCTAGTCTCCAAAGGAAGCAGGCATTGGTTCCCACTGATAGATAGGCAGGGAGCTCCAAAGGTCAAGTCCCTTTGATGTATGATCATGTCAGCCCTTTAAAAAATGACCACAGATCTTCATGTGTAAATATGTTGAATTTGCTTTTCTAATGCTGCACGACTTAGATAAATTAGAAGACCCAGCCATCCATTACTCCAAGTCCATCCCAAAGGAGACTCGACTTTTGTTGCAATAAATATAATTTCTCTTATAATTAGGGCTTTTTAAAAAAATGTCTATGTTACTTTCAGACAAAGACTGCTTTGCACAAAGAGTTGATCCATTTGAAGTTCTGTGTAAAAGATTTCTGCAAAAATTCAGTTGTGTTGGCCTAAACAATAGGAAAATAGGTGTCAAACCCAAGAATTGTCCAGTCTTTTGCTTAATTCAGTATTATTTTCTTTATTCTCTACTTGTTTCGCAAAAAAATTGTGTATCTTTTCTGGAATTCAATTCTATTTCACCTCTTGCTTGATGACAGAGAACAAGTCTACATTCCAGAGATTTTTCTTGGCTCAAAAGTAAAACTTCATTATTATTATTATTATTATTTATGAAAGCCTAAGTGCAGAAACAGCATGATTCCCTCAGCACCATTCTCCAAATCCCCGATAAATCACCCTTTGCAATCCCAGTTTAATTTGAGAAGAGAAGTAAGCCTCCTAAGAGCACATATATCTTGATAACTGTATCCTGACCTGCTTCCTGATCTTCCTCACATTCCTGCCACGGGGCTGTTTACTGCCAGCTCCAGCACGACCACTGTAGTTGCACTGTTTTAGAATCTTTCTGTTCTTTCTCAGAGAGAATAGAGATAAGTTGCATTCTTTTACCTTCTTAATCTCTGTGTTTGGTATTAGGTGTTATTTGGCTGTGACCAATGGTTTTAGGAGGTGGATTCTTTGCTGACCAATAGTTGCTAGGTTATTAATGGATATATAAAGAGGTTTCTTGTAAATAAAGTTCCCTTTCCGTCATCTTGGTTCGTCTGCCTGAATTCTCTCAGCCAGCCTCTGCAACCCTCAGGGAATTTAAAGCCACAGACCACCAAAGCCACTGCTCCAGGCAGGATTTGTGTTTAAACCACACTGATGTGGCACGAAAACACACGGAGTTGTGTGACAGCACACATGTGATTGCTGAGCAAACCTGCATTTCCTTGCTCTGTTTTACCATTCCAGCTCAATGTACTGCACCAGCTTTTGAAACTGGTCTGTTGTTCTGGCATTTACAGATTCCCTGTCACTGAAAACCCCATTTAGGAGTTATGATTGTTTAATTTTGCTGCAGAGCTCAGTAGCTGGGTGTGTGACCTGGGTTTTGGCAACTGCTTTGTCTCAGGGTAGTGCAGAACAGCTCGAGCCTGATGCTGGATCCACCCTCAGCACTCTGCTCATGGACTCTGCTGCAGGAAGTTACTCTTACAATCTCAGAGCACAGGCTGCTGGAAAGAGGAAAGGCTGGGTTTAGCATAAAACATCAGGATAAACAGTTTGCCATCAGACTGATTTATGAGAGGGTAGGAGGATGTAGGAGACCAGAGGAACACTTGGCTCAGAGCAGTTGGGTAGGAAGAACCCGAAGGCAGCGTGTGACCAGGTGACCAAGAAGGCCAGTGGCACGTGGCCTGTCACAGCACTAGTGTGGCCAGCAGGACCAGGGAGGTGATTCTTCCCCTGTGGTGGCACTGCTGAGGCTGCACCAAGTGCTGTGTCCAGTTCTACCTTCTTCTTCTCAAAATATTCTGGAAGCCAGACCAAAAAAATTCCAGTCAATGCCTTGTTAAGTGCCCTGTTGTGTCTGGAGAAGTTAGAGTTTGTCAAGTGCCTTGCTCCATCAGAATGTTCCAAAGTTGCCAAGTAGAAGTTGTTATTGAACCTCCTGAGAATTTTGTTGTTTCTGCACCATCCAGAGTAAATCCAGCTAACTTCCCTAAACCTGCTGGGCAGGAATTAGAGGAGTCCAGGAAAAAGAAATACAGAAAGACAAGTCCCTCTCTCCACCTGCACTGCTCTGACACATTTTTCCCCAAGCCTCTTCTCTTTGGGCTGGGCTGACTCAGAACAGCCCCTCCTTCCATTTTTATCAAAAGAACTGTGGTCCCAGCAGCACATCCAGAAACCCATCCATTCAGGAAAGTAAACATTCCATAGCTTAAGAAATTCTCCTTTTAATAGGACAGAACCTGATGGTTCTTTATGTCTTTTTTCTCAAATGGATGAAGTTCAGCAGGATGTATGAGCCATATGGAGCCATTGTGGTTCCTGCTGTAGCATCAGCTTTTCCTCATCACACATCACCACACCAATTTCAGCTTCTCCTAAAGGTCTTCAGAAAAACACATCTCCCAAAATATCAGACTTCCAAGAGATTCCAAGACAAACCAAAGCCCAGTTTAGGATCTTACAGGTAGGATTTACCATGGATTTACACTTACACAGCTCTATCCTGAAATCCCAGCCCTTCCCAAAGAGTTAGTGGTGCAATACATGCTGTTCTATGATTTTCTTACATGGTATTTCCACCATCCTTCCTTATTCTATATCCAAGGCCAGCTTGGATGGGGTTTGGAGCAACCTGGGATAGTGGAAGTTGTCCGTGCCCGTGGCAGGGGGTGGGATGAGATGAGCTTTAAGGTCCTTCCCAACCCAAACCATTCCATGATTCCATGATCCTTTTCACATGAAAGGATCTATGTGGTGTCGAATTAAAAGCTGTTCTCTCCTTCTTACCTCTTTTAAACATACCCTAATTTAGGCATGTTGTCTTGGTTAACGCTGTATTTATATCTGAGAAAACAGTCTGCCAAACATTCCTCCTTCTTTGAATTCCTGATAAATATAATTCATTTCATCCAGTCAGGAAAAAAATCAGCATTTCCCAGAATAGCTTTCTGTGTAAACATTATAGACTATGGCTAAATAAATATTATGCAGGGTTTAACAAACTACAAACTCCATCAAGTGAAATTTAAAATATTTCATCAACTCTGGAAAGTGGGCAGTTACAGCAGTGGTGCAGATCAGGTCTGGTTTTGCCAAGTTTAAGATTAAAATGACTTTGGCTTGCCTGGGTGTCAGCACAAAGCTATCTGTTATTTCACATCTCAGCAGTGATAACTAATCTGTCCTGTTTTCAATAGAAATTTTAAGCCTGCTTATTTTTGAAACAGAATGATTCTGGGAAGCAAGAAGCATGCTAAATAATTTGGCTTTCATTGGCTGCAGTCATACTAACAATGATATCAGTGCCTTTCAGAGCCCAAAAATGCTTGCCATGTTTAGTACAAGCTTAACAGCATGCCCAGGTATCATATCAGAAATAAACATAACCAAAATTATACAAACTCATATGGCCCTGAATGTAAACCTTTTGTCCACTTCATATTCTTTTTACCTTCTTTAAAAGTGCTACATGTAAATATACATCTAAATATATATTATATAAATCTCTATACCAACCAATTTCAGTATTTTTTTAACAAGGTCTCCTACTACAAATGCTTTGTTTGAACGCATATGACAATTGCTTTAATTGGCAAAGCCATTGGAGTGAGTCAGAGAGTAGGGAAGCTTTAATGAATGCAATATATTTTGCTTACTTGTTCCTTTTTTTTTTGTGCCTAATTTAGGAATTCAGCCATATAATTGATGTGGCTATCACCATTTGTGTACCGTGGAACCTCCATTAATACAATTTTCATTTGGGGGGTTGGAACTGGATGGGCTTTAAGGTGCTTCCTACCCAAACTGTTCTGTGATTTTATGATTCACAAGACAAGAGACCTCTTTAAAATCTGTGCTTCCCTCAGCCAGACAAATTATATTGAGGAAATAAAGCAAGGACATAGCTCAAATCCTACAGCAAACTTTTATACATAGTTTGGATCACGGTTTAAAATTCAGTAGGATTGTATCATAGAATCTCACAGAATGATTTGGCTTGGAAGGAACCTTAAAGATGATCTCATTCCACCCCTTGCCATGGGCAGGGACACCTTCCACCTGAAGAATAATAGTTGTAAGTAAAGAACAGGACCCCAGTTGCTCTGGCAGTAAATTCTTTTAGTCTACATGCCTGTGTAATCCAAATGTATAAAAAAATAATTTCACTTTCACTGCTGGTGAAAATAAGTGACTATTACAACTGCTTACTTTAAAAATATTTAGAAATAAAGCTTCTCCTCCAGAGAAGCAAACTATAAATATTCTGAAAAAAATCCTACACAACTGGTCCATCTTTTGAAATCTTACAATTACGGGCAGTCCTGGCTGTGGCAGAACATTTCCTGAAGCCCCATAAAACCACGGAGCATGTGCTTCAGCTCTGCTGTTGCAGGCCTACGACAAGAAGCTGTCCTACATTAAGTACCCAGCAATAAAAGCTGCAGTAAATCTACCTCTCAGGCTTAATGGGAATGTTAGCCTTCCGACGTGGAGTGAAATGAAATGTATTTATTTCACTGCGACGAAGCCTCTTTGCCCTGGAAGCGCAGCTGTAATGGAACAATTGAGGAGCAGTTAGTTCCACAGCAGGGCCTCCTCCTCCTCCTCGGTGAGGAAGAGCAGCCCCGGGCGTGCTCAGGCAGCCTGCACACCTCCAAGTGCTTTATAGCCAACAGTGAAGGCTCTGCTGGGGAGCTGACTCAGCACTAAGGCAAGAAAGGGATCTGAGCAGCTGAGGGCCCGAGCTGGGAAGGGAAAATGGACACCATTTGGTGGAATCATGGAGTGCTTTGGTTCAAATGGGCTTTAGAGATCATCCCATCCCACCCCTGCCATGGCAGGGACACCTTCCACTGTCCCAGGCTGCTCCAAGCCCTGTCCAGCCTGGCCTGGGACACTGCCAGGGATCCAGGGGCAGCCACAGCTTCTCTGGGCACCTGTGCCAGGGCCTGCCCACCCTCACAGGGAACAATTCCTTCCCAATATCTAAGCTAAATTTCTTTCCGTTTGAAGCCATTCCCCCCTGTCCTGTCACTCCAGGCCCTCTCCAGCTTCCTTGCAGCCCGTTCAGGCACTGGAAGGGCCTCTGAGGTTTCCACACAACCTTCTCTTCTCCAGGCTGAGCAGCCCCAACGCCCTCACACTGTCTCCATATGGGAGGTGCTCCAGTCCCCTTATCACCCACATGCTCCTTCATCCCATTGCCTTACCTGGGAGCTGTAGGAAACCTCTTCTTCCTTCTACTGGCTCATCTTCCCCTCCCCTAAAACCTAAATTCTTTTGGGGAATGAGGAAAGAACAGAACAATCTCATCAGCACACTCATGACTGATGAGTTGGAATAAAATTCTCTTTTAGACAAATGTCCATTTTGCCTTATTAATTTAAACAAGGATTTTAAAGACAAAGCCCATCAAACATTAGATAAGCCTTTTAAGTTAATGGACCATGTAGTCCTATTTTCCCACAAACTCAGGAATCTTCATATTATGTCCTATTTTTACAGCAACATCAATTATTAATATGTATACTTTTGCTGACAGAGGACCACACTAAAAATGTGAGTTTCGTTATCCAGTTCTGGGTCATTAACTGTGAAAAGCTTGTAAATATAATGGTTTATTCACATGGGAAGCCTTCATTAAGATGCATTATTCTACAACTGATGTGGCAGCATTGCATTATCAAGTTCACTGTCTCCATCTAATATTTGTAATTTGTTTCTAAATGAGTTGCTGTTTGTAGGGCAAGTTAACAAATTTGAATTTCACATGGCCAGAGAAATTTCTTAAAGATGGGAAAATGTTTCTTCCCCCAAGGAAAAGCTATTTATTAGCATCTTCCTGGAGAATGCCTCCCTTTGATTCAGAAGCAGGAACATTAGAGGCGCTGAGAGAAGGGATGTTAGAAATAAATTGGCTCTTGTCTCCCTTAAATGCACATTAGAGGGCTATGGGAGCACACTCAGGATAACTGCAGGGCTCCAGAACAGCCATGTGGACACTTGGGAAGCTGTTCCGTGGTACTGCAAGGCTCAGGTCAAAGGCTGGCCAGCAGGGAAGCCTTCCTGATGGAGCTGTTGGAATTCATCCTCTTGGCACTCTCCTGCCACTTCACTTACTGTTCCCTCCTGCATCTTCAGATGGCAACAGCTCTTTCAGACCTATTTGCTTCCGAGTTCTGCTTGTTGACAAGAGAACAGAACCTCCAGGAGGGCTGTTGGAGAGATTCTGTCTCTTTTTGAAGGCCCACGAGTGCCTGAGGATGAACACAAGGCCCCAGGTTGTGCAGGTGGCTGCTCACTCCTGAGACAGGGTTGGGAATGTGCTAAACTCTGAAGCTGCTGAGCTTTAGGGTGACACATACGTCTGTGATTAGGTCAAGAACACTGTGGACAAAATGAAACAAGTTTAACAGAGTGGCTTTCTTCAGCTGCAAAGCAGGAAGGCATCACCTGTGCTATTCATAGCATATTTTCCTTTTTTTCGAGTGTTTTAATAGTCTAAGACATTTCATATCATCATGAGGTGCTTGAGGACTCTGCTTTCTTTCCTCAGTTTATCTTTTACTCAACAGAATAAAAGCATTTTCTATGAAGATTCTCCACAAATGGTAGAGAACTGATGGCTAAAACAGTGGTACAATTGCATCCTCTGGACATCTTGATACATCTCTTCAGCAGCTCCCGCTGCCCCAGTGTCTATTTTTAGGTTATGTTGCAAAGTTCACTTCTGCATTTACTTTTGTCTAGTTCATCTTCTTATTCCCTCCCTGCTTTATCAGTTGATTCCTTTCCTTGAGCATCCACACGCTTGGATCAGTTCCTACAGTCCAGGGAAGCAGTTTTTAAGATAGTCCCCATCTTACTTGTTAGCCCACATACACATGAGATCTTTTGATGTCTCCTCATCCTTGGTTTTCTCAAGTCCATTCATTTTTTGTTGGCATTACTGCATTGATTTCGAAGTGACAGAAGAGAAAGTCAAGCCATCTGTACATTCACCTTTGCTGTTCTATTTAAAAGTCAAGTGACCATGGCATGATACCCTTGCTGCCAGTCACTGCTTTTCTCCTCCCCTCCCAGAACAGGGGCCAGCCTTACGCTCCTGACACATTTTGGCCTCCTGCTCATCCCTCATAAACAGGGCACGCTGTGAATGTTCCACATTAGCCAGCCCTGAGTCCTTCAGGCCTCATTTATCACAGCCAGCTGTGCTCTTCATTTCATACTCCCCTCGCCCATCGCAGCTGGAGCGTGTTATTGCCAAACAAGAAATCAGGAGGATTGGGGGAAAAAGGAGAATACAGCCTTATCAACTTGCCCCATTCTCTTTCATGCCTTTCCTCAGGGAAATAGTGAACGTGAATGGCTGGAGACTTGTTCTAGAAGTAATTGTCATTTCTTCTGTTTTCTGGTAGTAAAATAGACTCTGGAAAAGAAATTAGAAAAAATGCAAAGAGTAAATACAACAGAGCTTCTCATAAACTGTTCTACAGGTTTATGTGTGTACTTCAGCCTTAGTGCTGAGTACAGATCATAAACTCCTATCAGCAGATGTATTGATAACTGAATGGTGCTCAGACAGGGAGCTGCACAAATATTTACTCAGGGCTCAGCTGCGTTTTGCCAGCCAGAACATATTCCATGGCCTTGTTATCAGCATCTGAGCCAGCTGGTTCAGAGCTACCTGGACTGTGTCCACAGCAGCTTCATGACTCTGGGCTCAAGTGTAGATATGGGCTGTAGAATTCACTTTTTGAGATAAGAATTTCCTACTGCTGATCTCACATTGGCACCTTCTTGCCAGTTCAAACAGCTCTTACCTTATCTGGCTTTTGGACTGGTGAAAAGTGGGCTGAATAAATTCACATTTATTCAGCCCTGGTGAATAAATGAGAAGCTGGTCATCCAAGGCTCCCTCAAGATGCAGTGGAGAGCAGCTCAGAGGAGCTGGAAAGGTTCTGGGATGGCACAGAGGAGCTCTGCTGTCTGTGCTGCTGCTACCCAGCTTGGTCTGGTCCCATTGTCCACCACTTCCCTTGCTGTGAGCCTTCAGCTGCTCCTTGGCTGCCTGGTTCACCTTGTTATCGTTGGCAATGAGTAACTTGAGGAGCTGGGAGGAGAGGAAAAGACAAAAGGGATTCTTTTCCTCTTTTTAGGGAGCTGAACTGGTTCACTACAGGGTCAGGTGAGTGCCTGAGCAGGAGAAGGGAGGGATCATGCATGCAGCAGTTCAGGTGGAGTGGGAGCTGACCCTTCCCAGCATCAATAACCTGCTCACCTGGGGACGTTTCACCTTTAAATGTTCAGTTGTGCTGCAGAGGAGCCTGTCTCTCTCCAGCAGCCACAGATCAGCCTCCCTAAAGCTGCAGGTATCCTCGTGCCCATCTGATGGGAACTCCTCAGGAAAGCAGTCCCCTGAGGATTGCTGTAGGAGACAAGTAGAGGAGTTGTTCAGGATCTCAGTCTGGAAAACAGAGCTCCTCTGCTTTCCAAAGGAGCCCCTGAGAGAGCAGCATCACATCTGGCTGTCCTGGGCTTCATTTAACATCAGCGAGGCAGACAATGGTGAAATGCAAATAAACACTGTTTATAGTAGCTGTGTTGTGCTTATAAATAGGTGCTGGTGAGGAGGAAGATTGGAAACACTTGACTTCCCTGGAAACAGAAGGGAGCAGAGGTAAAGTCTCAGGGTAAAAGGCAGCGCTTGGGGTCACATATTCAGGAAGGGAACATGTGCAGGCACCTTTCAAAACCACACTGCTGCTCTTATTTCCTCCTGAATATTTTCTCCCTGGTGGCCTTGACCAATTCCTGTAGCACAGTGCGAGTCACACATCCCAGATGCAGGGGAGGCAGTAAATTGCTTTCCTGAACGGGGCCTCTGTGCTTGCTTTGGACACTGTGGGATCCCTCTGGGTGCTCGCTGAAACCAAATTTGCTTGGCACTTGTTAGTGATTTTTGGAACCTGGTGGAAGCATGGAAAAACAGGGAATAAGAGATCTTAAATATGAGCTGGCCAAAGCTCTGACAGAGCTTTTTTGTGTTTGCGGGAGGCCTCTGGAGTTGGGACTTGAAGCACACCAGAAAATACATCACCAGAGCAAGAAGAATGCATTGCTAAATTAGTCTGAGATGTTAAGGACAATTTCTATAGACTCTGAAGTTAAAAGGCCAGAGCAAAATTATGGGGTTTTTTTCCATGCAAACCTACAGCTTTTGTTCACATATGCTGCCACCTATATGTCAGTCACTAACTTTGAAAAGTAATAAAAACATACTACAAAGCCAGATTATCATATTTTCTCCTATTTTTCCATCTTAAATTTGCCATACACCATCAGACAATATGATTAATAAATCCCAAGTATGTGGAAAACAATTTGTTCTAGAATTAAAAACCCCAAAACCTAAAACCACAAAGCCAGTCCACAAGTCAATTTTTAAAGTAGATTTTTCTCTACACTTCAAAGGTAGCAATAGCTCATAAAACACTGGGAACATCTTAACTTTATCAATGATTGCAAGCTGAAAAATGCAAAATTTCAGCCCACCCACACAGATGGGATTTTTCATGCTTCTGTATTTGAATACCAGAAAGACTTTCATTTTTCTCCCTCAAACTACATGTGTAAAATCAATCACCAAGCAGAAATTATTCTAAGATTTGAAACTGCCTTAGAAGCCCTTCTTGCCAAGGTTATCAAATCATGGGAAACTTGGGGAGCTGTGATTTTTATTACAGTGTTTGGGGGGGTTGTTTATTCCTTTTCTGTTGTTGTTGTTCCTCAAGGGAAGTTGATTTCCTAAAGGAGTCTGACCAGCTGCAGCAAAATACCAGGAAACCACTGACCAAGCAGTGCATATAAAAATTTCAGTGCTCGAATTAAAAACAATACTGGCTAATTAAAAAGTACCAATGGGAAGTCCAGACATTTGAAAATTCAATTAAAAAATTCTCTGGCACCCTTCTGACATGGATAAAGCTGGCATTTGCAGAACAGCAGCTTTCTCACCTGTCTCATTGAGGTCCCGGGATCCCACGCTGCAAAGGTTGTTTTTGTACATGGCAATGTTGTTAATTAATGCAGAAGTACTAACAATAGGCCATTGTGTGCATCCAGGCACTTTTTATGAGCACAGGGTTTTTTTCCTGGCTTCCTGCAAGTAAATTAAGGCTTAAGCTCGGATTCACTGTCAACCTGGCATTCCAGTACATATTAAGTTTCTTTTCATTCATACCTTTTATTTTCTCCTCTTGTTTTTAGAGCCTACCTCCTCATGTAGAGGCAATGAGCAGTTTGCAGATAGGTGCTGGGAAAGTAAATGTCCTGCAAGGTGAAGTCCAGGAAAGAGAGGATCTATCCTTCATTCATGAGCTGAGAAAAACAGAGGGGCCCCACATCAAGGAAACCTTCCAGGACGAGATCAGCCAGTGCTTCATCGAGTGCCGGTGAGCAGAGAGAAACACTTGCCCCTTAATCAGCCCATTTACCCCAAAGAACCTGATTTTGAGTTCCTACACACTGCAAAATCCGTCTTTAAGGCAGTGATGCCAGTCCCAGGTGAGGAGTTGGTTCTGCAGCAGCTGCAAAGCCGAAATCCTGAGCTGCAGGATTCCAGGCTGGGGAGAGCAGGCCAGGCATCGCTCCTGGCAGGGATCAGAGCTCCTTCAATCACTGCCTGTGGATCAGGCCCACAAACACTGCAGTGGGGACACCTTCACTTTGCACATTACCTTGGGCTCAGTCTGTGCAATTACAAGCAGCACACTCTAAACTTCAGGAACAGTGACTTTTCTCCCTGCCTGCATACATAAGGTTTAAGAGGGAGAACTCTTCCATGAGCTGGAAGTACCATTATTCGCCATAGCAAATCACATCACGTCACTGGGACTGCCATCCAGGTGCTGCTGCTGGTGTTATCCAGCAGCCCACAGCAATCTGAAGCACTTTTGTACTTGAGGCCTGACCTTCGAGCCACTCCTCCAAATGTAACTTTACTCAGCAGTGCTGCTGATCTCAGTGAAACTTCACGTCTCAGTAGAGTTAAGCACATACTTACATGGTTTTAAACTGAGTGCTGACACACCTATAGTTCTCTCAGGAAGTTTACTTCAGCCAAAGACGTTTTGAGACTGGCAGTTCTGACACTGGAAACCCTTGTCCTAAGGAATATAGGCTGGTTTTATCATTTTCTGGGATTTACCCCATCCAGGGGGTTAGTATGTAAAAGTAAATTGGAAAGCAGCACCCAAAACTTCCAGGATTTAGCAGCAAGGTTTCATTTGCTGTGCATAAAGTTGCTCTGCAAACTCTTTTGGTGTCTCGAGCTGCTCAGTGATGTTACAGGGCTCGTATTTGTCTTGTGGACCAGTGTCATGTCCATTAATCACTGAGTGTTTGCTCAGAGTACTGGACTTGCCTTTAGCGTGCAGTTTTCAGCTGGAAACACAAATGCTTTCTGGTGAAATCCTGCTCTGTTTTTCCCTTGACTCCCTCAATCAGGTTTGGGTAGCTGTGCTACAGTGAAGTGTTTGTTAAAAAAAGAGAATTACCAAAAATAGCACTCTCACAGGTCTGCCACAACCTATTTCTTTCTTGCACTTTTGCCTCTCATAGACACTCTAGACTCCAGTGTGTTTTTACTCTCCTTTAGAAAGAGCTGCTGGTTTTACAAACCTCAGTTATTGCAAAGCACTTTCCCATTCCCTAAATCAACCCTCTCCCAGGGCCTGCTCTGCACACTCCTTGAGCTGCCATTTCCTGCCATTCCCCACAGCTCCCAGCATGTTATGAGGCACAGAAAGATCTTATTCCCTTTGCTTAATATTCCTCACCTAATAGTCATTCTCCACCATAGGTCAATCGTGTCCAATTAACTTGGCTCTGGAGCTGGGGGAGAACTCCCTGCAATACTGCAGGAACCAATGGCAGTGTTTCTGTAGCAGATTAGCAGGGAGCAGGCAATCTCCCAGAGAACCAGGCTGAGCCATAAACCTCTTTAAAGACATTATGAGACACTATTAAAAATTAAATCTGCTCCACAGAGACACTTAACAGCAGAGCCAACCAGCAGCCTAAGCCATCCAAAGGATCATTTGAGGAAGCTGAAGCCATGGTTCAGTGCAGGGAGGTGGAGAGGGATGGCTGAGAGGGCAGTTCATCAAAACTCCTGCTGCCTAATGCAGGAGAGTCCTCAGTCTGATGGACCTGTGGAATACTGAGATGGTGTAAGGCGGGGTGTAAATGCTGAGCTTTCTTTTTTAGCCCTTACCAGTGGAATGGGACTTCTTGCTACATTTCTGTCTCAGCTTTAGGTGAGACTCAAGGCCAGAGGCCCAGCATATGAATACCTGATTAAACAGGTTATAAAGGTGCTTTAGCTACCCTTTTCTGCTCTGCCTATCAGGCTCAGTAGCCTTGAATCTCATCTTGACTGGAAAATTAACAAAGATTAAAGCAGATGTTGGAATATAAGCACCACATTAACTGATCTTGGATAGCTTTATGGATAATCCTGAGCAAGGAATTGTATTAATTGTATTAATGGGACTAAGGTATACCCACACCCAGGGTGCTTAGAGATAAGCCTTGAGTTGGGTTTGTTCTGCTGCAGCCAAGACAGGGTGAGAAAACAGCTCCCCTCCAACCTTGGACAATAGCCCACCCCTCTGAAACAACCTCATATTAATAAAAATTAACCATTTTCTATCAAAATGGTCAGATTAGGCTTAAAACTGATTTTTGGCTAAAGATGTGCAGTTCTGTGCTCTGTCTGAGGGTAAGGTCACCGCTGGTGGCAGAGGGGCAGTGACACACTTGTTGCAGTCAGTGTTGCATCAGAGAATCACAGAATGGTTTGGGTTGGAAGGAACCTTAGAAAACCATCTCATTCCAACCCCTGCCATGGGCAGGGACACCTCCCCCTAGGCCAGGCTGCTCCAAGCCCCATCATACTCCCTGTTACTCTCTTCTTTCAAATTAACTGTCTGTCATGATCCCTAAAAATCAGTAGTGCACAGTTCAGCCACGACTAGACAGCTCTCATTGATAAAAGCTCTTGTGGTGATTTAGCAGCGTGGCAGATGAAATTCTGCCCCCAGTAAGGCAGTGGGAGAGCTGCCATCAGCTTCAGCACAGGCTGGACACGGCCCAATACTGGAGATCATTTGAATCTGGCTGAGTGATGCGGTGATTTACAGAGCTGAGAGGAGTCAGAGCGAGCTGCCTGCCCTCCTGCTCCTCTCAGCAGGCCTCTGTCTAAGTGACCAGAATCATCCTCCCCACAGACACATTCGCTGGCATCCAAAACAGCCTTAAAAACAACAAAAAAATCAGCACATTTGTCCACGAGGGGAGTGTGTGTATGCTGCAGGGCCAGGCTTTCCTGCCAGAGACACTGCGGAACTGGAGCTGTGTCCCGCTGAACACTGGGCCAGGGCTGAAGTGTCAAAGTTTGCATTAATTATTACCTGCCAGGATATATTTTGGCTCTCCCCTAAGCCAGTCTGCAAGATCAACAGCTAAGTGTAGCTCATAAATTATTCTTCAACGAGGTGTTTTGACAGAGTTTCCCATTTTCCGTAGTCTATTAAATAAACAGATAAAGGGGAACAAAGATTCTTTTGAATAAATTTTGCTGTGTGTAGTAAAAAATAAACCCAAATTTCCATATTTTATCCTTCACTCTGAAAAGGCAGCGATAGAAAATACAATTAGCAGGTATTGTCTTTCAGCACAGTTACTCTTAGATTGCAAAAGCAACGAGCACATATTAAATTTCTCAACTTGTAGGAACTGCTGTAAATATTTACCACTTTCTTTGCACAAGGGAACAGCTTCATTCATTTCAAGACCCAAATCAGCTTCCTATGAAGAGAGGTTATAAAAAAGCCAAGGAAAGCAAAACCCAAAGGAATAGCCTAAATGAAATTGTTCCAGTTGCTTATATCAATCCTACTGCAGAGAAGATAAAATCGTTTTGATATAACAGTGCATTTCACAGCCTTACCATCCATCCTTCTGTTTACCTGGGTTGACTTCTGTGGACCTGCTCTTTTTTTGCTTGATAATTATTCACTTAAAGCCTTCCAGACTTCCATGTGGCCTTGTCCAACCATACTAGAAAAGAAAGATAATTGTTTTTGAAAGCTTTATGAAGAAGCATCATGCAGTTTACCTGCAGCCCTGCCTTGTTGAGTTTTTTTTCCTACAAGATAGGGTTCCCAGAGCAAGGGTACAAATGATCTAAAATTAGCAGTTGCTATGATTATATGCATCTGAGTCTGGATGCTAATCACTTGACTCCCACACAGTCCATCTATTCAATTAATAACAGAGTTTCATATTAAGGTATAGCATAGCTGGGGTTTTAGCTTCAATTTCCTCTACTGCTCCAGACCAAATCCATTTTTCTCTGATTTCCCATTTAGGGTTTTGCTCTGCACATGCAAAGCCAGTCATCATCTTCTCCACTCTTTACCCACTGTGCATAAACCAGTTCCCAAATTATGAGTCTTCTTCGGGTAGTCCCTAAAATGAATTTTAAAAAGGCGTAGGCAGAAAAGGGGAGAAGGATCCCTTTATTATCCAGAGAAATACAGCAGCATCTTTGTCTAAGACAAGTCTTTTCTGACAGAAATCAATACAAAGGATGAGAAATCAAGATGAGATTTTTATTACCATAGATGGCCTCCAGAATCACAGGGGAGAGCCTCATGCACGGGCTCTGCTGTGATGTGCCTCATGCCCTCGAGCTGTAACAAATTACTCCATGAATTTCTTGGAGGATTTATCTGCCACTGCTCGGAGCTCTGGGGAGCATTTCATCCGTGGCATCGCTGACCTAATAACAGGGGATCTAAGTAATAGCAGCTTTTATGGGGGCTGTGTGTTATTCCCACAGATTTGGGGATTGGTTTTCGGGAGGGAGGAGGCGGTGAGGGGTAAATGTGCTTTCATAATAGGTTTACACTTTACTGATTAGCTTTGAATGATCTTCTTGCTCTGCCTGCTGACTCGAGTACTGTCAGAAAAGGAATTGGCCAAGCTTCATGGTGAGTGGATGAGACTCCTCCTGGAGGCAGGGGGGTTCCTGTGCTTTGTGTATTCCTTTTGAGCATTCCTGACAGCCAGCCCAGGCTTTGAGGCAGAAGGAAAGAGAAAGAAATAGGAAGTGATGGTGTTGTATTTCCTTTTTTTTCCCCTGCCTGTTTTGTGGAGCTGAGTTTACTGCCAATACTCCTTTTCCCGAGGCTCCCTGGGCAGCAGGGGATGGGGAAGGGGGAGGCAGGAGGGAGATGAATGGAGAGAGAGGTTTTGCACTGAAGCTCCGCAGAACAGGGAAAGTGTTCATTTGTGTCAGGCACTGCCCGTATCGCATTTCACACTCCGTCCACTCTGCTTTTTATGGAGTCAGTGCTGAAGCTGCCAGGCAATCCATCAGCAGTGAAGCCTGGCCAACAGGACAGAGAGGGATAACACCTCAGCAGTGCCAAGAGCAGCACCCCCTCCGCTCTGGTTCCGAGGAGCTGTGCCTCCGAATCCATCCCGAGCCACGTTGCTTTCCAGTCCCATCTGGCTCACCTCAGCCTGCCAGCAGAGCTTTCCAAGGAGCCCAGGAGCATGGATTGCAGCCTCCACGCAATATGGCAGCAACTCATGGAACAGCTGATGGGAAAATGGCTTAAAAACCAGGTTTGGTGCCCTGAGCCACTCCAGCAGACAGTTGTCCAAGAGCAAGCTTCAGCCTGAAGATGCTTGGAAAACAACCAGAGACATCACCAGCCCCTTGGTCACAGCCTCTTTCCATATGATGCCATGTTACTCTGGAAAAAGCATTCCCTTCTTCTCTGCCACTCCTGCAGGGGCACTTCTGCTGTAGGAACTACCAAAAAATGCCTCTTTGGTATTTGGCACTAGATATTCAGCACAGAGAGGTGTTGCTGCCCACAAGAGCCATCTGCAGAGGGGTGAAGAGCCATTCTCTTTTCACCTAATGAAAATTGTCGTTACTTGTTTTCCCTGTCACCATTAAAGGATTGTCACATGCACTCAAACCACTTGTACATGACATTCCACTTGGGAGCAAAAGGCACCAGGCAGCAGCAGCTGTGAGCCCATGGTAAAAATCAGGATATGGGGATAGATAAGTGCTTGTCTTCTAATTCCACCGGATAAAGATGAGCTGAACTGAATTAGAAAGAGATCTGTATCTGCACCATATTTTCTCATGTCCTCACGTGTTCACTGGAGGCAAATATATCTTCTCCTGCCCTCTTGTACTTTGTGCAGTTTACACAAACCAAATTCTTTAGGGAATAGCACAAAACAAGTAGATTCTCCTTCTGAATCCTTCTGCAGGGTTGTGTCTCTTATCCAAATCTTCTGGTTTTTCTTAGGAGAGTTTGAATTCTGGAAAACTTTGAATTCTGGAAATGAAGCTCTGAAAGAGGATGGCACAGCCTTGGGTGTTGTCCTCTGTCCAAATACCTGGCTCTTCTTACAAAAGTAAAGAAACATTATTAGAAAAGGCAGTGTCTGGGGGTTTTTCTATCAATAGTTTCACCTCACTTTTCTGACAGAGCCAGCAATTCCAGGTCTTGCCAAGGCAGTAATCTCTGTATCTCAACAATTAGTGCTGGTGCAGAGTGCTCTCTGAGTGCCTTTCTCCCCTGCCAAAAGGCCCTTCTGCAGGGACAGCTTCCATTTAACATCCTTCCTCCTGAACGCAGCTTAGCCTGCTCCCAGACGCTGGAAGTCTCAAAATCCAGCAGGAAAAGCCCAGCAAACCCTGTCAAGGGCCCAGCATAAATATCCTGGCAGGCAGAGCGTGCTGAGCTCCTCGCTGCAAGCAGCCATGGCAGTGACTGAAAGTACATCTGTGGGAACTGAAATCTTGCCTTTGGGCTCCCAGCTGAGACAACCTCGAAGACTGATTAATTAACATAATTAGGAGCTGTAAACATTAATGGGTAATGTTCAAGCCTTTCCTAACACGTTCTTAAAAGCTTCCAGTGAGTCGTTATCTGTTGACTAATTTTGGCAGGCATCTTTAGGGCTGGAGGGAGCGAGGGAATGGAATGCAAATGCACCACTGGCTCACGGGAGGAGTGAACCAAAGCAAATAACCCACCGGGTTCCTTTAATAGGGGGAAAATAAGTTATCAGAAACAAGAGGATTGTTTGTTTATGACGGGGGAGAGTGGAGCCAACAGCTCTGCAACCTGTTTTCCCATCGATTGGGATCAACTACCTAACCTGAAAGCCATCTGAAACAAAACAATGACAAAAAAACCCTTCAGGCCTTTCTTGCTGATAGGAGCACCACGCTGTCATCTTTGAAAAAGTGTGAACCCCTCTAATTCCAAAGGAGGGACAGCTGTTAGGAACTCCATCTGCAGTTAATCTACTTTACTGGGTGTCCATGGATTTACAGGAGGCAGGGGACACCTCTGGAAGCTTCTGTGCAGTGGCACAAGTTGCCTCCTTGAGTGCAGGCTCAGAATTTACGAGTGTGCTGACATTAATGGAGGCGGCTCGATGGCTTTGGGGGGGACCAGCCGGAAGCCCCCGGATTCACCCATTTCCCATGCCCAGATAAATCTTGGTGGCAGGTATTTGAAACAGCAAGAGCAGTTGAACCCTGGTGTCACACCTCCAGAGAGGCATTGATAAGATCACCAGTTCTGCTTTCTAAATCACCACAAACTCCGAGATATGTTGTTGTTCCAGTTTGACACTTCGATTTATGATTGCCACCTCTATACAGTGATTGAAAACACATGCAAAGGGCTCTTTGCAGTCCTGGATTTTGCTCCTTCAACTATCCAAATTTCTGAGGAATGAGAAGAAGATTCTTCAAGCATCACAGGTGCAAATCAAGCTCCCCAAGGGGTTTGCAACATAACAAGTCATCCTCATGAACTCCTATTTAATCACCAAATGCACCAGTGCTGCACATTGGCACATCTTCACCAGCTTTCCAAACACTGTGATTCCCTTCCAGATAGGCACTCAGATATCTCAAATCACAAAATCATTAGGGATCTTCCCTCACTGATCTCTCCTTTCCCTAAGAATTTTCACTTACACTGAAAAGAGGGTCAGGTCCTGATGTTATTTAATCGTCCTCTTTCTAAACAGACTCCCATTGACTTCATAGAGGTTTCATAGAAAACACACTGTAGGTTTCGAGCCTTTTTCAGGGGTGTTACAGCCAGGCAGAATCACAAAGCTGTTCCCTGAGCAGTTCACCAATGCAAAATCAGGGAAAAAACATTTCAGTGGCAGGACACTTTGAGCTTCCTGCCTATGATGGGGTTTTTCCTCAGCATCTTTTGCAGGAATGCTGTGAACTTGAAGCATCTGTGAGCTCATCTTCACCTCTCCATCAGGCACGATTTGCACTGCACACCTCTTGCCACACTTGCATATAAATTCTGCAGAAGCAACTTTAAAAGCTCATTCAGATCCGAACAGCCACACATCAGCAAAGCCACAACAAGCACAGTTCTTCTACAGACCAGGCTCTCCTCCTCCATTTTTCTCCTCACCCTGCTTGCTTCCAAATCACTTTGCCCCAAAAGGCTTAACCTTTTCCCCACCCCATTCCTGCCCCAGTTTCTGTCTCTGTAGTTTTCAGCTATAGACCAAAGCAAGATTGTCCTTGGCCTGTGGATTTTTATATAGATGGATAGAAGAGACATTTCTGTTCCAAAAGGCACAATGACCAAAGTGAAAGGTAAAACTCCTTGTTCTAAATCCTGTGAGCAAAAAGATGGGTGCAATTAGACATTTTCATTTATTTAGTGTAATTATTATGCCTTTAACTGTATTGATCCATTCTTGCAGACCTGCCCATCCTGTCACTGCTCTGTAGGATAACTCCAGGCTTTGATTTGTAGCACTATAGACGCAAAACTGACCATTACAGCAAACTGAGGTTAGATTTCCTTTTCTACCTTCTTTAAATTGCTACAAGTGACCCACAGATACCCACAGTCCATTGACCTTGAGGCTAAGCCTCCTGCTTAGAATTAAAGCTCCTAAAAATATTCACTCCTTTGTACACCTAAAAGTCTGGAATCAGCTAAAGTAAATAGCATTAGTCTGAGCTGTCCCATTTGCACACAGGGGAAAAAAAATAATTCTGGTAACTAATTAGTTCATTTTCCTAAAGCACTTCATACCCATCTCCATAATATTTAGGAATTAAAAGTCTGAAAATGCAAAGTGTTCCCGACCTAATGCAGCAACCCCCCCACTGAGATTCCCAAGGACACTTCCCAAACATTCGGTTTATTTGTTGTCATAGATACTCACACAGACACAAACATCAGTGGCACCCAGGGACTCACACTTGCCAGCAGCTTGTTATAATACAGCTCTGCATGTTTGAAAGGCAGGATTGGGCTTTTTTTCTGGAAAATCCTGCAGGCTGTGCCCATTCAGTGGGTGTATTAAGTTGCTGTCCTCCTCTATTCCTTTCTCGAGCGGAGTCCTAGCACAGCAGGCTGGGTTTCTGAAGGCAGGAACAGAGCAGTGGGGTGTTTAAAACTGATAACTGGGGCCTGATGTTCACCTTGGAGCTGCTTTCTCTTGCAGGAATCCAGCTAGATACCTCCTAGGCTGGGCCCAGGGGAGCCTGCTCTGCCATCTGATCTATTCCTGGTTTAACCAGCAGAGCGTGGTCCTAATCAATGAGAAAGAAAGAAGGGAATGAATCCCAGGGGGAAGGGGAAGAGACCCAGCCCAGCTATTATTTGACTCCACTGTGATAGGGAGAGGTGTCTTCTCCAGCAACTTAATACAGAGCGGGAGGAAGAACCAATTTTCCCCACTTCCCCATTTCCAACAAGCAAAGCACATGAAGATCTGCTGGAAAACAAGAAACAGGCGAAGAAAAAAGAACCAGGAGTCCCACTGGTGCCTGGTAGAAGCACTGAAGAGCCAGTGGCTGGCAGAGGAGAGGTGTTTAATGGATATTCTGGGAAGAGAAAGACTAAGGAAAAGCTTAGAACTAAGAAGAATCAAAATGAGCACGAAGCACAGAGCAGTGGCTCCCAAGCTACAGCCCTTGCTCCACAGAAGGATCTCTTTGGAGAAGCAAGCAGAGGAGGTGGAAAAGGCATTTTCAGCCTTGGCTCTGTAGAATGTGAAGAAGAAAGGAGGCAAGTGGGGTAAAAAAGAACCGTGGCATGGACTGACACAAGCAGAGCAAAGGGAGAGCAGAAACAGTCATGAGGAGCTGGAGAGGCAGAATCAGAGGAGGAGGGATGAAAGAGGCATAAAACTGGGGGAAAAAAAACCCTGTGAGTTACCATTTTGAAAACCAGGCACAGTTAGGACCAAAGAGTAACAGAAAATATGAAGTGTTTCCAAGGCAAAGATAAAAAAGCAGTTCCCAAATGTCTATGCCAGCAAGTTCAGGTGAATATGTGAAAAAAAGGCTCGATTGCCAAGAGGCCAAATTTGAGTATGGAGAAGATGGTGTGCAAGTCATGGCTGGGAATGTGGCTGTGGATGGCAGCCTGTTACCCTTTCTCCCAAGAGAAAGGGCTGTGTTGAATTCTGAAATGCAGTTGTTTCCCTGTGTTCACTGGCAGTGGGATATTCCCAGTGTGCACCCTGGGGACATAGCAGTGGAATGGCTGATGGAATATGAGGCTGATTCAGGGCGCTGTGGCTCCAGTGAGCCAACAGGATTATTTAACAGGCTGCTGACAAGTTCCTGAGGTGCTGCATTCCGAGTGAATTCCCCACCCAGGAGGCCTGCATCATCTAGAAGGAAAAATTCCAGGCTTACACAAGGAGGAGCTGAGGGGGGAGAAGGACACAGACAGCAGGAGCAGGTTATCCCATAAACCTCAAGATCTCCATGGTGGAAGGGCTGGAACAGACTCTAGGTGACAGCAGGACACTGACTGCAATCCCAGGGCTGGGAAACATGACAAGGACACAAGACAAAACATTTTTTAAAAAATTGAGTTGATTATTTCCCCTGAGAACACCAGGCTGCTCCTTTGTTAGGTGGGCAGTGTGGGTCGGTTAGCACCCAGGGAAGCTCTTCCCAGGGCAAAATTCCCATTAAAGCTGCTCTATGCAGATCCTATACCCACACTGAATCTCAACTCAAGGCTGAAAAGGTTTGATGACATTATTTCTGTGGGCAGAGCAAGAACTTGCCTGAAACCTGAGTCGCATCCATTCCTTCCAGAGCCAATGTGTTTCAGTTTTACTGGGAATTTCAGCGCGGGGGAGATTAGTCAGACTCCATCAAGCAGGTTGTTTTTATTATCCAGGTCAGAGTCCAGGGCTTTTAAGTCATGCAGCATTTCAGTCCTGTGCAGAGACAACAGAAATTCTAATTATTTAGAGTAATTTACTCTAAAAACACCCAGCTATTATGGTTTGTGTGCTGTGTCAGGCAGATTTAGGATCATCCTAGGCTGAATAAAGGACATTTCATAGCATATGAGGGAGGTTACTGGGTCTTCTTAGGCTCTACTTTTACAAAATAACAGTGTCAACAGTAATAATAACCGTATCAGTAGGATCTTGTGCCAAATACAGATTTGTTTGATTTTCCCCATCCCTGGAAGTGTTCAAGGCCAGGCTGCACAGGGCTTGGAGCAGCCTGGTCTAGTGGAAGGTATCCCTGCCCATGACATGGAAGAAGATGAACTTTAAGGTCCCTCCAATGCAAACCATCCTGTGATTCTGTGATTTAAGCAAAGGGTGTAGAACCATAAAAGAGCTGGTTCAGTATTTACTGAGACATTTACTGAATAGCAGGAAACTGCCTGGCCCTGAAATCTGTTCCAATACTCCCCTGTCTCTTCTCAGAGCCCCTTACTGACTCAGTAATCCTCTGGTGGCTTGGAAAGGAAGTTTATTCTCTTGCTTCGTGTTCGCTATCCCACTGGAAAAACAGCTCTTCCCAGACTTTTTTCTGGAAAGCATCTCTAATCCAGCAACCAACCCCAAAGATGCTGGTTTAGAGCACAGCTGTAAGTTAAAGGCTGCAGTCTGTGTAGCTGCAGGAGTCCTCAAAGTATTCCAAGTCAAAACACAATTGTTCCAAGGGAGCGAATTCCAGAGCCGGAGTTGTGCCATGCACTTACATGTGCTTCCCATCATGGGCTCAGCTCTCAGAGCTGCTGCACAGAGGTAACTCAATGCCCAGAATATCCTTGCACCTTCATCCCTCCTGGGAAATCACTAACTCATGGGTTTGTTGCTGTGTGTTGCAAGCTGTGGGAAGGCTGGGAAGGAGCGGAGTGAAGGTGGGAGCGGCTGACTGCAGCCTCTCCCACGTGTGTGCCTGTGCTCCCATCCTGTCCAGGCCTAATCTTCCCATTCTTCGCCTGAGGGAGCCCTGCTGTCCTGCACTAAGGCCATTCCAGACAGCTGATCCTCTGGAGAAGCCTGTGAGGAAATACAGTCACAGCTCCAGGCCTGGAAAACAACACAAAAGAGCGCTAAGACTGAGCAAAGCTGCCCTGCAGGGCTCACCTCCGATCTGTGCTTTCCAGCCCACCTTGCCTGTTCCACCACTTTGGGGAAATTACCTGTGTTTGGGCTCTCTGCTCTTTCCCAGAGCAGGCTCCAGCTCCAAATTCCCAGGGAATATCCCTTCTATCCCTGGTTCTCCAGCCTCTTCACCACGTTGCCAGCAACTCTCTGCAGCACCAACCCCATCTACTGAAGAAATTATTCAAAAGCACATTATGAAGCCATCATTTAAATTAACAATACTAAAAAAGCTGCACTTTGTGCTTTTTTAAAATTAAATCTGAGTGTATCCCACTAAAAGATTCAGTCATTTGGAGAGGCAGTGCCAGAGTTGTACAAAAGGTGTTCAACTCTATCAGTCTGCACAATTCCAGCCAATTTCAGGAGGTTACAGATCATATGCCAGAGCCACACCAAACAGGTACAGGGCTCGAGCACTCCAATTTTTCTCTCCCCAAACTAAAAAGGTGAGAATTAAGGAACTTGGCATCTCTAGGCTTTACAGTGTGTTTCTTGGACTGCAGAGATGGCTGGGGTTTTGAGCTAAAACTCCTGATAAATGGCTGCTCTTAATACCACGCCTGGCTTAGAGCTGAGCTCATCTGGAATTCTTCTCCCTGTCCTTTCCCACACTTTTTAAATGCCAAAGTAGAGGTTCTAAATTATTTTTCTTTCTAGTGAGCTCTTTGGTTATTAGCATTGACCAGGAGGCTAAACATCTCTAATTTTATAGATGGATTCTGCAGCATTCTCACTTTTTCCCTGGTTTTACACTCTGTGTACACCTGAAGGGGATTTATTCCAATGGCTGCACAAGCCAATTGGGATGAACATGGAAAAAGCAAGCACTGTGACTGCTTTCATCTGCATGAAATTGCCTCTGATTTATCATTAAATAGTTCATTTATAGTTCCACACAAACCACAGAGAGCCAGATCTCTTGAAGTGGGGGTTCTGGTGGACAAGAAGCTGTCCCTGAGCCATGAGTGTTCCTTGGGGCACACAAAGGCCAATGGGATCCTGGGGTGCACCAGGAAGAGCATTCCCAGCAGGTCAGGGGGTGATCCTGGCCCTCTGCTCAGCCCTCACAGGCACATCTGGAGTGCTGTGTCCAGCTCTGGGCTCCTCAGGACAAGAAGCTCCTGGAGCTGTTCCAGAGGAGGCTGTGGAGGTGATGAAGGGACAGGAGCACCTCTGATGAGGAAAGGCTGAGGGAGCTGGGGCTGTTCAGCCTCAAGACAAGAGGGGACCTCATTAACCTCATTAATGTGTATAAATATCCAAAGGATGGGTGCCAGGGGATGGATCCAGGCTCTGCTCCATGGGGCCCAGCAATGGGACATGAGGAACAGGCAGAAACTGATGCCCAGAAGTTCCACCTAGACATGAGGCAGAACTTCTTCACAGTGCAGTGACCGAGCAGCGATCAGAGTGCCCAGAGGGAGTGTGGAGCCCCTCACTGGGGATATTCCAGAGCCCTCTGGACACAATCCTGTGCCTCTGGGATGACCCTGACTGAGCAGAGAGTTGTGACCAGATGCCCTCACTGTGGTCGCTTCCAACCTGACCCATTTGGGATTCTGAGCAGTGAAAGAGAAAGCAGTGTTTGGTTACATTCCTAAAAACTTCAGAATGTGCTATTTTCAGCTTCTGCTTCCCCACTGACATTTTCCCTCTCCATCACAAGTGCTTTCCAAGGCAGTTCAGTCTTAGCTGCAAATAGTGATTCCGGTCATAAATGGATTATCAAGCCACTCTCTCAAGCAGTAACACGATGCCTGATGAAGATGGTTACACACTGTTCTTTACAAACTCCTAAAGTTAATCATGGGCAGGCAGCAGGTCAGGGGCACAGAGACATGAGTGGGACAGCCGTGATGCAGTAGCTGAGGAACATTTTAACTCAGGGAGGCAAAAAATGAGTTCTGCACTGATTCCACAGGTGTAATGCAGAGACAGAGCTACTGAAATGTATCTGATGCCACCTCTGATGCCTCCTCAGACCCACCCACTTCGTGATGCAATCAGTTACAAATCCAGTGAAAATCCCATCATTTACCCACAATCAGGGCTGTTTAATCACCACATTACTCCTGCATGCTGTACTGTCTTTTGGGAAAAGGGTGGATCAAAGCACAGAGTCTCTCTGCTCATTTCAGGCTCTTCATCCCGTTTTCCTGACGGATATAAAGGGTGTCCATGCTGCACAGCACACGCAGGGAGGCTGACTTGTCCCAAGAGCACTGAATTTACTGTGCATGCACACAACTCTTCATCCAGCCCACGAGCAACAGGTTCAGGGAGAGCCCAGTCCTTCCAGGGAGCTTTGAATCAGCCAATACCCTTGAAATACCTCGGCCACCTTCCACAGCCAGGTGGTGGCAGAAGAAATGGAGCAGGTATAGAACCATTTCGGAACAAGGAGGAAGGCAAAGTCCTGGGAGAGCCCACACAGAGCTGGGGTGCAAGGGGTGCTTTTCCAGGTGGGTGATCTGTCCAGGACACCATTTCTGAACCCTCTGCAGAGCATTAGCTTCAGTTTTAAGTGATGGGCCATGGCAAAGCAGTGCAAAGCAGCCAGGTTAGAGCCTCCTTCCCCCCTGTAGAGATGCATTTTGGTCCACCTTGACTTCTAAGAAGCAAAAACAATCGCTCAAATTTCTCATAAACAAATCCCGTAAGACAAAATGCTCTCTCATACTTCATTTCACTCCAAATCCCAAAGAAACTTGTGATGTTGGAGGGCAAGTTATTTCTTTTGGCTGGCCTTGCTAGAAAAAATGGCATGCTTTATTTGCCTCTTTACAGGATTCATATTGTGTTAATAAAGTACTGTTGATTCCCTCTGGCTGACTCTGCAGGAAAACTATTCTCACAAAGCTTCTAGTCTGGGTTAAAGTAATCTTGCTTAAAACTGCCCATAATTGCTTCAGTCTCTTAAGCTGAATGCCGAGCACTGGAAATTCTGCCAAACTTGAGTCAGGATTGGGCGCTCTATGCTGGCAGGAGAAGCTGACCAAAGGTAAGGAATTCAGTAAATGCAGGGGGAATTTGACCTGGTGTTTCTTTGAGCCAGCTTCTGTATTTTTGACCTTGCTCTGAAGAGAATGGAACGATATGAGAAAATCAAAGCAGATGAGAGTTTAAGGGGAGCTGAGCACTCATTATTCCATCAGCCAAGGCCCCAGAGCTGCAGCAGTCCCTGAGGGCAGCGCTGCCTCCGCAGGAAGGGCTGCTCACCCTGCTCTGCTGGCCCCACAGGAGCGCATTCCTAGAAAGGCTGGAGACAGGCAACAGGAGGCTGACACTGCAAACAAGCCTGGGGACAGCCTGGCTGGGACAGAAGGGGAGCAGCCCATCATCCTTGGAGACAGTCCCTCAAGGAGTTCAGCTCCAGTGAACACAGGACGGCCAGCAGCTCCAAAAGAGAGGCAAATGCACTCAAGGAACTTCAGACGTAGGAAACCAAGCACGGGGGCAGTGTTGGATGTCAGATTTCCCTTCAGGTGTCCTTGGTTCCGTGGGAGATGTGTTCAGTGTTACTGCACACCTCACACCAGGCTCGCCAGCAGCTCTGCCCAAGGCTGTTCTGCACTGCAGGAGTCAAGCCAAAAAACCCTAAATAACCTTCCAGGGATCTGCTTTCCAGTCCCTTTAATCTTCTTCCCATTTCCATGCCATGGTGGGTGCATTTAATGTCCTCTAGGCTGGTCTAAGCTTTCAGCACAGCTCAGTTGGTATCAGCTCTTGCAAAGCAGTTCGGTTATATCAGTGAGGATGTGATTTCTCCCAATCCTCAGTTAATTCACATTTGAGCCCTGAGAAAATTTTAGGCAATATTTTTTGAGTGTTGCCAAAAAATCAGAGCACCAGAACATTTTATGAATGTCAATATTACTAAATTTTTCTTCTGGTTGTAGTAAGTTTTCTTTGAACTTAAGCTAATATTGGAAGAATAAGTCTTTTTGGTTTTCCTTGGCATTAATCATGCCCAAACTGCCTTTTATTTCCATTCAAAAACCTAGGAGTAATTTGCAGTGCTACCATCCATGCCTCCGATTATTTCAAGGAGAAAAACCTATTGCCATTATAAACCAGGAATGATTTGTCAGAATTTGGAAGGTGAGGAAAATTTTAAAAATCCTTTTCCCCCACAGTTTTCCCAGCAGGAATCAGGATAACCAGGAGTCCTGGCAGAGAGAGCTCATGCCCCAGTCTCTCTGAAAGGGAACAGAGATTCCCATTTTTCCATTGCACTAATTACCTACTGCCATCCCTAAAAGACCAGAAGGGTCCTTGAGAAGGTAATAACTTTATGACAAAGCAGAACAGACTCTTTGACTGTAAGAACTCAAGCAGCTTATGAACAACTGCACTGGGTCAGCCAAAGGTCTACCTTTCCTGGCCAGTAACACCACATGTAATAAAACTATCAGGGAGAATTACCACATTCCTCATTTAGGTCTGTCCCCTCCAACAACTGTTCCCAACTATTACTTGGCTTTGAAGTTCCCTTCTCCCATTTCAGATCTAAGGCAGGCATTGGGGACCCAAAAGACCGTTCTAATTATGATAGTTACTATAATAAAGGATATCACCTTTCCCCGCAAACTTTGCATCCTCATTCCTCCATGGGAATGCTTTTCCTTGCACATTGTTGGCCTCACAACACTTGATCTCCAATTTTCAAAGCTGAATATTTATCCACAACAATAAAGTTTCTGATCCTCCAATTACCCTCCACTGAAATACTTCCATGCATAACAACCACATGTACAAGCAAACACTGGGAGGATCAGGACCTGAGATAAAACATCAGTTGTAATGTGGCTGTGTCCAAACTCATTAAAGATGATAAGAAGCCCGTGGAAATCAATCTTGCTTTATAAGTAATTCTGTATTTGCCCAGGTTATTTTTTCTGGAAGTGATTCCCAAAGAGCTAAAAAAGCACACACACAAAAGGAAAAAAAAAAACACAGCGGCAAAGACACCTAAAATAAACCAGCACTGCTGTTTGAGCAGTCTGAGAGAATCCACATCAGGTGGGATTACAGAAATAGGCAAGAACTACAAAACTAATGAGCGTTTGATTCCTTTAAAGAGTTCCCCCCTCTTTGTTTGTGTCCCTTTTCTGCACAGAACACTCCTCTGTCCCTCCACTCAGAGCACACACCATCATTCATGCCTCCTCTTCTGCACACAGCCCACATCCTTTCTTCCCCTGAGAAGAGTTAAACACTCTTGTTCCTCCAAAGAACAATTTATATTTCCTGACAAGCCCTTTTATGCAATTAGCTAGAGAAGCCATAGCCAAAAAGAAAGAATAACACATGTAAAACCACGCCAGAGAACAGAGTAGGTAGGAACTTGTTGAGTCTATTACCAGACAAAATGTTTAAATCAATGGTGTGTTCTCATAAATCAAAAGCCATATTTAGCCCTAACTATAACCATCCCTGAGCAATGTGGAATAGAGAGAAAACATTTTAAAAAAATTCGAAGCTCCTGAAAGGAGGAGGGGAGGAAGCAGCAGATGAGACAAGCACAATGTAGGGTCATCTCCCAGACAAAGAATTTATTTTACAGGTGAGAACAGAGGTGCCACAGCACTCAGGGCTGAGCAGAGCCTGCCAATCACACGGACTCGTCCCAGTCTGGTGGTGATTTGGAGACGTTAGAGAACCATTTGAACCTAGTTAAAACTTGGACATTTATGAGGGGTTTGTGCCGTAACAAATATTGAGCCCAGAAGAGCCAGAACTCTTTGCTACAGATCAGAGACAAAAGGATTTGCACTGCAGACCATAAAAGATCATTCTTTTTCAATTACACTTGACAGGTCTGAGTTATTATAAGAGGAATAGGTTTGGAGCAGTAACAGTGAACCAGAGAACATAATGTAATTTGAGAAACAGCACAAAAGCCTCATCGCATCCTTTTCTTTTTCGGCTGGGAGTGCAAGATCGTATCTTTTCACCCCTCCATCCTTGTTCATCGCCTTACTCTTCCACTTGAACTGCTTTGATTCAGATTTAGAGCCCCCATTCATCCCAATTAGATGGATTTTCTGTAAAGCTGTTTTCCAAACCCATGCTCTGCTTCCGCTGACAGGATTTCACTGCTTTCCAGAACGGTAATGGATTTCTCACACAATTTCTAAAGATCCCTTCTTCGACAGCATCCTCCTCAGCACAGAAACCTTTAGCAGTTGTGCTGAAGCAGTGGCTCTGACCCAAAGGAGGATCTTTCTGCCTGCTGTGAACTCCAGCACTCCCCAGTTCTATTTGCAGCACAGCTCCCGAGCACAGGTTCTGTTCAGTGCCTGGGAACATACAGCAAGGAGCAGGTCACACACAGGACCCATCCCCAGCTCCCTGCCTGCAGGGCTTGGGGTCCTGAGGCTGGGAGGGCCTCCCTGGGCTGCTGCTGGGGTTTGTCTCACAAGGAGGAGGTTCCTTCTAGCCCTGTCCATCCATCTCACCTTATTTACTTCTGTTCAGCCACTCAGTCCAGCCCCACCAAGCAATTTTATAAACTTCATCTGTTCCTTTAGGCAATTGGTTTTACTAGAACGGCATCCTCCATGAGAAATCCAGGACAATTTGCTTCTGCTTTTGCTTGCAGTCCTTAACACATTGTCAGCACTCCCACTGAAGCAATCACACTGAAAATAAGAGTTGCTTCTTCCAGTTCTGGCATTTACACATTTTTATGAGACGCTGGAAAAGTACAGTTGGATATCTTTCCCCCTACAAATGCTGAGACAGTAATAAGTAACAGATTCACAGAGTTCTGACTCGGATCTAGGTGTTTCTGACATGTACCATGTCTTTCAAATATATTACACACTCTAATGCTTCTGTTATCAAGAGCTTAAGCTTTTTACATTCTCCTCTCCCCGTCAGCAGTGGAACCAGCAAGGATTCCCACCACAGAGCTCCCCTCCACACTTCCAGCAAAACAAAGCAGCCTGCTGGGGCTCCACCAGGGAGCAACTTCTTGCATCATCTGGATATTCACTTTCTTACACTATTATTGCCTCTAATCATCTATATTGCAGTGTTTCTATGAAGTTTCAAAAGGGGAAGTTGGTAAACGATTATTTGAATGAATATTATCGTGAAGCAAATTCAAAATCACTCCACAATATTTGGGACCTCCTCCTAATTCAAGAGCTCATGGGACATGCCTGGTGGGACCCTCTTGAGCTGTAGATGATGTGTACCTTATCTGATGGCACAAAGATATAGGAATTTAAAATTATAGAGTGGTTTGGGTTAGGAAGGACTTCCAAGATTATTTAGTCCCACCCCACACCTTCCACTGCCCCAGGTTGCTCCATGCCCTGTCCAGCCTGTCCTGGGACACTTCCAGGGCTCCGGGGGCAGCCACAGTTTCTCTGGCTGCTCATTTTATCCTGGTGTTTCCAACTGCAAACCAAAGAATTCAGGTCCAGTTGAATCCAGATCAGCATCTTAAGACAAATGCATGAGACAACCCATTGTGATGGCTCTGAGTAGAACACTGCCAGAAAGTGAAGGGGGAATGAAAATTGAGATTCATTACATTCAAAGTGGACTTTTGACCAGGAAGATGAATGGCTGCATTTTTCTGGGCAGATTTACAGACCAAATGAGTCCCTGGTTTAACCTCTGAACTCGGAGGGTTTCATAAAGGGAGGAATTTGCCTGTCGGGGTCACTCATGCAAATTCCCAGGCATTACAAGATTGAAGTTGTGGTCATTTCAACCTAGAAGAGAAAAAGGAAAACCCACAAGAGGGTGGGTAGGGAAATAAGATTTAAGAGCACTGCTTCCAGATCATCAGACAGCAATGGATATGCTCAAGAAAAAAGCAGATGCCCTGGAAGAATTAGAACATCAAAATATGTGGTACTGTCTGCTCTCAGGTGACCACAGAAAATCCCATCCTGCACTGCCCTCAGCCAAACACCCCAGATATCCCTGACTGCTTTGGGAGTGCCTGGCCCATCCCATGAAAAATGGGCATTGTCTTCTCCTCACCTCATTTTTTGTCATAAGCACCTGCTGTAGCTGCTATGGAAAAAGGTGAGAGGGGCCACACCACCCCAAACAGTTGGGAGGAGAAGAATCCCACAGAAAATACAGATTATAAACTAGAACCCCCTTCCCAATTTCAGAACATGACAGAATTCTTACAGCACTCATCATCATACATACCCAAAGGTACATATCACAGAATGGTTTGGGTTGGAAGGGACCTTAAAAATAATCTCATTCCAAGCCCCTGCCATCTCCAAGAGCTGTAAATGATTTAGAAGTGAAAAAGAGAGTACAAATATCGAATGTGACATTAATAATAAATATTTGAAGCTGATATGTTCAGTGGGCTCCCAGCTGATTCTTCACCCGCAGTGCGCTTGCCTTTCCTTCCTCCCAGCTGGCACTGAAGTAGCAACAGCCTCAGTGACAGATTTTGAGAAATTTGTTACTGTAAACCAGACTTGTAGCAGCATTTAAGGCTACATTTAACCTAAAACAGAGCTATTTTCTGGCTGTCTGTAAAAAATGGAACACGAGCTAACATTAAATAATAGATTATGCAGAGTTTTGAGGCCAAAATCCCATTCTTAATGGATTTTTTTAAAAGCACACCAACAATGACAGCCCTTTGTTGAGGCATGCTGCTTTCTGGGAATGCAGTGACCAAGGATTTGCATCTGTTTGCACAGAGAACTTGTAATTGTTGAACAAGTCAGAGCTCCCAAGCACAGATGAATGTTTGTTGATTCTGTCCTAATTGGTGCTGCGTTAATACCAGCAAGAGATCCCAACCCTACACATGGTGCTACAGAAACAGAACAGATGCTCTGTTCCAAGGATCTCAGCTCAAAACTGAGCCTGCAGCTTAGCAGCAGCCTAGGAAAGTCCCTTAAGGTACCAGTTGTTTTCAAAAAAATGAAAGTAATTTTTAGGAATCGTGTTGACTTTCCTGAGCTCTTTTCTTCTCCAGGGAAATTTAATTTCATTTAGAGGAAATATTACCATGCTGTTTGAAAGTAGCACGAGGGTTTTTCTGCACTGTCAGAATTTTCTTTGGAACAGAAAAACCTTCCTGATGTTACCAAGCAAACAGAAAATCTTACAGATATATTCCAACAAGCAACAAAAGGGAAAGAAGTTAAAGGATCTTATCAGTGTAAATGGCCTCTGGACTGAAGTTATTATCTGTATCTTTTAATCTCTTTCTGAAAGGTCTGGAAGCTCCCTGTGTTATCCATGCCATCCATGAAACCTTCCCACAAAGTCACTCATTGCCCCTTCACAGCTTCCCTCACCATCCAGTTGTGTAAGGCCATTGGAAATGCGAGAGTGGTAATCCTCACATGGAAACACAACCTGGAACTTGCAGATTAAAGCCTGATTTAAGTAAAATAACTCTTCTCTAAAAGAAAAGCTGGATGTTGAAAGCAGAGAGTTGAGCTATGAGCATAAAATCAGAGAATCCCAGAATAGTTTGGGATGGAAGTTTGGGATGGAAGGGACCTTAAAGCCCATCCAGTTCCATGGGCAGGGACACCTCCCACTATTCCAGGTTACTCCAAGCCCTGTCCAACCTGGCCTGGGACACTTCCAGGTATAAACACTTCAATCTGAATCTCTCAGCTAGAAAGCAATGTGCAGTCCTAAGGATCCACAGCTTTTGATGGGCCATGGGATAAGGACATGGATTGGTAACTGCCTTAATTAATTTACAAGACAAAAAGCCTATGCTGTAAGAAGATTCCTCACTATCCAACATCTTTATCAACCAGATGAAAAATGATGAATTTTAATTCCTTTTCCACTTTTGTTTCTCACACAGGCATATCACGGGCAGGTTTCCTGACTATCCCCCTAGGATGACAGGCGGTTCCAAGGCTATTTTTATTGAAAAACATCCACAGGAGGTACTGTCCCTTTTTTAATGAAAAAGGTTCATGAGGTTGGACAAGGAATTGCCATAAAACATGTCTGTTTATTTAAGTAGCAATTTTTCCTAACGGTGCCTCTTTTTCTCCAAGAACCTTATGGTTAAAAGCTTTTTGTTGCAAGTGAAAGGATGGGGGTTTTTCCATGGTGTTTTTTATAATCACGTAGCAAAATCTATTCCCTTTCAGGCTGTGGAGCCACCTAGCTCCAACTGAAGGTGCTCAGACAATGGACAAGAAGTAGAGAGCAACAGCAGAGTTTCTCATTCAGGCAGGCCTAAGCCTTGATTTACTGCCAAGGCTCATTGAGCAAATTTAACATCCCAGCGAAGGAAGTATCTCAGTTTATCTTCTGTGGTGTTGCGAACTCAGTTGTTTTTCCTGATAAATCCCTCCCTTGATTTCTCAGGCTAATGGCAGTGGCTGATAATCTCTTCCTCTGATCATCTGGGTGTCATGCAGGGAAAGTGATTAAGCCCAGCTGAAGGCACTTGGAGCCATTTCCACCCATCCCGATGATCCGAGCAGGATAATGAGTCTTTGGGGGAAAACAGGAAACCCTGCACACAGGAGCAGGCTTTGGCCCCTGAGTGAACCAGTGGGGTGGCCTAGGAAAACTGAGAGGTCAAAACCTGAATTCTGTGGTCCTTGAAACTCCTCTGCTGAGGCTGTTGCATGATTTGTCTGCAATTGGTGCTCTAACACAGGAAGGGTAAAAGAGGATTTCTATAGAATCACAGAATGGATTGGCTAGAAGGGACCTAAAAATCATCTCATTGCAACCACCCTGACACTTTCCCCGAGCCCAGGTTGCTCAGAGCCCCATCCAGCCTGGCCTCGGGTGCTTCCAGGGATGGGGAATTTTGGATTCAACCCTCCCTGGGGTCCCCGGGAGGAGCCTGGGGCACACAGCAGTCTCTGTGTGGTTTGAGGGGATGTGCACAGAGCACAGCACTAACCATCAGCTACTTCACTAAAAAAGCAGGAAAACTGCTGCAAACAGCTCCCTGTGCCTCACTAAAACTGAATTTGGGGCATGCTCCTGGTTTAGCCAAGTTCAGGGGCTGCTGAGGTCAGTCCTGCTGGGCTCTGCCCCCAGCTGCCCCTGCTGAGGGAAGGAGAGCCTGGGTTGAGTTTCCAGCCTCTAAAGCAGAAGCACATGGCAGAATCAACCCTGGGAGCAGGCAGGAGCCACCCAGCCAGTGGGGCTTATTGCTGGAGCAGGGTTTGGGGAGTGGGATGCTGGTTAGACCTGCTACCATCAAGGATAAACACAACTCGGGGAGAAAACACTCCAAGGGATTATTCTGAGCAACGCTGGGTATGGAGGTAGATTCTGGAGAAATGGATTGAACTTTCCTATCTGCTCTCAGCTTTCAGTTCCCACCTTCAGCTCTTTTGTTGCCTTTCCTCAGGATCTGATTTTTCTTTGCATGAAAAAATGGAAGCCAAAAGACTGGAGAGGTTGTTTTACTGCTTGTCTTTCCTGCACCCTGGAAAAAACCCTTCATCTGTTTCCCTAGCAAATTTTCACTAGCAATTATCTGATTTTCACCAATTTTGGGGCCTTTTTTTCCTGCCTTTTCAGCCAGCAGAATGTGTGTCACAGCCTTAAGAGATCTCCACAGTGCAATTGGCCAGAGAAAGTTCAGTGCAATCATGATTTTACCTGAATGTCAGACAAGTAAAACACTTTGTTCCACCGAGTCAGCTGCATATTAAAAATCCCTAAGGCCACTGGGTTTGTTCCACTCTGGTCTACTGGGCAACATAGCAAAGGAAATCCTGGCCCCATTGAAGCTGATGGGAGTTTTGTCCTTGACTCCAGGGGGGACAGGAGTTCACCTCTCGTCTGTATGAGCTCCTATGCAGGGGTTGGTTACTCCCAAGTTAAACTCCATGAAAAATCAAGACCGAACTGTATTTAAAAAGAGAGCATTTTATATAAGACTTCAGTAAAGACACTTTGGGGAAAATAAAATACAAATTAATCACTTCACGAACCATTGCTGCATTATTATACATTCTATATTTCTTGATCCTTTGACAACTCTGACCTTACTTGACTTTGGAATGTAGCTGGCCTTCTGCACAAACTGCTTCCGTGACATTTTACAAATACCTTCCCAAAAGATGTGCCAAAGACATCCCAATGCAGAATACTTGGTGCTGCTTTAGTCAGAAAAACAAGTGCTGTCCCTTGACTGAAAAGAAGCTTTTCTCTACTTTACTTACTCTTCAAGAAAAATTTAACATTCCAGGACATCGGTGTAATCTCCCTGCATCTGTTCCAGATTTCTATCCCTAATGGTTTTTTATGTTTTGCTCCACAGATAATCATCAGATGTGACAATTTTTAGCTTTGCCCTTATCCTGCTGCCAACAAAATTACGATCTTTTCCTGTAGTTCATTAAGTCTCATCACCATGAAAATAAGCCAAGAGAGTTGCCATTTAGCAGGCACTTCCCCCCTCCCAGCTCCCCCTCATTTCCAATATTAAACAACATTAAAAAAAAAGAAAAAAGTGTCAGAGAAGGACTCAAAGCTTTAAAATACTTTGATTCTTTCAAGTTTACCATGCAGGAGGAGGGAAACGGTACTTGGCCTCTGTTAAACTACACAATAAATGGAAATATTCACCTGCAGACAGCAATCCACCTTCCCTAAAAAACCACACCAAAAGCCCTACATAGAGAAGAAACATTTCCTAGATTCCAAAGTAACTTTTCTGTAGAGTTAACATTCCAAGAAAAACATTTCCCTCCAGGAACACTGGGCTGTGCCCCTGTAAAGTGTTTGTGTTCAGTGGTGTTAGGGCCAGGCTCTGAGAGATCCAGCGTTCCCAAACTCACTCTAGCCCTGCTTTTCTTTTATGCCCACAACTCTAAAAGGGAAAGTTCAAGCAAGGTCTTCTTTCAAGGAATAAGGGAAGGGTTTATTCCTGAAGAAGAATATTTCCCTCGAGTTATCAGCTTACCTGAGGCAACACCAAACTTGCTGTGGCTGAGGACAGCAGAACATCAGTGAGTCCTGCTGGCAGCTGAAAGTTTTCTTATATTTGCCTCATATAAAGCAGCATCAGACATTTTCATTCCTAGGCTACACTCTGGTTTAGTGCCCAGCTCTTCTCCCCCACCCCTCCAAAAGAAAGGAGGTCTGCACTGCAAGATTTTGGAAACATGGTTGAGCTGATGTATGAATAGAAGTCAATTCAACTTTTATGGGGTATCAGTTTAAAGGAAAATGTCTTTTCAGCCTCTGAAAAATATGGGGAAGAGTCATCACTGGCACAACTGGAGTCCTAGGAAAGACTGGGAAAAAATATAGAGAGGCTAAAATTCATCTGCTCCTACTGAAACACAGTGTCTTCATCAGTATTAAGAGTTTGCTAACTGCTTTCTGCATCATTTCAAAAACAGGCAACCTAGCAAAGAAAAGGGGAGTCTAAAACAATTTAGGAAGACATCTGCTTCTCTTTCCAGTTTGAAGTTTTCTCCAGGGCAAAAAAAAACTGTACTAAAATGTGGATAAATTGCCTACTATCTCAAATTAACCCTGGCTTGCCATTCCCCTTTTTTCCTCCTCTTTTGTCAGACTGTTGAGGAATCTCCTTGCAGCTGGAGGAGAAGTGGTGCTGTATAAAAGGGTAGAAGCCTCTCAGGGTTAGACAGAGCTCCTCCAGCTCCCAGCAGTCATGGAGCTGCTTGGAGCAGGGGTGGGAGCAGAGCTGGAGAAGCTGCAGAAGGATTAGGACACTTCAGCAGCTCAGTGCTGTCCTAGCAGGTCCATGAGAACAGAAACTCTGTCTAACCCTTTCCATATCATTCATCTGTGTAAAAACCTCAGAGCAAATCATTCCGCTTGGAGTCTGGATGCACTCAGAGCACTGCCTGCGGAAGGCACAGCACTGCCGGGGATGGAAAGCTTTTGTCAATGAGCTGAGTGTTTCAGGTACCCTGCTGGATCACCCCACCCTGAGCTGCTGGAACGGGTCTGGCTCCCTTTGCAGGCAGGGCAGAGCAGGCTGGAGGTGATGAGGTTGCATTTCTGCCTGGGTAGGAGCACTACGGTAAAGGATACACTCGGAGTAGCTCTGTTGGTTTTGGATACAACAGGCCTGCTGGGACACTAAAAACCTATTTTGAGCTCCAGTCAATCTGTTAATCTATCCCAGGGAATGAAATGCATCGCTGCTTATCACTGCAAGATGTGACTGAGCGGTGCTTGGGGTTTGAATTACCATATTTAATTAAATGTAAGATACTGAAATGCTTGGGGAGAGCCACTAATGAAACTGTCCTGGCTGCAAAGCACAGCCCTGTCATTGTCCCCTTCCAGCATCCAGTGTTCAGTACATTCAAAGGTAGAACTTGGGAAAATGAATATTTTCACTGTTACAGGAAACACATCTTACAGCTGGAAATGTTTTATTTTCTACTCTTTCATGATGCTGCCAATATTATAAATATATATGTATATTATATATATATTATTATTATATATATAATAAACATCAATGGATTTTCTGATTCAGACTCTTCAGTAAATGATCTTAGAACTCCTCTCAGGGACAAGAAAGCTGCCTTGAAACAAGAGAATGGTGGAAGCAGCAAATTTTCACCCTCTGCTTTTTTCAGATAATAAAGTATAAATGGCCAGGAACTAAAGATATGGGAATTGATGGAGCAGTTTTCAGCTGCTCCTTGCTTGCAGGGATAAAGATGCTGAGCTATCCATGTGTATCTGTCGAGAGTTTGTCACCAGATCTCTATCCCATCTCCCACACTCACTAGAGCAATTTCAGTCTTTAGCCACATATTGAAATTAGACACACCTCAGGGCAGTCTCTCAAAAGCCATCCCTATAAAAATCAATCTGCCTTACAAACACGAGGACAAATTCATGATCTGAGTCCAGAGGGAACTTTGAGTTGTGTGTCATGAGAATATTGTGCTTCTGGGTGGCTTCAGGAGTTGGTCTTACTCCATAAAAGCCCTCATAGTTTGGGATGAAGAAATCAGCCCTTTGCTAATGATCTATTGGGATAACCAGCACCTGTGTCTGAGTCTGCAGGTGGGAGCACAAAAAGGCTTCTCCGGAACAGTCTGGAATTCAGAGAGAGCAGCCTGTTGGAGATTGTCTTTTCCCAATCACATCCCTCCCCGTGTCTTTCAGGTCGTTGCAGAACTGGAGGCCAAAAGGGAGGCGGAGAGGAAAAAAGATGAAGACGTGAAGTTTAAAAAACCAAACAAGAAAGAAGAAGAAGACGAAGAAAAACCAAAAAAATCTAAGCAGGTAAGGCAGGAAAAGCAGGTTGTGAAACCAAAGACAAAGCTCAGGTGTGGGCAGAGGCTGTTAAATGACATTACCCTGCTCCCCAAAGCTCCAGGCTCTGGTTCAGGACACAAAGAACTGGCTGAGCTTGGTCCCTCTCAGCCTTTCTGTGGCCTTGCTGATTCTGGGGAGCTTTTAACCTCTCATGCTTTAGGAATGGCCATGACTGAGTTCAGTGGGAAGGGCTGATGTGGGTGCAGAGCAGTCAGGGATATAAATGAGGGCAAAAATCCACTTTAGGGCTTTGAGATCATTGCCAGGACACTCAGACCGTTAACAAAGCAGTAACCAAGCATTCCCACTTTTGTGTGGGTACAGAGAAGTTAATTACTGCCACCCCTTGCAGAATTAGGAATTAAGAGCCTTAGTCTCACTCAGATACTCACCTCAGAGCTTGTGTGGATTTCAAACTAATTTTTAAACCACATTAGCCACCATCTCATAAACCTGTAAACAAGCCATGCATTTTCAACCCACACTCTCAGGGTATGAACTATTTTTGCTTCCAGTGACAGCAGACATCACTGAATGTACAATATACCCTCTGAAATCATTGATAGAAAGGGCTGCTTTCACAGAAGACACACTTCCAAATTATTTCAGGAACAACTTCACAGAGCAAAACACCTGTGAAACAGTGCAGTGACCAAAGGGCATCTTCAAAAGCAACTGTGCAACAAAAATTGTCAGCTTTTGCTGAAGCAGCAGCTTTTGTTTCTCATTTACTCTACAGTATAAACAAAAGCTGAAACTATATGTATTTTTTTAATAAGGGTCATTAATCTCTCACTAAGTATGCGGAGGAGAAGGGTGAGTTTTCTAGGGCAAAGCTTGCTCTTCACTGCAAGTTTTACACAAATTAAATTGAAGGCCTAACCCTAGAACAAACATATATATATAAAAAAGATGCTTTTCTTGGACAACATCCATTAATCTGGCCAAAGCTCTCAGAACATCTAGCCAGGAACCTAAATTACATGAATTTAGGAAGCATCAGTCAATGTAATTGGGAGGTAGATACCTAAATGTTAACTTGTAAATTAGCATCTTGAAAACACTGTTTGGGGGTTTGGGGTGGGCTTTTTTTTCCCCTTTTGTAAATGAAAATACACAGCAGGCTCAAGGAGCAAATACATAAATGTTTTCCAAGCTCTTTAAGCTTGATTGCTAATAGGAAGGGCAGTGGCTGCTCCTGTGCAAACAGGAGATGTTTTTAAGCTCTGGTCACACATCTTCAGTCAGTCCCTTGTTACTGTGACCACTTTGTAGGGTGACACTGTCACAGCTCTCCTGAAACTGGGTGGCACCTCACCCATCTGCTTAAAAACCTTTCACAGGGTAAAACTTGATCCCTTCTTGGTTTTGCACATTTCTGAAAATAAGAACCAACAGCAGCAAAAATCTGTCTCGATCCCCTCACAGCCTCTGCAGGGCTGTTTAGAAATGGGGTGAAATAACAGCACAGAGCTCTGGGGTTTTATAACTTCGTGTCACTCCCATCTCCTCAGCCATCACAAGTCCTGTCAAGTAAAATTCTGAGCCATTATATCAGGTTCTCTATGGTTCATTGAGAAAGAACAAAGGGAACATTCTCTCCAAGGTTATAGCACTGACAGGGAGAAAAAATAGTATCTTAGACCAGTTGAGAAGTATTTGGAAAAGTTCTAACAGCAGGACTCTTATTAAAATAAGTATAGGCTGTAAGTCATAGGGATGCAGGCAGAAAAAAACTCTGCTCCCAACTTCAGCTCTTAAAGAAAACAAAAGTTGGATCCCAGAAGGAAATTTAAGTATTTCTGAAAAGCCTGATAGCAATCTTTTCAAAGAGTATTTGATATCAAAGTAACTTCACTTTCTTTGCTCTGCAAGGTGCTGATTTGATTTCCCATTAGGCATCTAAGGCAAAAACAACCCACGACTTCATCCCCACATAATCCCTCTTTCCAAAAGCAGAGCCAGTCTGGACTGCCTCACCCAGAAACCTGCTGGAGCTCACTGAACATAAACGAGGCTGTGCATCCCTGAATTTCACCCAAAAATGTCTAATAGAGACACAGTCTCGTCCTTGGGAAAATGTCCAGAGGAAATGTGCCCAGTGCAGCCAACTCAGTTTTCCCTGCTGTTGAATGGGAATCACCTGCTGTGGCCTAAGCCTCAGAAACAGATTCAGACTCTTATTTCCCTGTTTCTCCTTAAATTCAAACATATATTTTTGGTTCAAGGTGTCTTAACACATTTTAGACAGAACAAGCATGGACTCAATCAACTGAAAAACAAAAAATCCATGAACTGGCTTCAAAGGAAAAGTTCTTTTTATGATATTGACTCTTAGGCTGTTAATTGAGGCAAGAGGGAAAACAGAACAGCATCCTGCAACTGTCCTTTAGACATGAGACAGTGGGTTTGATTAAAATCAATTAAATTGACACAATGATATTATTTATATCAGTGTATAAAATCACTGAACCAAATTACTAAAATTATTCATTGGCTTATTTAGAACAATAAAATGTTGATGTGTCCTGTGCTGTGAAGAGGCTAAAAATGAATAACCCATTTTTAGACTGGTTTGGGGGGAATTTTTTTGTTGGGCTTTTTAATAGTTGACAGATTTCCTCTCAGAACATCATGGTTTAATCATTTTCTATAAAATATCGTGGACAAATAGTAAAAGAAGGATTCTGCCTACTGCAGACAATCCAAGGATGAGTCTCAAAGTGCCACACTCTATAAAACTGGGAATACATGTGAGTAACTGGGGATTCAAGCTCAAATCCTTAATTTTTTCCTTATGCTTTACCAAACAGTTCTTGATGTTCAGTCAAGAAACTCCTGTGTCTCTTTCAATTGCATCTATAGGCTAGAAGTGATAAATGGATTTTGTTTTTTCCTGTCCTTCTGGGCCCAAACTGTAATTACAGTAATAATACTTTCATTAAAAACACATATTTAATGACAGAACGGGGCTGCAACTGCACCTGCAGGTAGCAGATATGGCCCTAATTGCAGGGCTTATTTAGGGGTGCTTAGTTTTAATTATCCCAGGAGCTGCACTTTATATCTTGCTGATAACAAGTGGTTTGCAGGATATTGAGCAAAATCCTGATTCACCTTGTGCTGTCTTGTGTAAATCCACATTGTCTTGTGTAAATCCACATTCACCTCCTCCCCAAACAGTGGTCTAATCTCCCTTTAGCAAATGTTACCGTGCTAACATTTTGAGACTTATGACTGATACGATATGAAGAAACTTGGATGATTTTCTGGGAAGTTTTTCCCTCAGAAATACTGGTTCAATAAAATTAAACTATTTCAGGAACATGGAAATGATGCTAAAAGGAACTGAAAAACTTGCAAAGTGATTCCATTTAAATACTGCAAATCTCCTACCTAAATTCCGTTTCCAAACAAGCTGAAGTTTAATTCTTGTTTAATTTTGTGACTTCTCTTGATAAAATGACACCTCTTCTCTCATGGAGCAACCTGGGCTAGTGGAAGGTGTCCCTGCCCATGGCAGAATTAGATCTCTCAGGTCTTTTCCAACCCATTCCATAATTTCATTAAACAGAGTTGCCAACAATTCTTCTTTTCCCTTCCCCCCCATCTAGGTAGTGGATCCCAACTGGAGAATGGGTCCAAGCAATTTCCTTTCGATACTGGAGGAAGGAAGCAGTCAGTACAAAGGTCAGTGGGAAAAGGTAACAATTCCAGCTGGAATGTTCTCCCAGGTCAGCTTAATCTGAATGTCATTCCTATAAGGTCTGGTGGGCAGCTGACCAAACTGTGGGACATTATAAAAATGAGGATGTTAATTTAAAAAATAGTATTTAGGAAGGGATTCTCTCAGTACCTCAGTTCTTCCTAGGAATCTGTCAAAACCATTGAGCTAATCATGCAGGAAGGGACATTTCTCAGGGTGAAAGTGAACAAATCAGAAGCAAAGGGCTTAAATACATATTAAAAAGGCATTTTTTGATTTTCTGAGGGCAACAAAAAAGACATCAGAATAGCTAATAATTCAAAAGCACAATGCTGTAAGATGAAGTTTCAGCATTAATGTTTTCATACTCCTGTAACTCTACCTGTCCTGTCTCCCCCATGAGTGAGAATTCATGGAAAGAGTCCATGGATTCCTTCACACCATCCACAGCTACTCAAATTATTTTTGATTATATGTTTGGATAGGAAGAGCATCTTTCCAAGCAGAGGCACAAAGCTATGGATATACTTGCTTCATAAAAATTGTGTGAAACTAAAACACAACCCAGACTTTCAGCAAGGAGACAGCACCCAAAAGCAGGGATTTCTTAATGAAAATCATGTTCTTTTCCACATCTCTTCTCTCCTCTGCTCTGATACTTCTGTTTATCTCTTAATTGTCTCCAGTGCTCACCTTGATTCACAAGTGAATTAGCAATCACCTGGAAGCTGGCATGGAAGTCATGCCCTTTTCTAAAGTGGAAATGGGTTATTTTTGCTGTATCTCTGCGGATTCTGTTCTGATACGACGTGGAAAAAATCTCTTTTCTGCTCTGCACTCTGCAGAGTCGGTGCCTCGCTAAAATTCCTCGTATGAAAATCTCCATTATTCCCTCCTGCTGACAAATTACTGGCGTCAAGTTTTCTGCCTGATTTGAGCTGGCTGGAGAGAAAGAAGTGAACAACTTGCTAAATGTGCATCAGTAGTTTGGCCTGACCTCTGACTTGTAACAATTAGGATTTTCTTACACATTATAAATCATAGAGCAGCTTTCTGGCTGAAAAAGGAGCTTTTTATCCCATCCACTCTCAAATACCACGGCAGAACCCCGCTGAAGTCAGCGGGAGCGTTAGATAAGGATCAGATCCATCCATACTTCTTTCCTTAGCTGGCCAAGGACAAAATGGCACCTGGAATTCAAAACCAGCCATGGCAGGAGTGAGGTTCCCACTCAGCAAATCCCCAGGGCAGGGAAGGAGCAGCGTGGAAGCAGAAAAAAAGGCAGGAGGGGTTTGCTTTGGAGGGAACATGCTTGGCTGTAAGCTCAGCACAGCAGTGGGTACAGAGCGAGGAATGCAAACACCACAGGGGTCGGTAGGTTCCTTTGATAGCAGTGGAGCTCCCAAATGTCACAAGTATCTCGTGTTATCAGCCAGGGGGGTTAGGAGGGGATGGAGGATTTGTCACCCAAACTGTGTGTGAACACCAGCACTGCACTCCCAGCACAACACCTGCTTCGAGCCCTGCAAATACAGAACTTTTGGGGCTTTTTCAGAGTCAGAGACTGCCCCTGTGATTCCCATTCCCAGTTAAACACCCCCACATCTGCAGCCCATCCTGCCAGAGCTGACAGCTACTCCCCAGCTCCACAGGCACAGAGAAGGAGCCCTTTCCTGCCCAGAGCACCACCAGAAACCCTCAGGGTGGAAAAGCTCTCTTGCAGGCTTCAAAGAATACCTGCAGACCTGTCCTAGGCATGGGAAGAGTCTCTAGCTGTGCAGTTCAGCCTCAGGTGGGGTTTTTTCCCCTCCCTTTCTCCTGGTGAACCATTTCTATTTGACACCACACTTATTTTTAGTAAACAGCTGTTAATTCCTCCTTGCAGCACAATCCCCTGCCTTGTTCACAAGCCCTTAGGGCTCTTTATTGCAGGGCACTAACACAATACTACCTGGGGGTTGTCCAAAATGATTTTATTTTTAATCTAACCATGGATTCTTTGGTCATCAGAATCAAGTCTACAACATCTGACCAGAACAGTGCAAGCAATCTCTTGCATTTTTAATTTTAGGCTGCTTTCATCTCAGTAGCAGAATTATGCAGGAAAAAATAGGTTTGAGTTTGGTCTTTCTATACTGAGAACATTTTTCCTATTCTTAGGTAGAAATAGGTCAGTTGCTATCAGCATTTGCACAGAAGTTCAGATTTATTGGTGCAGAAATCTTTAAAACATGATTGGATTAACAGAGATTGATTAAGAAATGTTTGTATCAAGAGTAATTCAAAGCCTGTTATAATTGTGTCTAAAGTTTACCTAAATGATAGCTGACCAAACAACAAATATCTTTGTTTTGTCACATCCCCAACACTGAATTTTAAGAAAGTGTTCCCATTCCCTGAAACTGGTGCTTTATTTCCAGCTTTCTTAAATGTTTTTTTTTTAATTATAGCTCAGTTTTGACAAAACTCTAAGCATTTCGTTACAAACTTTTTCACTCTGTGTTTTTAACTTCTCTACCAAGCTGGAGCTGCTGCCTAAACTTCACTGGAATTCATGGAGGGTTTTATCCTCCTGGAACTGCATGTGGCAGTTTTTCTCGTTGCTAAACTACATTTGCCGAGCTCTAAAGCACTTATTTTAAATGATGGTGTTGGAAGCAGCCACTTGTGTGTGACATCTCCTTTCACACTGCCATAGCCAGAGTTTACGTGGGGCAAATGCAAGGCTGAGCCATCCCCTCCCTCTGCCTGGGCTGTGTTTCTGCAGGCTGAGGCAGCACTGTGCTATTTTCCCATTCTACAGAGGGCCAGTTGATATTTATGACTTGCTCAGTGTCACAGAGGATATTTGAGTTCAACCCAAACACTCCATGGTGTGCCCAAATACTCCTTTAAGGTGTGGTGATATTCTGTATTTTTAACCAGCCTTCAAAGGATTCAAATCCTTTTGCCAGAAGGTTCAAAGTGGCCATTTCAATGCCTCCATGTTTCAAATAAATATATTGCCATTTTAGTCATGAGCTGTTCTCTGAAATTCGGGGATATTGGAGTTCCCTGCTGGCCTGCAGAGCTGGGATGCTGATTTAGGAGTGGTCTGGGCTGTCTTTGAGCCCTGAGCGAGTTATGCATATAAAATAATTCCAAAATAAGCATACACTATTTTAGAAAAGGTGACATGAATTTCACTGCATGCACACAGGCACAGAAATAGCTCCTGGAGCTGGCTGACCCTGCCTGTAACAAAATACCAGACTCTGCTGGCCAGCCAGTGAAAACATAACATCCTTAGCCTCCTGACCCCCCTTTAAAATTAACTTTGAAACATTTTGTTGATCTATAGAAGAATAACAGAGCATCTAACACCTATGAGTTATTGATCTCTCTACTAAAATTAGGCACCTCTAACCCGGTGGTTAATATAACACTGAGATAATTCATTGCCAGGTAATATCAGGGGCTGGGGGGACTCTCCCTGGTTTGCCTGCAGTGGGTATTAACCACTAATCAATCTACAAAATGACAACAAACAATTATGAAAAAACAGAATTTTAAAAAAAGCTGATCCCTCTATAAAAAATAAATATCTAAAACCTGGTACTCCTGTGAAAACACAGCACTTGCAACCTGTTGACCCAGGCAGGAGAGTGTTTAAAAATTCACATAACTCCTGTGTAATGTCCCTTTTCCCCAAGGCTGGAATTCCAGTCTGGAGGAGCTACCTCATAACCTGGGCAAATCAGCTTTTCCTCCTGAAATATTATGTGACATCTGTCATGCCCTCTGATGACCCACAAGTAATTTAAAGAAATTAAATGTCTGTACTTTGGAGTTTCTTTCATTACCAAAATATCCCCTGTCCTCCTCCATCCCCAGCATTTTCAGTGGTGAAATTCAGATTACTCCCCTGCAAGAACTATTCCCTCTGTGTAAAACTACAAATCCTCTGCATGAAATTAGGCCCTGAAAATTGTTAGGGGATGGAAAGAGCAACCAGTCTTGGATGAACTAAAACTCTGATGGTCAAACCTTTCTGAATTTGTATGGTGCCTTCATCAGGCAGGAGGTACAGGGGAGAAAATCTTGGATAAAACAGATTGGTAGAGGAGTCGCTGTCTTAAAGTGGAAAACTGTCATTTCAAATCATCTGGAAATTGAATTAGCACATACAGCTGGAGATTAGCTGTCATTTAGGAAGATACTATCAGGGCTTGAAATGCAAGATATGAATTGTCTTCCTTCAAATTAGCTCAAGAAGTGCAGGAGAAAAAGAGGTGTTTCCATTAAAAAAGGCACTTTGCTGATAGCAGAGAACTCAGATATGCACCGAGCTCGTCAGACTTCATTTAGTTTTCTTTCTAAAGAGCAAATTGCAGTTTGTCTCAACAAAAATAACGAGCTGCACCTCAGGATCATTAGGTACTTTATCATAAATAGCTTTTTTTCATCACCAGTTACACAAATTTGCTGTGACTGGGTGGTAGGGCTCCTCATCACTTCTCCTTTGCGCAGCACTTCCAAACAGAGGTGCTGGATCGGCTGGGTCTTGTCTCTTTTGGGCTAAACTGCCTTTCAATTTTTGCTTCAAATCCCCCAAATTGAAGCCTCTGTGGGTCAGGTGCAGGTTCTTGCTCTGTCACACTCGCTGTCCCCTCCCTCTGTCCCATTGCCACTGCTCACTGCTGCTTTTACTCCTATTCCAGTGCCCCTACTCCCACGTTTCAGCCTCCTGGGAATTACTGCCAAGGCTGGAGCAGCTTTAACTTAGCAGTGGATAACTGAGCTGTGGGGAGAACAGGGAATTGTGGTGGGAATTAACCCCTTCCTTTGGTCCCCAAGCTTGAGTGGTGCCAGCCAAGAGACCCTCGTGGAAAGCACATCCTTTAGGGCAGGAGCCATCCTTGTGCCTTCTTCACGGAAAAGACTGAAGCCCTGTGCTGTTAAACAATAAAATAATGCCAGCGTTGGGCACGGTATGGTCCAGATTGACAACACTCAGGCATTCAGCTTCACAACCCCCAAATGGCAGCCTCACTATCCCATTATCCTCCTCAAATCTGCTGCCATTTTGCAGCCCAAGGCAAGAAAAGAAATCCCTTAACCTCAAGATTTCCAGAGGCTCTGAACTTGGTGAGGGTCCCCAGAGCCTGCTACTTTCATACAGCTCATAATGCAATAAAACCTGCCTACAACTCCCCTTTTTTTTGCCTCCAGAAGCAGGTGGAGAAACCAATGGCTTCTGTAACTTTTTCCCCTTTTTTCTTTCTTTTGGATAACAGTCTTTTGGGAGAACAGAGATAACAAATCGGATTTTCTCCAGGATCACGACCCGGAGCTGATCAAAGGAGGGGAACGGGAAGAAGTGGAGGAAGAGATCAGAGTGCAGGTGTGCTTACAATAGGAACAGGACACTAATCATGTGCATTACCTGTGTATATTTTTCTCCAGCTGTAAGAACTGGCCCTAGCACAGACCTTCCCTCCTTCCAGAGTCCCTACTACCTGTTCTTTGCTTTACCACTTGTTCAGCTGAACAATCGTCTGGGGTGAGGTGGCAGAACAGAAAACTGAGAAAGATTCCACTGTGTTTGTCTCGAGCAGGTCGATGAAGTGATGCAAGAGCAACTGTTGAAACTCAAACTGGCTGTGGATGGAGAGACAGGGCTCGGGAAAGCTGGGAAAGGTGAAAAGGTAAGAGCAGCAAGTTGGGAGAATTGAGGGGCGAGTCAGAAACATTCGAAAATCTCTTCACCTGTGGCCATTTTCAGGGCCTTCTCCCTTAACTGCCTTTAACTTTTATAAATATTGCTTAGGACAAGTTGAACTCTTCCAGAGATAAATCATTACAAGATATATCAGATTTTCACCCTCCTGAAATCCTTGGATGCAGTCAAACAGCAAAATGGAAGCAAGCCCTCTCTTTAAGGTGACCAGTTCAGATTAATGGTTTTCCAAGGAAAACAGGGATCTGGAGGCCAGTGAGTTTTCCAGCTGCTGGCTGTTTTCCTCCTAAATAAGGGCTGGTTATTATGTTTCAAGACTGTACACCAAAAAAAATCCCTTTGAATGTTTTGATGTAACCTTTCATTTGTCTGTAACACCACATAGATCACACACAGCCAGGTACTCATTATGTTACGACATCCTATTCAAGAGTTTGGGAATTTGCAATTAAGCCAAGCTTATTTAAACATTAAAAAATAGGTTATCCCCCCCAAAAAACACAGCACATGTCATGTTCACATCTAGTTTTAGAGCATTATCATACAAAGAATTCCACAGCTTGTGGTTCCCTGAATTCCTTACCCAAGCATTTAAATTAGAGATCATGTCAGAGCAAAATAACTCAAAGCTTACACCCCACCACTCAGTCAGCAGGTCCACTTAAAACCCTCAGGGCCAATAGCCAACCCTAATCTCATTGCTGTATTTCATTTCTCTTGTACCTTTTAGCATGCAAATACTTGCTGTTGCTCTACTTCTACTCAAATTATCTTTCAAAATGCTCTTTCACCTGACAAACATGCAGGGACAATCTAATAAGAAAAGACTGGAGCAGCTCTGAAAGCTGATCCCAATTGGATTCCTAAATCGGTTTCAAAAATAGAGGGGCTTAAGATATAAAGGCAAAATATTGCAACAATCTCCCCCAAGTTTTCATGGGCAGACACATTTAGATCAGCTGGTCAGTGCCCTGCTGCAAAATGTCACACTGGAATTACAGAGTTTTATATTAGGGGCTGGCTTGGGGGGGTTTTCCTTCAGTGTGGTGTTGGAATAGCTTAGGGTGGAGGGAGATTATTTAACTTTTATTTTCCCAAGTTGTGCCAGTAGCCTGAGGGAATGAGGCAGGGAAAGAAGTACTAATTAGATAATACAAATTCCTTAAAGATTTCATCTAAAAAAACCCCACCCAAGCCAAAACATTTCTATTTGAAGAGTGGGGAATGAAAGGAAAGATGCAGTGTTAGTCAAAACACATCTTCCCTGTGCAAAACTATTTAAAATGTCCATTCAGCATTGGCAAAGGTTTTTTTCCAATTAGTATTTGCATAAATATCTCAGTCATAAACCAAACCAGTGCATACCTGTGCACACAGACTGCAGATCTGCTTTAGGATAATCTGCTCTGGATAATAAGAATAATATGAGCTGGAACATTTTGGAAATAGCTCATTAATTTTTTATTCAGAAAAAAAAATCTCTGGTTTTTCAAGCCACATCCTATTTACCACACATCACCCCCTCAGCTATGCAGCATGAAATAACAGGTGCTTGTTTCAGGTTCTCATTGTAGCCAGGAGCATGTCTGGAGTACAGTCCAGTGAAACACCCCCCTGCCAGAAAATAGAGACATTCTGCATTCTCCAGAGAATTCAACATTCTTCAGAGAAATCAGACCTTGTTCTGCACTCTGGCAGTGGGCAATGGGCACTGAAAGGGTAATTTCCTTAAGAGAGCTTTTACAAGTGGAATTTTGTCATCCCAAATTCCTGATGCTGCATTTGGCCATTGTCTTTGTTTAAGGAGGGATTTCTTCTGCTTTCTTTGCAGGGAGACACCACTAGGGATTTTCTGGTTTGTCAGGGAATAGTCCCTACCAGGGCTGGGTGTTCTCTGCCTTTCCAAGCACACCTTAGGAGTAGTTCACAAGTCAGGAAATTTCTATCTAGTCCACATTAAAACCAAAAAAATCTGCCTGACCCACAGGAACCAACCTGAGTTTGAAAGTCCCTTTTGTAGAGAATGAAAGGACATTTTGGAATTGGACTCTAAAGGGAAATTTCTCCCTTCCAGTCAGTGTTCCAGACATCACAAGTCTTAGATTTTAAAAAAACAATATGTAACAGCTCCAGGCATACCTAGAGCCACTCCTTTATTTCCATAAATACTTCATCACTGACTCCCAAACCTTCAAATACCACTTACTGCTAAAAGCTGACACTTAACCCTACCAAGAGCTGCTCTTAATGCTCCTGAAGATAAGAATCCCATTTGCCACCTTTGTGGAAGAGCAAACTTGGGTGAAAAAAATGTTTTTCTGACAAGTGGACCTCCAGAGCAGCAGACTGGTCTGGAAACACCAAAACTAATTAGATTGCACCTAATACTCAATAAGGCACACTGCTCTTACTGGAGTCAGAGATCCAATTCCTCTTTCCAAGCTGGCAGCTTCCCCCACCCACAGACTGTCCCACCTTTATGGGCCAGCATTGCCAGGGCATGGAGCAGGCTGTCCTGTTTAAGGGACACACTCTGCTGGACTCTGATTCCTCCACACAGCTCCTGGTCAGTGACTGGCACTACAAAGGGGATGAGGATACAAGAGAAACAGAGGAACACAGTCAGCTCTGCTGTAAATTGCATTTTCCTTCACTGTGCACAGTGGCAGGGATCACCTGTGTAAGGACAGGCTGAGGAAGGGCTTGAAGGGAGATGGTCTCTGAGTGAGGAACGTGGCATTCATTGACCTGGAAGTTACATTTAAGAGCTTATCAGAGTAGTCTCTATCAAGCCCATTGTGCTGCTTTTCCTGCTCTGCTCCCCCAAGGGTTTATTTCTGATCCCCACTGCAGGTAAAGCAATGCATTGGAAATGAACACACCCACACATACACAAAGGCATGGCCAGAATTCAGGAAAAAAAAAAAAAAGAGAGAGGCACAGAAAACCCAGGAAAACGGGACATGAGAACCCAAGTGTGTAAAACTTGTTTCTGGAATAGGCCTCAGCACAGCTCTGGGGATCCCTTTTTGGTGAATCTGGGCAGAAGCAGAGAAAACCACAAATGGCTGTGACAAAACTACCGACAAGAGCAAAGCCACAGAGAACAAGGGCAGAAGAGAGGCTGGGTCAGAGCTGAGGAGAGGCTGGGTTTGAGGGCTGTGACTCCCAAGCCCTGCTGGATTTTCTCTAAGTGCTGCAGATTAGCACCCAGAGCTCTCCGCCAGCTGTGGGAGCTGTAACCTCTTTGGATGCTGTGCCTAAATCCAACAGGGATTGCAGGTCAGAGCCCTTCACTCAGCAAGTTTATTAATCAGTAGGAACATCTTTGGCTAAGCACTTTTCAGTACAAGTGTCAGAAGCTGATTGTTTTATCTCAGCGCTGCCAGAAGAGACTTCTCAACCCATGCCCAGCCCAAATCTGGCTCAGCCTCCCATCTTAAGCATCACACATGAGCCAAGGGATCCACTAAAAACTGCATCAGCTGCTGCTGCTGATTTCCCTTCAACCACAGCAGCACTCTCCTCTTGGTGCTCTTCCACAAGGGAGCCTAGAGAAACACGGGGAGGGATTTGTTACAGGAGCGTGTGGGACAAGGGGGAAGGGCTTCAAACTGAGAGTAGGGTTAGATGAGATATTGGGAAGGAATCGTTCCCTGGGAGGGTGGGCAGGCCCTGGCACAGGTGCCCAGAGAAGCTGTGGCTGCCCCTGGATCCCTGGCAGTGTCCAAGGGATGGGGCTTGGAGCAGCCTGGGACAGTGGAAGGTGTCCCTGCCCATGGCAGGGGGTAGCACTGGATAATCTTCCAAAAATCTTCCAAACCAGGCCATTCCATGATTCCATGACCCTTGGTGGCCGTAGTTGCAGCCAGGACTTGTGAGATCACAGCCAAAGGGTGACACAGATCCTCCAGTTTCACCAATCCCCTCAGTGAGACATTTGGATACCCTCTCCCTCCTGGTGCCATTCCAGGAGCAGACACCGCTCCAGAATTTGCTCTGGAATCAGGGCTTGTCTGCTCCAACCTCAGAGCTACCCAAAACATTCTGCTGAGCCCACACAGCAAGAGAAGCCACCCCACTGGGCACGGGAGACAGCCCTGTGTCCCTGGCAGCTGATGCAGCTCACTCCATGGGGGTTATCAAAGCAGAAAATCACCGAGTCAAAGCATGGCTACACAGAAGCTCAGCTGACAGTTCAGAGAGAGGAGCAAAGAGATTTCTATTATAAATGACGAGCATGTTCACATTCATTAAACATTATCATTTTCTAAATAAAAGCCGTTCCCAGTAAGACATTTTGGAGGCAAGCCATTGTCTACAATTCATATTTCCCCTTATCGCATCTCAGCCTGTGCCAAATTCCCCACAAATGCTGTTGTTAATTAGGAAAACACATTTTTGCTCCGCACAGTTCATTTTTGTTTCGCTCTGGAGTTACTTTATTGGTGAAGCTGCCTTGAGGACAATACCAGTTGGCCAATAAATTCAGCATATGCTTAGTGTCTTTCCATAGGTTGAAACGAGCTTTTCCTCCCAGTCAGACCCCACTATATGTAGTTTCTGGCTTGTTTGAAGAGAGGTTAAAAAGACAAAACGGGAGGAACAGCAAAAATAAACCAGTGACAGCCTCAATATTTCCTCAGTTGTTAAAACAGCATGGCATATGCTTTCTTCTTCCCATTTCTTTTCTTTAAAGCCAAATCCCACCGGCACATTCTGATCAGTATTTGCTGCCAAACTTATTTATGTAAAGAAACCCAAAGTGTAGTTCTGCAAATACAGAGTTGTTTGCGTTATTCTATCCCAAAATTTAAAAGCATCCCCTTTTCCCAGTTAGCTGATCCATCTAGTCCTGGGTTTAGGCTACATTTTCATCTGGATTATCTTTGTGGCATCATAAACAGCAACAGGTGATTGAACCACAGGTTATTTACGTTGTGTCTATCCTTGAAAACCTAAAATTGATGTATTCCTGAAGGCTGCTGATCTATTCCGTGAAAAAGCCCAGCATTTTCCAGATAATTGGATAGGATTTTTTAACTCAACAACGCAGTCTCCAGAGCTCTGCTGAAGTGTTCACTATTATAAAAAAAGCAAAGTAAATGACTGTATTCCCAGGAAAGCGAACATAAACTTTTGGAAAGAATAAGCTGTCTTGTTCAACTAAGCATTTAAGCACGTGCTTAAATTTAAGCTGTTGGAGAAATCCCCTGGTGCAGCAAGGTTTCTGTGTAAATAGTTTCTCCGAAGCAATCCTGAAGTGCTTTGCAGGACTGGAGCTCAGGCACCAGCACTGGGCACTAACATGGATTAATGATGCCCTCTCCACACTACTAATTATCCCTAACCATATTTATGGCTCCTGAGCTGTAATTAATGGAGGGGCTTGACAAGCCTGAGTCACATCTTCCTTATTTATGTTTGCCATGAGGTGTTTTTTTTGAATATGTAAAGAAATGAGGTGCACGAGTCAAAATCTTTCCATGGTGAAAGTGTGGTGAAAATATGGAAAGAGCAGGTCATGTTTTTCTGACCTCTTCAAGCTTCTTCCCTGAGGCATTAGGAAGGAGAAGGCAGAAGGATGTCCAGTGGTTAGGAGGGTAGGCAGAGTCTCAGGAGGTTTTGCCCTCAGGGAAGCTGCTTATCTATACTTCAATATATTTTTTTTTAAAAGGCATCAACAGACTCTGGAGCAGCTTCTTGGACCCCACACCCTTTTCCTTCCTGCTTCCTTCTTGGGCAAGGGCCATACCCCCCCCTAACCCACAGAACTGTGCTCCAGAAAAATCATAGAATGAGGATCATGCAATTGGAAGAGCCCTCTGAGATCATGGAGTCCAGCCCTTAACCTGCACTGCCAAGGCCACCACTAAACCATGTCCCCAAGTACCACATCCACACAGCTTTTAAATCCCTCCAGGGTTGGGGATTCCACCACTGCCCTGGGCAGCTGTGCTAGTAAAAAAAATTGTCTAATATCCAACCAAAAGGAAGGAGAGAAGTTTTTTCCCTTGGAGCAAAATTACTCTGGGAGGCTGCCCTATTGTAGCCTCCACTGGAAGCAGTGGGACTGCTGTTTAAGGATGTGATTGTTCCCTTTGGGCTACATTCAAACACTGAAATTGGCAGTTCTGGCCCTCACTGTGCTTCAGTACATTCAAAAACATGTATCTGTGCTAAAGTCACTAATTCCTGCCTGTTTGTGTGGTCCTCAGGCAGGCAAGGCCCCCGGGAGGAGAAGGCTACCCGAGCTGGAGAGAGATCGAACTGCTGACAGGTAAAGAGAGAACCTCTCTGCATCAGATCTCCAATAGCAGCCTTGGTTTTCCTCATCTTCATCAACAAACACAAATTAAAATCCCCATTCTCTACCACACACCGGCAGGCCCAGTTCCCTCCCCTCCAGGCGGGCTAATTCCAGTTTGCAGAGCTAAGCACAAGTAGCATTTCAGCAGGATATTGGCCTCTGTCCCTCCTCTCTGCAGGTGCAGGAGCACCTGACTGTTTGTGGACTGTCAGATTTTCCATCCCAGGTGAGCCTGGGAAGAGAGGCTGCAGACAGGCCCCTGCCCTCTATCAATCCCCGTGAGGGCTGAGCTGTAGTGCACATGCCATAAATCAGCCTGAGGATCAAGAACAGTCCTGGCATACCTGGCCCGTCCTTGTGTATCCTTGCTCTTTGAAGCACTCTTATTTCATTGGGAGGATCTGAGAGGATTTCTCCTTCTGACATGACATTTTCAATGAGTTTGGGATGTGTTCCCTGACAATCCAGCCAGTTTTCACCTGTGCACACAGCAGACACCTGCACAGAGTTATCCCATCAGGTACCAGCTGATCCAGGAGCAGAGCAGGGCTGGAGAACAGCACCATGGCAAACACCATCAGTGGGATTCACCCCACAAACCCATTTGTGCAAGAACAGCAAGTCCTGGGCTCGATCATTTGGGTACTGGCACCACACAATCAGCCAATGATCTCTTTATCTGCTTTAAAATGTAAAAAAAAAAACCCTCCAAGCAAATATTTAAAATCCGTGTCTCATGGATTATAACAGAGCAGGACCTCTCCTAAAGAACAGTGCCAAAGTCTAATAAGGATGCATATATTCCCTGCTTTTAAAACTACTCTTGCACATACCTGCTTCTTTATATATAAACTTAACGTGCAGCCAGCTGAAAACATGAGCTTTTTAGTAGCTGACTTTTTATCTGGCATCTTGGCTCCATGCTTTGCTCTTCCCTGCTGAGCATTTCAGAAATAACCCAGAGAAGAGATGAATAGCTCAGATTCATCTCCATTTTGGCCCAGTGGAGGGGGCACAGGGGGCTTCAGTCAACAAAGACTGGTCACATCACACTTCCTTGGAGGAGACTCAGGACATGCATCATTTAACTTGCACGGCAAAAATAATAAACCAGGAAAACCAGAAGTCCTGCTGACACCAGAGCTGCCAGGTTAGTCCCATTCCACCTTCTGCCTGTTTTATGATGCGTTCCCAACATAAAACCACTGAGGATGAAAGCAAGAGTCAGAGGAGCAAAATCAACATTGTTGAAGGTGCGTTAAATTTTGGATTTGCTTATTGCTGCTCCTACATTAATTGTGCCACTAAGACTGCATAAACATAAAGCTTCTCAGCTGAAATGGAAAAAAGGCTGCAGACCTCAAATTATACCTGGAGGTTTATTAGCCAGCTGAGAGGCACTATTAAATATTTTTATTGTAGCCAGACGGGGACATCCGAATTAAGATAGGTGAGAAAGACAGAATAATTGAGGGGAAAGAATGTGAGAAGTGTACAAAACCAGGGAAAGACCTAAAAAGATTGCAATCAATATTGTTTATACTGTCAATACACCAAGAATTTCCAACAGGTTTATTCAGTTTATGTCATCCTTGAAGCACTGTCAATCTATAGAACCAAGTGCCAAAAGTGTCATTGAAATTAATACTTAGAATTCCAAAACAGAGTGTGGAGAACATCTACAGCAATGGAAAACCACACATGAATGTAAATATGTAAACTCCTCTACTTTTGGGAGCTATTTTCAGCCACTAACGGAGATAGGGAGAAACTGCCTCTGGGGCATTTCACAGAACCCAGAATGGTTTGGGTGGGAAGGGACCCTAAAACCCATTCAGTTCCACCCCATGCCATGGGCAGGGACACCTTCCACTGTCCCAGGCTGCTCCAAGCCCTGTCCAGCCTGGCCTTGGACATTTCCAGGGATGGGGCAACACTTCCACTGTAAATTGTTGCCCCAATCCCACTCTGGGCAGTGACCCTGCAGGAGGTGGATATGATTGAGGCATTCCTGGTGTGTTCCCAGGGAGATGAGGCTGTCTATTGCCAACACAATAAATTCCAAGAAGAATTAATGAATTAGTACTAATTGGAGAGCTAAGTGAAAAGGTACAGGAGTGTTAGGATTGCCATTATTGTCTAATTTAAAAATAATTTCCCAGTAATTGATATTAATGAATGAGTCCATTGCACAAGTCATAACTGATCTGGCATCACCTGGCAATGGGTAAATGGAGTCAGCAGGAGAGGAGGACACAGTGAGTGAGGGAGTGAAAGAGATTCCTCACCACAGCACAGCAAACTCTGCTTATTGATTGCACATTGATGGTGCTAATCACCTTTACCTCTGAGCCACACAGTGCATCTATAGAGCTGGGCACACATAAATAGCTCTCAGGCTGGCTCAGGTATGAGAGGACTGAGCTTTTCCTGACGATTTCTGAGTGGTGTCTCTTGCCTGTAGGACCATCGATTCCCTGTACCAGGAGCTTGCAGAAGAAGGATTACTCATGAAAGTCAAGAGTGTGAATATCTCAGACTACATTGGTAAAGTAGCCCTTTTACAGCAGATGTGTTTGATCTAACCAAACCTCCAGCCCTTCCACCTTCACTGAGCCCTATTTCCAGCCAAGGCTGAGTTCAAGAGTAGCTGCACTTTCAGGACTTTGAATATCTAAGGCCAGGTATGCAAATCGAGTCTGTTTCTGCAGGGTGCTCAGAACCTTTCACTTCTGCTCCTGAACCCAGGACCTGTTTGCAGAGCTGGTGTTTAACTCCAGGCACCAACACCTGCAAGCCTGGAATGGTTTTTGGGTGTCACAACCACTCTGAGGTGGAAGCAGAACATCCTTTAAGGAGTCCTTGCCAGGCATTGGCCAGACAGGGCAAGTCTAACAGAGCAGGGGGCACAATCCATGCACAATATTTCACAAATTGTACCTCCAGCTTTTGTTCGTTGAGCAGACAAGCTCACCCCCTTCCCTGCACCTCCCTGACTGCCCATGAACTTTAAGCAGTGCTTTGAGGCATGTCTGGCCCCTGATTTGAGTAAGAGGTGTCTCTGCCCACTTCTGCATTTCACACTCCTCTTGTCTGGTTTCTGTTACCTGCAACTGCAGCCAGACATGCTTATCTATGCTCCACACAGAAAAAAGGGGTAAAAAAACCCCCAAACCCTGCATTTTCAGACTTCAGAGGGGTCTGACCCCATGTCCACAAGCATTTGGTGACACACAGTGAAATCACAACAGCTTAACAAAAAACCCCTAAGATTCAGTAGTTTCAAAGGCCATGGTTTGAATTTGCAGTCATCCAGAAACAGCCATGCCAGAGACTGATAGTAAAGTCCAAGATAGAAAAGCCAAATTCTCTTCTATCACCTCCGAATGTTTATATAAAAAGTCTTAGAAGCACCATTTCAGCCTCGAGAGCCTCTGCCCATTCCTCTGAAGAATTGGTAATTCTCTGAATTAACAAGTGTCCCATCTATTTTGTGCTCATTAAAGACCATGAAATAAAGGATTATTTTCACTCTTTGTTCTCCCAACCCATCAAGGTCACTTTTGTCCACCCAACATTCCCCCACCACAAAAGCTTTTAAAACAGCACATCTTCAACAATTTTTTTTAATCCAGAAAAACTCTCTTGATGGGTCCAAGGACACAGTCAAAGCCTACAGAGAAAGTCCTCATGTGCTCAGCCCTACAAGGCTGAAGCCTAAGGAAGGTCACTTCCAGTTCCTGGGGAAAGGACAAAGAGTGGAACTGTGCTACACAGCCAGTAAAGGCACTGAAATGTCCCCCCTCTATGACAAACTGACATCACTGAACTAATTTTCTTGGTGACCTTATCTAAATTAGTCAGAGAATATCCACTGTGATTTATGTGCAGTTGCAATTAAACCCTTTGATGCCTTCTAATTAAATCTGTGAAGATTAATTCCGATCCCGTTCTTTTGATTTCTCCTTAAATAAAAGATAAAACCTGAAATGAATTTTATTCTTCAGAGGGGAGGGGGCAGTTGCACCAGAGCTTTTCTGCCTTTTTGCCCCCAAATTACACCTCCACTTTCACTTTTAACCACTGCTCATTTACCTCTGCTCCAGAGGCCTCTTGCCCTCTCCCTTATCAGCTCCAGTAAAACATAATATATTATTATTTTCCAATAATAATCACCATAATGACATGCAATTTACGCTAAAAATAATCACTGACTACATCACAACTGGTTTTCCTGCTTGTGGCCCATCCTCCTGGATCTTTGTTCTCCAACGTGTCTTGGATATGGACTTTGACAGGGCAAGCAATGTGATTATAGCTCTGTAACAGGAGCCAAGGCAAGATTAAATCGTTTCAGTTCACATCAGGGATTTTTCGTTTTCTTGCGTTGTTTTGTGAAGGTTTTTTTGAACAAAAGGGGGGAGAAGAAAAGGTGAACTGCAAAGCGGAGAGCCCCACGAAATGAGGTGACACGCCTAATACGGCAAGGAGCTGAGATGGGACCCAGCCAGGGAAAAGCTTGTTAAAATCGCTTTTCCCCCTTTTTGAAATCCTTCTGAGGGCGCATGGTTCACTGGGATTCTAGCCCTGCAAAATCCCAAATCCAGGAATCCTTTGCCAGCAGTGTGATTTATGGTGCAGCTAATGATTCCTCTCCACAAAGTTTCTTTCAGAGGTTACTCGAGACCAACTGCTCTCTGCAGAGCAACTTCCACAGCTTGGAAGGGAAAGTCCACAGCCTGATGAGCTGAAATTTTCCTGTGCAGTTCACCTTTCTCAGGGCCACATTCCACCAGAATATTGCCCAGCTCGAGTCCCTGTCCCTGGGTTTGCCGAGTGTGTGTGACATCCGTGTTCTGGGGCAGCTCCTCATCCCCTGAGTTCTGCTTTTTGTAACACCAGTGCCACATTGATTCAGCTCCTGCTTCCTCCTCACAGGCTACTACGACTGTCTGAGGAGCCTTCGTGACAAAGGTTCCCATCCCATGCCCTCCATCCCCGAAGTCAGGCAGCTCGTGACCCTCTACGGAGTACTGCCCTTGGGTAAGAGCACCCCAGCAATTCCCAGAGGGCAAAAAGCACCGCGGCTTTGCTTCCTGACACAAACAGGCATTTTTACTGCCTTTGACAGGCCTTGATTAGTCGTAATCTGAAGCCTTTTGCAGTCTAATTGTTTTTCAATGAAGCCTTCAAAGTGAAGGCTGATCATTTTAATATTGGAGAAAGGATTGTGCCATGGTCAGGTATTGCCTCCCCAACCCATCTCTGTTTGCATGGCAACAGTTTGTGAATGGCAGCGCATAAAGGAAACCACTTGGGAAAGATAATAGCTGAAACAAGCTCCAGTGATCAAAATTAATCAAGTTAAGGGAAGGGCTAAGGTTGCAATTTACCTTTTACAAGCTGGCTAATGTTACTCAGTGCTGCACAATGCAATCGTTTAAGGAATTACTCTGGATACATTTTGTACATCGCAGAGAGCACTTGTAAATGCCCTTACAGTTTTAATGCCAGGCTTAGCCAATATCTAGCAAGGCTTTGCTGGGTCAGGTTGTTTGCTTTTAATGTAAAATCTATCCCATATTTTACTTGGTGATGGCATTATGCCAAACTCCATGATTGCAAGAAGTGCCTGTCTCGGGGGCCTTTACTCAAAATCTCCTTTGCGTCCCTTTCTGCTCCTGATTGGATTTTTCAGCCTCAATACTTCACTCACATCCTTTTCCACTGCTGGCTGGACCTTGAGGAGATTTTAACCAGCCATGTCCTCCCCCAGGCTGTGTCCCTGTGCTCGTCCCCTTTGGAGGGCAAAATCACCAACATCTCCCTGCGCCCCATCCTGGGAAACAGAGCAAAGCTGACACACAACTTCTGCTTTTCCCTCCTTCCAAAGGCCAGTGCTCAGGTTATTGTCCCTCCAGCCTGGACGGGGTTCTTCCCACCTGGAACACCCCCAGCTAGTTTGGGGTAAGCCCTCAGGGGCTGCCCGAAGGTTTGACTGCAATCAGCTGAGAGAGCTCAGCAGTTATCCCTGTCTGCACGCTGTATTTCACATCTCCCATAACTCCTCCAAAGCTGTGTTTAAACACCATCTAATCTAGGGAAATCAAGCCCTGAGACAGCCCTTAATCAGCAGAAGCCATAAATTTTCTGCCATTTATATAATTGGCAAAAAATCTAGGGAGAGGAGACCCTGGACTGGTTAAACAAACAAAAGGTATTTGCAAGAGCAATTTGAAAAATGCCTTTGAGTAACAAAAGGTATTACACGAGCCAAAAAACAGGTACAGGAATGGTTTCACCTTTGGGGTGATATGTTACAGATGACATTTTACTTAATTGGTCTCCAGACTAGTTCATCATGAGAAAATTGTGTATCATAGAAGTGAAAGTTTTTCTCAAAATAGTCACCTGATGGCAAGGAAAGCCCCAGCTTAAATGGCATTAAGAAAATTATAAGCAGCTGAAAGGAGAAAGAATGGTAGAAGCTATACTTCATCTTTAACACAGAGGAGACTGCTGCTCCCCTCCTAATAAATCTTTGTGGAATAGTAATGGATTGGTATGGAATGACCAAATATTAATAAAGCCTGGGTGGCTGACAAGTTCCTACACCCTGCACTGTGCTGGAATAATGGCATTCATCTCCGTGCCCAGTTCACTGCCATTTATTTGGGATGTTAAACCACAGACAGCCACCCTGATTGGATTTGCTTTAAATGCCAGCAGTCCCCCTTAACCCAGGGGACTTTCCCAGGCTGAGCCAAAGGCTCCCTCTGCAGCCCAATAGTTTTGGGGGCAGTTTCTCCCCCAGAGGCTGATGGACAGCACTTTCAGAGACCTCCAGATGCACTGGATGCTCACACAGATTTTCAAATACATATAACTACCACCAGTGTTGACACAGGACATCTTTAGGCATCCAGGCAAAGATGTTACAGGACTCCCAGTGGGCATGGATAAAGCATTTGACATTTCCTGCTATTTCCATCTCTGGAGGTTCACCTGTCCCCAGTTCATGTGGTGACAGCTGCGGGGAAGACAAATTCCATCATTATCAACCACCTAAATCTGTCTGTGCTTGTGTTTTCCCAGCGCTAGGCTTTCCCAGGTGATGGATAATATTTCCTGCAGCCCAGGATGAATTTACCTGGAGCAGCCATGGAGACAGAGTTAGAAATGCTGAGCAGTCATTGCTGCAGGCACGGCAAGGGAAGCACTGCAACCCTGACACTTGCATTTGCTCTGGTCTCAAAAGCATTCTTTCAGCTCACATAGGTCTAAAGCTGAAGTTTTCCCATCAGAAGGTACAAATAAAGGTGGATGAGTCTTGCTCCTAACAGGGATGTTAAATCTGCTTTGCTCACAGCTCTGGTTGTACAGAATTGAACTCAAGAGCACTCATGCTGTAGTAAGGGAACAATTAATTCACGTTATCAATTATTTATGGTGAATAAAAAAGGAGGAATCATTCCATTACCTTTATGGCAGATTGAAATGAAAGCAATAATTGTGCCTTATGACTTTTTACAGGTTCCCAAACTGTCCATCAGAATGCTCCTTTGGTGAAATCCATATTGCTGGCGGGGCCCGCTGGCGTTGGGAAGAAAATGTTGGTCCATGCCATCTGCACAGAAACGGGAGCCAACCTCTTCAACCTCACTCCTTCCAACATTGCTGGGAAATATCCAGGCAGGAAGGGCCTGGTAATGATGTTTCACATGATTCTCAAGGTATGGTGTCTTGGGGAATTCTCTGCGAAGGTGGTCCAGTTCTTGTGTGGGACAAACAGGGAACTGAGTTTGTAGTTTCTCCATAATGAGGAGCATACACACCTGGGGCAAAGCTGCTCACCCCAATTTGAAATTCCTTCCCTGCCTTCAAGTGTTCAAAACATCAGGAAGAATTTCTTCATGGAAAGGGCTTTCAGGCCTTGGAAAGAGCTGCCCAGGGTGCGGTGCAGTCCCCATCATCCCTGGAGGTGTCCAAGGAACACCTGGATGTGGCACTCAGTGCTCTGGGCTGGGGACAAGGTGGTGGCAAATCAAAGCTTCGACTTGATCGTGGAGGTCTTTTCCAACCAAACTGATTCTGTGATTTTGTAAAACCACTTGTTGACAGCCAGTGTGTGCAGCTCTGCAGAGGATTTAATGCCTCTGGAGAAATCACTGGGAGCAGCCATATTTTCCACATGAACATTTATGGGAGCTTTGTGTTACCTTGAATATGAAAAGCAGCACAGATAAAGAAAATTCTGTTCTCTGTTTATGTGCACATCAGCCAGGAATGCTTGCCATGCAGCATTTAATCAAATGCTAGGCTGGGGGTGGTCAGAAATTTCCTCTCTGGGGCTGTTGCTGGACAAGAGCTCTCTCCCCTATATTGCTCTCTGTTTACCTATCAGCAAGCTCTTCAAAAGAAGGAATCCTGGTTCAGGATTACAGGGAACACAAATGTATGAGAAGTCTGGAAATGAAAGCAGGCATATGAACTGTGAAGAACATAGCCCAAAACCTCCTCAAAAAAAAAATTAAAAAGAGAAAAAAATTAAAAAGACACTATCCTGGCAGGATTTCTTCCACATTCGAAGTCCTCAGCATTTCTGCTCCAGATGGGAGCTGGTAAGCATTTCCAGACAAAAAAAAAGTAGGAAAAAGCCAAACGTAGTATTTTTCCAGTGCCAGCAGTCTACTAAAATTGGCTTTGTTGGGGATTTATCAGCTGTATTTTATGAAATCCAGTCTTACAGCAGGTTTTGTGACAAGTGCCTCCATCCCCAGAAAAGCCACGTTTCACAGTCAAGAGCAAAGCAACCCTCGAGGCTCCCGGTGCCAAGGGAAGGGTGACAGTGCTGTGATCACACACACCTTTGATGCTGTGGCACTGACTCTGGGCCTGGCACTCCCTGACACGAGTGAGGGCCATTAGACTGAGCTAACAGTCCCTCTCTCCTCTGCACATTTCACCTTTCTCCACTTCATTTCTGTGCCCTCATCAATGGCAGAGCTCAGCTCTGGCTGCAGGCTCAGCACATGCTGTCCTCACCCTCACACAGTCCCTGCTGGAGCACAAGGACTTTGAGCACAGGAGAAATGAGGGCAGCCCTTTCACTCCTGGACAAGGTTCCACCTGGAGATAGCATGGGTTTTTTGTATATTTGCATACAAATACAAATATATTGTATAGATAAAATGTGTATCTATACACATTGACATGTAATTCTGTACACACACCATGTTCGGTGTGCCTATAGGAGCACACAAACCCTTACATTTTTCCACATGACTTAAAAACAAAACAAAAACTCTCCAACCCCTCCCTCAAAAATCACGGGGAGCAGCCCAAGACTATTCCTCTACTTAAACTCTTACAAAACACTGACATTTCCGTGAACCTCCATGAGTTGCTGGGATGGAATTGCTCACAATCACATAGAATCAGGGCTGTCCAGGCACTTGCTGATCAAAAGGTGACTTTTTCCAGCTGCAACAGCAGCACTGCTTCAAACTCTGCTGCTTTAACAGCAGAGCATAGAATTTCTCCTTCCTGCATGTGCACTCCTTCCCTGTGAGGGTGGGCAGGCCCTGGCACAGGTGCCCAGAGAAGCTGTGGCTGCCCCTGGATCCCTGGCAGTGCCCAAGGCCAGGTTGGATGGGGCTTGGAGCAGCCTGGGACAGTGGAAGGTGTCCCTGCCCACAGCAGGGGGTGGAACAAGGTGAGTTTTAGGGTCCCTCCAACCCAACCCATCCTGGGATTCTGTGAAATGGGCAAAACTGCCCCAGTGGAAGTTTCTGTAGGTTCCCAGAGCCAGGCTGGAAAAAATCCTTCATCCACCCAGGCTCACACCTCTGCAGTTCCAATCCACCTTCTTTTATTCTGAACACCACCAAATGTGCCTCATTTCCCCTCTATCTCATCCTCAAGTCCATGCAGCACCAACTCAGCCAAATGCTGGCCTGTATCAACAAGAGTATAGCAAACACCTTAAAATAATTAATGATTCCCTGTTAATGGGCAGTTATGAGACCACAGCTGGACACTGTGTCCGGTATTGGGCTGCCCTGGTAAACACAAGCATTGCCAAGCAGGTCCAGGGGACAGCCATGGAGATAAGGGAGTTTGTATGACACAAATCTGGACAAATCCAATTGTTCCAGGCTAGAAGAAGTGAGAGTGAGGGGGAGTTTAACTGCTGTTTTCAGGGGCTTCGTGGGATAATGCAGAAAACAGAGTCAGACTTTGCCCAGAGGTGCACAGCAATGGAACAAAAAGAAATGGGCACAAGTTGCAGCAAGCAAAATTGTTTAGGTATTAAGGAAAAAGTTTTAAAAGGAATCTCAGGACAAGGAATCTCCTATATCCTGATTTGCAGGAATTTACTGCTACCCGAGCTGAAGAAAACACAGGGGCAACAGACATTCAAAACAAATTCCTTGGTAAGAGAAAGCTGAACAGTGGTATTTGCCTCCCAAAAAAAGTTCCTTTTTCACCACGGTACAAAAAGTCTGATTATTTGGATTATTGTGAGACTGCACTAGACAGTGGCACACGTGGCAAGCAAGCCATGGAAGCAGTTGACATTTCATCTTTAATATTCCCAGCTCTCAGGCTTATCTGACCTACCATAGCACCCTCGTTAGAGGGCCCTGTGTGCAGAGATCCCAGAAAATTCCCCACATCTCCCTCATCAGACACCTCTGGGCAGGTTTTTTGGGAACAGCAGCTGTTGTCAAGCAAGCTCTCTACTCCAGCTTCCCAGAGTGCCTTTATGGAGAGTTCGTCCAGCAAAATACAGACCTTCCACTCTGAGCTGTGAGTGAATGACAGGAAACATGACAGTTCTTTCCCTCTTATCTCATGATCCACATAACCACTGTTCAACACCAGGATTTAGTAAATAAGGATTAATGGTGCTCTGTGATAAAGGTGAAGCCACCTCACACTTTTGATTACCTATCCTATGTGCAAACAAAAGAGTTTCTGTAATGAAAGGAAACTCTGGAGAGCATAAAATGACCATTAGGAAACTTTCCTTCCATAAGTGAGTGTTGGCTGCTGGCAGTTGTTTCGTGGGAGACGCCCTAAACAAGTGAATAGGATTGGGGAAAAAATGAAACTTTAATTTGTTTCAGATGCAAAAGCCAAATTCTTCCCCCCTCCCCTTTTCATGGAGGGGATTTGCAGGAGACACAGCAGCCCTGATCCAAGAGAGGCTTGAGTGTTACTCCAGGCAGGCATTTTAATGTCACTCAGAGGAAATGACTTCTCATACCAGAGGAGGAAAACACCAACATTTCAATCTGCCTGCTCAGAGGAGATGTAAGGGAGATTGATATTGAATGGGAAAACTATTGAAAGAGGCTGCAAAGACCAAGCCTGAGCACTTGTGTTCTCCATGAAGACACAGCACATCCTGCCAGGTCAGCTCTGCTTCGGAGAGATCTGTCTCCAATGGAGAAGCACTTCCCAGAAATCCCCCCCAAAACAAAACTCACTCTTCAAGGGTGAACCAGAACATGCTGGAATATTTCAATTCGGCCCCATGTCCCAGCCTGAGCTGCCAGCTTGTGCCCAGCAGCCATTTGGCTCTCCCTTGTCCCCAGAAAGCACCACCGAGGTGCAGCAGCTCACGGAAAAGGTGGGAGGAAGGGCAGTGAAGGACACATGGAAGCAAAACCAGATCAAGAAAGGCCCAAGGGGAAAATGCACAACTCAATGATACGAAAATGCAGGTAGCTGATAAGGTTTGACTCCAACTCAATAAAAATAACCAGCAGGGGTTAATGACTAGCAGAGGGACACAGCCCCTCTCAGGGGGCTCATCCCCTCTGCCGGGGCACAGAGAGCACATTGTGCCCAAAGCCACACGTGGGGAAACCTTCTCAGTGCAACACTGGCCAGGCTAACAGGCGGGCAGGGAGGTGGCCAGGAGGCAATGGCAGCAGGGAAGCTGTGGGTGTGTGTTTCAGCAGCTCAGGGCTGTGCAGGGCAGCAAGCTCCAGCAATATTTCAACACCAGCGCTGCTGGGACACTTATCAGGCTCCTTGGGGCTGCTCTGTAGCGAGTCAGAGGTGACTGTACAAGTGTTACACCAAAGAAAAGGGACATGATGGTGTTTATGTAAGATTAAATTATTCCATCCCAGCATTTAGAGGCAGCAGAAGTTTGAAGTCTGCCATTAATTAATTCTTTTTTCCCACTGATTCAATGTTCCTTTGTTCATAACCACTGCTGCATTGTCTTTTCAGCCAGACCATTTTTCTGGCAGGTTGAAGAGCCAGGTACAGCTTGCCCTGGTACACTGACAGAATTCTGTGTGTGTTTAGCATTTCCATGCCACACAAGAACTTTCCGTGACCCTTTCCATGAAATTTGGGAACAACACAGTCAAGTCTCTCTTCCACAATCCAAAACAATTCTTTTCTTGGTGCAGCTCAGCCTGCCGGAATCCTCAGACCTTTGAAGTATCACCAGTGCTCAAATACACAGCTATTTCTGTGAGAAAGCAGCTTTAACTTGTGTTACTCTAATGTTAAAAATTAAATTTATCCTGTTGCAAGTCATTTTCTGCCTAACAAACCAGAATATTCCAGCCTCATCACTGGAATATTTACCTGGTGAGGCTCCCACTGAAAAGGTCTAACCACAGGTTTCAGTGAAGCCTTTCTGGGTGTATAAACTACAGAAGCTTTCAAAAATAACTTGAGCTTCCAGACAATCTTGTGCCTTTAAAAAAAAAAAAAAAAAAAAAAAGTCCAGCAAATCCTTCAATTTTGGAGGAGCCTTGTGCACATGTGCAGGGCAAGAATCAAATTTCTGCATTTTCAAGTGTAACAATTTAACTGTTAAACTCTGACTCTCAGGTTTGGAAAGTTGAACCCCAGGCTTTCAGAAGTGCTGTTTGATCTTTGATGACTGTTGACAGAAAGATGAGTTGGTTTTTTTTCCATAATTATTTTCCTGAAGAGCAAATCTCAGTGCGGTATTAGAAGGGTTAAGGGGCCATCTGCTGGCAGCTCCAACAAATTGTGGAATTGCAGCAAAGCTAATAAAATTTCAATTACAAATTAATTATGTACAGTGCATTTAATTATCCATGGATTCAAACTGTCCATGGATAATTCAAATGGAGCACTTTCACGGGGGGATATCGAGTCTGCTATGGATCTGCCAACAATTTCAATTAGATGCCAATGGATTCTGGGTGTCTGGTCTGGATTTAAAAGAAGAAACTGCCAGGCCCCAACACAGTGTGTTGAACTGGGCTGTATTAATGTCTGTCAACACCAGAAAAGTCATGAAGTGGTTTGGGTTGGAAGGGACCTTAAAGCTCATCCAGTCTCACACCCCCTGCCATGGCAGGGACACCTTCCACTGTCCCAGGCCTCCAAGCCCTGCCCAGCCTGGCCTTGGACACTGCCAGGGATGGAACATCCACAGCTTCTCTGGGCAAAAAATACTGCAGGCCATTTTCTGCATTTAGCTCTTTGCCTCAAAACAGAGAACACAGGAAGTTCTCTCTTTAAGAGCCAAAATTGAGGTTATTCATTATATTTCCACTTAGTAGGGAAAGAAGAGGGGTGAAGAAGATGGAAGGGGTGACAACAGTGAGCATTCTGCTGTAAGAGTTAAAATGAATGTATAATCTGATTTCAAACTCCAGGCTGCACTTGAGGGAGGCTGCTCACCACAGAAAACATCTCCAAGCCAAATAGGAACATCTGCACCTCCCAGCCTGTGGTGACCCCACCAAAGGGACAGCAGGGACACAAGCAGAGTTCAGCCTTTGCCAACAGCTTCTGTAGGCTCTGTCACCTTCCCCCACTGATGTTTCCCTGTCACATCCCACTGCAGCACCGGGCACAGGCTCTGAACAGGCTCCCTAGGGATGGGCAAATGCAGATCAGTAGGACTGGCCTGCATTTTCCACAGGTGTCCCAGCCCTTGGCTGGCAGGGTATCCAGCAGAAATGCCCTGAGTGTCAGGCTGCTGCACAGCTCAGCTCAAGGAAAGCCACAGTCACCCTCTCTGCAGGCGTGGAGGTTTCAGAATGTGCCACACACTCTGGAAATGGATAAATAGGGGATACATGGATAAATAGGGGATACATGGATAAATAGGGGATACATGGATAAATAGGGGACACATGGATAAATAGGGGACACATGGACTAGCACCCAGCCTTAAAACAGCAGATATTGCTGGACAGCTTTAATCTGTCACTTTAGTCCAGCTTCTACCCATACACTCCTGGAATAAGTGTTACCCCTCAAGCTGTGCATGCAGCAAAACATTCCCATAACTGTCCAAGACCATACAGCAGTTCCTGAAAGATTTTTGTATTATCTTTTCTGAGGTGTTGTTTTTAGTTTTCAAGTCTTCATTATTAACACTCAATATTTGAGTTCCTGCCCTCCAGCAAAGGAAAAAGCTCAGGAAGGACATGGACCTGTTGGAGTGAGTCCAGAGGAGGCCACCAAGCTATCAGAGGGATGGAGCACCTCTCCTACAAGGAAAGGCTGAGAGCATTGGGATTGCTCAGCCTAGAAAAGAGAAGGCTTTGGGGTGACCTTAGAGCCCTTCCAGGGCCTGAAAGAGCTACAAAAAAGATGGAGAGAGAGATGATTTACAAGGGCTTGGAGTGACAGGACAAGGGGGAATGGTTTCCCACTGCCAGAGGGCAGGGTTAGATGGGATATTGGGAGGGAATTGTTCCCTGTGAGGGTGGGCAGGCCCTGGCACAGGTGCCCAGAGAAGCTGTGGCTTCCCCTGGAACTCTGGCAGTGTCCAAGGCCAGGTTGGATGAGGCTTGGAGCAGCCTGGGACAGTGGAAGGTGTCCCTGCCCATGACAGGGGTGGAATGGAATGGGAGGATCTCTAAGGTCCCTTCCAACCCAAATCATTCCAGGATTCTACAATGCAACTGCTCCAGACTTGGAGGTATCACTTGGCATGTTCTAGGACTGACTGGTCACCATAAATAAAAGTGTCACATGCTCAAGGTGGCACTGCTTCCACTTCACCCATCGCCAGCACAGCAAACAAACTGAACAGCCCTCATTTCCTGTCCTTTCCCCATCCCTTTCTCTGCACAGACACACACACACTCTTTAAAACACATCCACAAAAATCAACTGCAGTGCTGTGAGCAGCGATGCTCACAGCTTAATTCTTCCTGCCTGGCTGTCAATCAGACAGCAGCCTATGATGTACACAGCCCATGGATTTTGTAAGCTGCCTTCCTGGAAGCAGCAGTTTCAGCCAGGGGGAATTAAAGACAAGAAAAAGCAGGATAGAGAGATGCTCTCTCTCTCTCTTTACCATTGACTCCTCGAGCCTTCACTTTTGTTGCTGAGCAAACTCTGAGAGCCACTGCAAAGTGATTAAAATTTGGCAGCAGAACGTCTCAACCTCTGGAATGTCTCAACCTCTGGCGTTTCTATAGCAATGGGGAAGAGTGCAGGCCGTGGAAAAAGCCTGTAGCATTGCTGCCATCCTGCTGTGAAGCAGAGGTATCGTGCCTCCAACTCTGGAGCAGGAAAAGCCATTTGTGGACACCCCCTCTCCTTCAAATCTAATTCATTCTTGGGCTCACTGCAAATAAATGCTGGGGTTTCAACCAGAAGATTGATGAAGTATTTTGCTTAAAGATTAGTGCAACAGCCATGCCTTGCCTGTCTCCCCATCCAGAAAACCAGGGTGGGCTCCCAGCATCAGCCTAAAGCTGCTGTTGGACTAGAATTTTGCATTGAACACCAAATCCAGGCTTCCTTTTGTAGGAATGCAACAGAATTTGTGCTGAGAAATTAAAAGATAAGCAGACAAAATGGTACCATTTGGGGCAGGCTGTTAATGCTTCATTCCTCACTAGAAAGAGTTGGATTTGCCGAGGTGCTGAGCAGTGCTGAACAGTCCTGCAGATAAAAAATCAACCAGGCTAATTGAGCAGCTGAAATCTGGATTCAAAAGCACAGGGACAGGCTCCCAGCTATGAAACTGTGGCCGTTCTCATCAGCTCCTTGCCTTTCCCCCCCCTTTTCTCATAGGTGGGCAAGCAATTGCAGCCTTCAGTCGTGTGGATCGGAGACATAGAGAAAGTATTTTCCAAAGGGGCAGCGAAGGGAGAAGCAGAGGTGAGTCGCTCTTTATTTCAGTGCAGGTAATTTCTCCTGTTGCACTACATCCCACACAAAGGAACAAGTGTATTCCTTAGCTTAGCACATAGCACTATGACCAGACCTGCCAAAGCTTGCTTGATAATAGCTTGTCTCGCTAACTTTTTTTTTTTTTTAAGCTTTTAAGAGAGTCTTGTGACTTCTTAAGAGCCCTCAAGAGGTCACATTTCTCTCCTCCACCTATCCTTGCTTTATTTAAAAATAGCCCAGTAACTGCTCATCAGTGCACTGCAAAGTAAAAGGGAATAATGGAGAATTTCAAAATACCAGGCAAGAAGCTAAAAGTTGAGATGAGCTTAAATTGTTCAGCTCTATTAATTTGAGAAATTGGATGGAGCCAAAGTGAAAAATAAAGTAACAAGGATAAATTTCCACAGCAAAAACAAAGAGCCTGTGTTAAACAGTTATAATTACAGATTATTTTCTTTGGGCTCCCGGGAGTCATAATGGCACTGCTTCCATTCCTTCCTCTCCTGTGGAGCTTCCCCATTGGAAAGAAAATTAAAGCACTGTCCAATCGTCACAGCAACAAAACCACTGCAGCAGGGAGCAATTCACCCCAATTCCTCTTGCCTGCAAAATATTTTGCTTTTAGAGCTCTATGTGCAAAATTAAACCCTTTTTCTTCGATTCTCTGGGGGGTGGTCACAAGGCTGTATTTTGGAAAGGCCACACGAGGCAGCCCGACCTTGGGTGGGGCTGTTCCTTCTGCAGGGGCTGGGGGAGGTGATGGTGTGCAGTGATCGATGCCCTTAGTGGTCCCCACAATGAGAGGGAACATTTCTCTTGGGATCACACCTTGACAGAAAGTGCAGATGGGGATTAAAATTAAGATTAGGAGGCAAAGATGGCCTGGACTGCTCATGATCCTTGTCTGTTCAGCCAGCAGGGGGGAAGGATTTCTTGTCCTGCCCACCTCAGAGTGCAAGGTGCACCTCTGCCCTTTCCATCCCATCCCAAGACCTGCAGGCTTTTAACAAAAGGGCTCTTCACTTGGTGGGAGTCTATTGGCTCCAGCCTTGGAATCCCACACATCCCAAATTGTCCGCAGGTGGCAGTCTGGGGAGCCTTCCTTAGGAATGTTGGAATTTTGGAGAATCATAGAATGGTTTGGGCTGGAAGGACCTTAAAGCTCACCTTGTTCCACCTCCTGCCATGGGCAGGGACACCTTGCACTATCCCAGGCTGCTCCAAGCTCTATCCTAAAAGATGAGCTAAGCTCAGCCTTCAGAAGCCGAAGCAAGCGTCAGTCACTGTGCTCGTCCCAGGGTGACATTCCTGCCACCAGGACTGAGGAGGAGTCCTGAGATCATGCAGGAGCAAAACCATGAGCTGGCTGTGCCACCCTGGCCAGCAGCAGCCCCTGCCCAAAGGGGCCCTCAGCCCTGGGGCTAAAGACATGCTCAACTCATTATCTTGATCAAGCAATTAGCACACTTGGAAAAACGCATAGCATGACTATAGTGGAAAAAAAAGAATGATCCAACAAATGTATAGTGTTAAGAGAAGCTTATTTAGGAAAAAAAAAATCTCTACCCCAAAACTTGAGGGAAAGCTTATTGATTAACAGTAGTGACACCACTGCAATCTGGTTAGGCTTCTCCAGCCAATGCTCACTTGAACATTATCAAATACAGTTCTCCAATAAGAGGTGTTGATCAATACTCATCTGTTCTGTAAGTAGTACTTAAATATGTGTTACAAAGTCAAGTAGTAAATTACTGCAAAGACATGAACCCTGAGCTCCTAAAGCTTGTAGTCTCAGAACCTCGACAAGTCAGAAATCACAGCAAAAATTATGGAGTGTATTTTTCACACTTAGAGGAGTCAGAAAATCATAACCTCCAAGAGCTGGGAGGATTCCAAACCAGGTTACAGTGTTCTACCTGTCAAGGTTCATCAGGTGTGCAGGTCCCTGCAATATTTCTCCCTGAGCTGCAAATGAGGATTTCCTTCTTTAAATGAGTTGCTTCCTTCCTGCCTTTGAATAACCTGACCAGTAAATTCAGTAGTGAAAGGCACTGGCACAAACCCACAAAAACTTGAGCAGAAATCAAGCATTAACCTGATTTTGAGGAGGCAGATTCTTCCTGCTTGGGTTGATATCTCATCTGTTCGTACCAAATACAAGCAGAGCACTGCAAAGCCCCAAAATCCTGCTGCAGGCAGCAGGTACAGCTCCAGCTCATTAGCTCCGGGCTGTCAGCGTGGTTAACAACTCTTTCCTCCTCTCATTTCCACCTGCAGATGAACGCCAAGCGCCTGGCAAAGTTCCTGCCCCCGTTCCTCAGGGCAGTGAGAGCCAAGGACAGAGTGCTGCTCGTGGGGACCACCCGCAGGCCCTTCGATGCCAATCCGGGACCTTTCTGCAAAGTCTTCCAGAAAATCATTCTCCTTCCCAAGCCTGACTACCTTACAAGATTTGGCAAGTATTGCAAGGCATCCTCATGGTTATTCCTGCTGTTTAAAATCCATGTTCGTTGTCTAGTTGCCCTCAGAACTGAGCTTAAGCCTTGCCCCTGGTGCATCTCAAGTCCTGAAAATCCAGGTTTAATCAATACAGGCTACCCCAAATATCAAATGCTAAAAATGGAAGTTGGGAGAAGAGTTTAAAATATTGTTCAGCAGTGATTAACATTTTCCCATGAGTTTGGTGTGTACCAAGTTCAGCCTGAGCTGGTTTTCCCCCTGCATGAAGCACAAGATCCTCTTTCAGCACACATTTTCTGTGTTAAGCTTTTATTTTGTTACGTGGGGATTCTAAATTTCTGGTTCCAGTTTGCAATTCTGAATTTCCAGTTCCTGTATGCTGAAGAACACAACTTCTAGCCCTCTCCAAAACCAAACCATGTCTGAAGGACTGAATTTTCTCACTGCCAAATTCTACATTTTGTGCTTACAGCTCACAAGATAAATTGTAGAGGCATCCAAGATTTCCCATGTCTGGTCTAGCAAATGTCCACAAATTCATTGAGTATTCCATGTACTGACACTCAAAGCTTGTAAGGAAAGCAATGGCTTTTTTTTCTAGCCATGTAAATTGGTCTAATAAGTCAAACTTCTAACGTTTTGAGATTTTAAGCACCCTGAAGTCTGCAATAAACAGCAATAAAGGAAAGCACATTTGGCTCAGGGACCTTGTCACACAGGCACTCTTTGCCCTGTCCACCTTCTTACAAAACTCTTCCAAACACATTGTGCAGTCCATTTCCATCCTGCATCCCTCAGAAGCAGCCAAGGTACCGAGGTGATGCACATTTGGGCGAGCCCAAGACAGATTTTGGCTGCCTGGCACATTGTAAATCTCTCCCACATTCCATAATTTTCCTGGTGTGGATGGGAAATGGTCACCAAGCAAGGGAACATGTGTTTCGTGTTAGGTAACAGCTCTGAAAAATTGCTGAGAGATAAGGGGCATGAGTAAAGCCCAGAGAAAGGAGGTGAGAGCAGCTGAATTTAGCTGTGCTCACTTCTTGGGGTTGAGCTGTCACATTCTGGGAGTCTCACCACTCACTTGGAGTCCAAAAAAGGGCCAGTTCATGGGATTTCAACTGCACACTTAAGAATGCCCCCAAAAGTTAACTCGTGGCATTTTAAAGCAGATTAATTAAACTTGTAGCTTTAATCCTTTGGCGTTGCCCCATTTAAGAAATGCCTGGCTTGTTCCTCAGCTCCAACCTTCCCCAAAGTTCAATGGAAATAGGATCATTACCTCCCAATCCTGTCAATTTTCAGTGCCTGACACCCCGCTCCAGAAGGAAAGAAACTAGTTTTGACAGAAAAATAATGACATAGCAAATACTGGCAAGGCACAGTGCACAGCTACCTGTCTGCTGCAGCCCTCCCTCTGCTTACAGACCAGAGTATTCCAATCTGTGCTCAGTGGGAACAGTAAATATACAATGGAAATCATTAAACTGGAAGATTCACAATCCCATACTGATTTCTTGCCATTAATCACCCAGCAAGGCAGTGCCTTGTGTTACACACCTGCACCAGGAGCTGCAGCACACAATATATTACACTGGGCTTGCTCTTGTGTGCATCAATTCCTCTTTTATGAATTAGCGATTCAGCCAATATTTATTGAGCACAAGTGCAATTCAAGTGGAAGACCACAATTTGCTTGAGTGAAAAATGCAGTGCAGAGCTGTCAATAGTTATAGGCTCGAGCCCGTGGTATTGATGTTGCAATCCAAGGAAGAATAAGGCAGGTTTTCTCCAGCACCATCAACCTCCACCCAACATCTTCATGCTAAATCTAATTCAGGCACACCACACTCAAATATGTCTCATTCAAGAACTTTTTTAACCTCTTATCCATAACCCTATTTTTCTCAGTATTTCCATATAATGCTTTAAAGCAAAGCCTGAGGAGACAACATCAAAGTTTTCCTAAATTTCTCTGAAACAGATCCTTACTTAACATAAAATAAGCCAAAAGATTGGTATTATTCCTATTTTTGGAAGCAAAATCTCAGCCACTTCACAACCCCAAAGAAAACAGTCATGTCACACAGGTTCACAGCTAAAAGATACAACCAGATTCACCTTTTAAATAACAAGCAAAACCCCAATCACTGAACATTTGCACCTTGCAACACATGCCTGCATAGCTGGAAGTCTTTGGGACATGGAGTTCCCTCAGCAGCCCTCAGCTGAGCAGGAATAAGCTGTGATGAGGGTCACAGAAATTAAAAAAGGCTTTTAGTAAAGGAACCCTGCCCATCCAAAAGGGAACTGTGCAGGTTCTGTATGTGCACACAAGTGGTTCTTGCCATTTTCACACACATATCCACCCCATTTTCTGTGCCCTTACTGACTTGCTGAAAAGTACTGTCTAGTAGCCAAAAATTATCAGTGATGGTTTAAAAACATGCGTGCCTAAAGGCCTCTATGCTCCAAATCTGCAGATGAAAGAAAGCAAACAAAAAAAAAATTGAATCTTGGCAATAATAATAATAATAATAATAATAATAATAATAATAATAAATTATTATTATACTATTATAATAATATTATCTATTATATTATTATATATCACATATATTGATATATTATACATAATATACTAATAATTAATAATATAATATATATAATATAATTCTAATCATAATAATTCTCCTGCTTTCCCTGAATCCGTGTCTTTGTCTTTTGCATGCCCTACTGCTCAGCACTGTGGAAGCTCTCCATCCTGCAGAGAGGTGGAGTCCTCAGCAGGCTGGTGAACCTGAACTGCCTGGCGCAGGTGTCGGCTGGCTTCACGCAGGGCCACATCGTGGACGTGGTGCACACTGTGCTGAGCGAGCGGAGGCTGCTGCAGATGGACAGGAAGCCCCTGACATCTGCTGAGTTTGTCACTTCTCTGGCCAGACACGACCCAGTGTACAAAGAGGAGGAAGAAACATTTCGGGTAACTTGCAGGGCTCTATTGCCTTTTTACCATTCCCTGCCATAGCTGATGTAGAGAGCTGCTCGTTGTGCTGCTGGGTTGGCCCAGCTCTCACTGAATGGTGATTTAACAGCACCAAAACCCATCCAGCCCGTTTGGGGTGTGCCAAAGAAGGCCTTATTTTGGCAGCACAGCTGGCAGAGTGCTTTGGTGAAGCTGCTGCTGGTACCCAGCTCATGTTGGCAGAGTGGCCTCCACGTGCATGGATAAAACACTGAGGTGCCATTAATTCCATGCACTGCTCCTTTGCCTTCCAGAGCTGAGGTGTTCAGCGAGCCTGGCTATGTCATCTTGAGAAGGCAAAAATCCTGGGCATGCAGGGTTTACAGGTGTTCCACACAGGCATCAGGATCTAAGCCCTTCTCTTGAATAATTTCAAACATGAATTTCCTTAAAATTTTCAGTTCAGGCTTTAAAATAAATTAGTTTCTGCCTCAAGCTCTATCCCTCTTCTCTCCTTGCCCTCAGGGCTGTAAAATCCTGGGGGCAAAACTGAGAGCATTTGAGAGGTATTTTATTCACTGGCACAGGCGCCCAGAGAAGCTGTGGCTGCCCCTGGATCCCTGGCAGTGTCCAAGGCCAGGCTGGACAGGGCTTGGAGCAGCCTGGGACAGTGGGAGGTGTCCCTGCCCATGGAATGGGGGTGGAATGGGATGAGCTTTAATGTCCCTTCCAACCCAAACCAGGCCTGGTTTTGTGATTGTACATGTGCCTCAAATATCCACAGATCACCTTCAAGCCTAATAAATGTTAGAAAAATCCCTGAGCAGGGAACCCTGCTGAGCACCAAGGAGCTGCAGCCCACACCAGGCACTCCAAATGACACAGGACCATCTACTGCAGCCAGAAGATCCCAAAAGAGCTTTTTCCATCCCATACTGCCCCATAACTTCTGCTGCTTATGAACCCTCCACTTTTCCTTATTGTCCTGTTCCTCGAATCCCCCAGGCCCTCTCACCACGAACAGGATGCAGATTCTCACAACTTTCTCCGAGGCTTCTTCCACTGCTGACCTAATGATAGTGCATATTTCTCCCAGCTCTGCTGAGTACTTCCCAATTTCCATTTAGAGCCATTTGGCTCGCTCAACACAGGCAGCATTTGTGATATTTGGCAAATTACTCCTTTTTTTTTCCTCATGCTTCCTAGCTAAACCAATATCTCTCCTCAGGGAAAGGCTAATGGTTCAGTGTTACAGCGAAGGGAAAAAAAATACTCCATCATTCCCTGCTCCAAGTAGTAATCCATTTGTACCCTGAAACATGAGTGCAAGTATTTAGCGTCAATTTAACTTGAAAATATTATCCCAGTTACTACAAATGTGCCTGTTTTGTACAGCTCAGAGTGTGCAGGCAGCACTTCATTTGGAACATGGCTCAAATGATCCTGTCCTCAGCATCCCACGGCAATCATCTCCTTCCATTAATTACAGCCCTTAAGAAAGTATTTCCTTTTATCTGTTGGAATTTTGTTTCCCTTAAATGCCATGGAGCCTTGCTGCAGCACCTGTAATATGGCACAGGGGAAGAGGATTGTCAAAATGGCCTCGTGCATTAATTAACTCCAGAATCCTCATCCCTCCTCACACAGAAGCCCCTCTTCCCAAGCTTCTAATAATTGCCATTTCTGGACCTTTCCCCTTGCTGTGCTCTGTCCCTTGTGGAAGTGGGGCGGCTAAGACACTGCATTCAAAGTGAAGATTAGCCCCGTGATGAATCTTTGATTGTTCTTCCCCGAGAGCATGAATCTCCCAGTCTGACATTTATATTCTGCCAGTGTTCCAAAATGAATATAAATAATGCAAAATTTGTGACAATGTGATTTCTCCATTCCATTTACTCAAATTTCTGCCCCAATTACACATCCACGTTTTTTTGAAATTATAAATTAGTGCACCAGGGTGGTTGATACAATTCCTTACACAGAAAGGATTTCTGGTGAGGCAAAGTCAGCTAACCACTCTAGTTCTGCCTGGCAGTGACTGGACGAAAATCATGGAACGGTTTGGGTTGGAAGGGACCTTAAAACTCTTCTTGTTCCACCCCATTCCATGGGCAGGGACACCTTCCACTATCCCAGGTTGCTCCAAGCCTCATCCAACCTGGCCTTGAACACTTCCAGGGATGGGGCAGCCACAGAAATACATAGGAAGAGCCATTCCAAAGCCTGTGGACATCATCCCTCCAAAAACCAAACATTTTAACTGTGATCAGTCACCTGCTGCCACTAACTTCCATCCCCAGTTCAGATGCTGGTGACAAATAGACATTTATTTCAGCCATGTCTGAGGAGCTGGCTTCATTCATCTCATCTAAGAGTTACACCCCTTAAAGGGTCAAAAAGTTACTTTTGTGCAGTGAAATATTTGCACAAAGGATTGGGAAGGGAAAAGGAAGAGACATCCCAAGTCTCTTGGCATCTCCTGCCAATGCCTCGGAGTCCTTTGCCAATGAGATGATCACCCCACAAACAGCACTTTCCACACCACCAAGCTCCCAGAAAGCTGCTGGCAAGATTTTCCCATTTTCTCCACCTCCCTTTTAAGGTCTGGAGGGTGGTACACCCAAGACACAAAACTGAGAGGAAAATAAAATCTCTGTGGCCTTGAGGTGTCTCACCCAGGGCTGGAGACATCACTGTGCTCTCATGGCTTCCCACAGCTCCTGCCAGGGAAGGCAATTCCTGCAGGAGCCAAAACTCACAATCTCCACCTCATCCCTCTTATCCCCCTCGTGGGAAGGACCAGAAACTGCAACACAGCCTGTCCCAGCTCTGTTGAGGAATAGTTTGGCCTGGGACTAAGCAAAACTCAACTGAGAGCCCTGTGGTTCCTCCCAGCACCATCCATGCCCTGCCTAGATGGGGATACACAGGAGGCTGGAGGATCAGTGGGGTTTTGATCTGTGGGGTTTTGGAGGAGAGGTGCTCAGCTAATTCAGATAATTAGAGCAGAATTGCAGTGCCCAGCAGCCAGCTGGACATCTGACCCCTGTCAGCATCCTGCTGATGATATTTACCTGCAGGACAATCTGCCTGCCAGCCCTTCCTGAGCCCCAGAAGCTCTTGAAAAGCTGACCCCAAGAAGGTCTATCTGGGGCCAGGAGAGGAACATGTTGAATTTCTCTTCCCTGTACCCTTCCAATACCTCTAGTCCCAGCTTCTCTTCCTGTAACACATACTGGGCAACTGGACAAGGCAAATTCCTGGGGCATGCCTGACCAGGCTCAAGCTGGAGGCAGCATTTGGGATGGATCAGATGGACAAGGCAGATTTTACAGGATGCCACACTGGAAGGGAGGTTGAAGATGACATGGGCAGAGGAGGCAGAGTTGTGGCTTTAAATAGTGGCCCATGGTCAAGAAGGAAGGAATTTGATCAATAATATCAATACCTAGTAGCATTTTAGTCTCTGGTTTAGGCAGGACTTCGTTGGGAAAGGGGAAGGAGTAATTCCTACACAATACTGACTTTAAAGCATCAAATCTCCTTCACTTCCCATTATTCTCACAGGGCCTGGAGCTGCCTCCCTGACATCAGAGCCCAGGAGCTGGGCAAGTCTGCAGAGCAGCTCCACCAAAATCATTTACAAGTCACAAGCCTGTGAACAGGCATCTGAAAGCAATAAACAGCTTCTTAATGTTCGGGGTTTGTTTTGCTTCCTAAGCTCCCTCATTGAAATCAAAACTGTCTGGATCGATTTGCGGAGGCACGAGAAGGGGATGATTTGTCTGTTGCCAAGTCTGGAGCTGAGGGAGCTCTGACAAGAGCTATATTCTCTGGAAATAGGGTTGATCGTGGAATTTAACATTTCCATAACTATAGCAACACAAATGGCCCAGCTAAGTATTGCTGTTAATGAGACTCAGCTCGATCAATTGCTGCACTTCTTGGTATAATCATGTTCTCCAGAGATCTGAGGGTTTCATTTTGGCTTCTCCACAAGCCAGCTTGGATTTTAAGAGGTTTGGGTTTTTTAAAGAATGCTCCATCACAGTAGTAAAATGTTTAAGTGGTCTGTCTTGCCTTTTCTTTTTTTTTTTTTAATTTTATTAAAACATACGAATGCTTTTTGATTCTGCAGGCCTGGTATGCCAAGACCCCAATAGGGAGAGCATGGATCGTAGCACAGGCAGCAAAGGAAGAAGCAAAACAAAAAGCAAAGAAAACACAAGGGAAAAAGTAACTTCCTCAAGGATTTTTCACCTGGCAACACCAGTCACAGCTCTACTTCACTGGGAAGGAACGGCAGATTAATGCTCCTCAAGTAATAGGAATTCCAGGAAAGAGAATTCCTCTCTGAATGAATTTTTAAAAGTTTAAAAAAAAAAAAAAAAAAAAAAAAACAGATGAGATGTAACATGTAGCTCTCAGAGGATAAAGAGTTAACGAGCACTGACTTGCTCAAGCATTATTTATTCTAAGAGATTTTAGGGGGCAGAAGGGTTCATTACTCAGGCCTGTAACATGCCATCAACTTTTAGGCCATACTCATTTATTTCGGCAAGTAACTCTCCTTAAAAATTGATGTCACTTTAATGCCTTTCATTACTTTAATATCCTATATGCTTTATAAAACTAACTGCTTTATATATCTGTGGGTCTAAAGCGTTACAGTCCTCAATAAAACTATTACAGCTATAAAGACTGCTTTTTAATTGGGATGGATTAGGAGGCACTTTGTGCACTCCACCACAAGCTGAATATTTACACAGCTGCAGGAGGAGCAGCACGTGCACCTTTTGAGGCCTTAGACAAATTCATGTAGGTGGGTTTTACAGAAAAAAGCAAATTTTTCACAGGTGCTCATTTGGGTGCATGTCCACCAAAATCTAGTTTTAATCTATTTTGCCATAGAAGATAATGCCTAATTGGTTTGTTTGCGCAAATAGCAATGTATTTGTTGCTTAATGCAGCTTGTTTGCTCACAAATCAGCAATCTGGGGGGCAAAGGATTTATAAACAGAGCTTAGAACGAACACCCTAAAGCTCTGGGACATCCTACAGGACACTGATGGAGCCAGCACCACCTTCGTGTCAGGCACAGGATCACATTCACCAGGGTATTCTATAAGTTGGAGCCACAACCACCTGTTTTTCCCTCTGACCACAGAATTCCTGGGTGGATTTGACAAGAGGTAACTGAAATACCTGAAATACCAGGCCCACCATGCCCAGGAAGTTGAGGGACTCTCTCTGTATCAACAAGCTGGGAAGGAGATGGTATTGAGCCTTTCCTGCCCCTAAGAGGAAGCCAAATGGAAAAAGACCCTCCTGGGAACAGGAATGCCTGAGAAAAAAGGCCTGGGAGCATTCCTGCAAGTAACTAACTGCACAGAAAATTATTCATATCGTTGTGCACAGTGGAGGGAACTGGATGGGTCTGGTTAATAAAGGGAATTTTCTCCCTGTGGGCTATTGCAGCACTTAGGATAGAGCCACCCCAGTCTGGGATTTTTGTGCTCCTGTCTGGCTGTATTTTGCTGTCTGGCACAGCGCTCCCTGTGATTTCACCCTTCCACCTGCAGCCCTGCCAAGGAGATGCAAGCAGTAAGAGAGGAGATGTTTGAACATCTGCCCTGTGCAACCCCTCAGGACATTCCTGATGGACCCCAGTCCTTCCCCAGCTCTCCCAGCAGAAATTCAGGCTGCAGGAGTCTCCACATGACCGATCCCGTGAGCTGCCAGCCCCTGGGTTCAATCCATTGCAACAGTGCAGCTCCAGACTTTGGCTTTCCTGCCCTTATTTCCTGCTGGCTCCCACAGACTTGGCAGCACACCCCAGTTTTATCAAACAGAGTCCTTTCAAATGTCATCCCTGGGGAGAAAAGCCAGGCTCTCCAAAGAGGTGCCAGGGTTTGTGCTGAAAAACTTCATCTCTGCTCTCATCCGCGAGGAAACTAATTTGGATAATTCCACCCTCAATCTTGCCGACAGTGGAGTCCTCCTCTCCACAACAGGTTTGACAGCACAGCGTGATGTGATGAAAGGACCACATTTCGGGAGGATGTAAGCAAGCCCATTAACTCATATTTCAGCAGCTTCAGTGCAATCTCAATAGCAAAGTAAAAGCCCCTGACTGGCAACATCCATCTCTGACTCCAAGCCGGCGGAGGAAGGATGCTGAACCTTTCACCAGGGTGAAACCTGCAGGTTTTCTCCACTCCTCACCAGTTCATGGGGGGAAAAAATCTGAGCAGTTTATCCTTTAGGTGTAGCTGCAGTGGTGGCTGCTTGCAGTGCAAAGTGCATTTCTGTGTGTGGGGATCTGGAAGCCACGGGGGCTTTAACTGCACACAGCTCTGTGGGCACAGGAGGTGACAAAGTGCTGAAGTGTCCCAGGCCAAGTTGGACAGGGCTTGGAGCAACCTGGGATAGTGGAAAGTGTCCCTGCCCATGGCACAGGGTGGAACAGGGTGAGATTTAATGTCCCTTCCACCCAAAGCATCCCATAAAGCAGAAAACCTCTGCCCTGCGTGGCTGCCAAGCCCTTGCCCTCCTCAGGAGAGTCCTCTGGTGGGGATGGGGAGGGCAGAATGAGGAGCAATTTTAATGCTGTTTTTGATTACTATTACAGAAAAATGAATGAGGCAGTGCATCGAGCAGAGCCAACCCAGAGTAATTTCAGTGTCAGTGGCTGAATGAGTCAATGAAATGGCCCTGGCTGGACCTCCAACACCCTTCCCCTGGGAGGCTCTCCCAGCCACACCTCCAGAGATGCTCCTCCAACATCTCCACCCGGAGACCTTTCACAGAAAGGGATAAAACAGGAGATGGTGGCTTTGCTAAGCCCAGCACAATTGCACTCTGCTCTCCAGCCACAGCATTCCCAAAATCCGATGGAGGAGGAATATCCTGCCTCCTCCACCCAGCCAGAGGTGAGTTCTGAGGGACAGCAAAGGGTTGCTTTGCCTTCTGGTGTGGAGGTGGGAGGCAATCCAGCTGCACCAGCAAAGCTGAGAGGAGAAGCTGTCATGCTCATTTATATATGTAAGTGATCTAGAGAATTATCAGCTAAATTATTTAAATGTCCCATTACTATTAAATTACTGGGCATTCATTGTAAGAACAGTCATAATACAGTAACTAATTTGGTATTAATGTGAATGTCAGCGTTTCATTGCAGTTATTTTGTACTTCATCATCAGATAATTTACCAATAAATTAATTGGCTTAATTGCTTCCTGCAAACCTAGGAGAACTACATATGACATGACTTTTATAAAAGTCTTCATGCTCACTCCCCCATCCTCCTGTTTGAACCACACCAGGCAGGAACCCCTCTTTGGAACACCTGGAAGGAGCAGAAGTAAAGACTTGGCATATCCCTGCCCTGGGCATTTTGATGTGCTTTAAATACAGCCCCCTTGGAACAGGACAGGACAAGGGGGAATGGCCTCCCGCTGCCAGAGGGCAGGGTTAGATGGGATATTGGGAAGGAATTCCTCCCTGTGAGGGTGGGCAGGTGGCCAGAGAAGCTGTGTCTGTCTCTGGATCCCTGGCAGTGTCCAAGGCCAATTTGGATGATCTCTGGATAACCTGCGATAGCAGAAGGTGTCCCAGCCCGTGGCAGGGTTGGAAATGGATGAGCATGAGCTGTTCTGCCTGCTCAGCTGTACCAATGCAGAGATGGGACTATTGGGATCACCCCTGCCTGCAAGCTGACTGCTCCGGCACCAGGGTGTCACCACCAGCACTACAACTCTCTGGCAACCACAGCGAGCCTCCCAGAGCTCCCACCCTCCTCTCCCCCAAGAGCTTAGGAAAAGTTTTCTGCTGTCTTCTTCCTCAGGAGATGGGGGGAAACTCTCCATGGAGAGCACAGTGGGTGAGGACAGCTCTTTCCTGGTGTTTCTTGCTTTTACAGCAGTGAAGAGGCTCTTTTGCAGAGCGCTGGGAACAGCTTGCAGCAGGCTCCTGCTCCTGCTCCACCAGGGAGGGATCAAAGGGACTGCAAAGCGCTCGATCTTTATCGATGCTGATTTTCCTGCTCCTGTGCAGTCTGCATCCTGCCAGGTGGGCACAGGGACCAGCTCCAGGTGGGAACAACCCCCGGAACACATCACACCCTCACTGAGACAGCTCCCGACCGCACGGCACCTGTGGCAGCCCATTATTTGACTTGCCGTCAGAATTAAAAAACAAGCCGACATTTCTCAGCAAAACCCCCCAAATCCGGTAACACAAAGTGAAGCTGACTGTTCTATTAACTCCCATCCTGCATCAGCAATTTTCTAAAGTGTGGAAACATTATAATTGACTTTTCTGCTAGTAGCAAAATGTCATTTTTCCTTAATACTCCCCAAGTCAGTAACGCATTTCAAAAGCCTCCGATGCCACTACCACAACAGGACTTACAAATTAGCACATTTTTAGCTTTTCATTAAACACAATACCAAAAAAAATAAAAAAGAAAGGGAAAAGTCTTCTCGTATTAGGGTTTCTCTCCTCATTATTGAAAGTACTGCGACTTTGGAACTTCTCGCAGCAAATTATAATGCACTCAGCCTGGGGCCATTGTAAATCAGGGCTTCAAAAAAGGTGTCATGTAGTCGGGCCCTCTTCAAGCACTGAAAATATCGGAGTCTATTTGAAAACGCCTTCTGTAGTCTCTCACTAGCCTTGCAAATCAGCACAGCACTGGGAAGAGCTGCCTTTTATTTTTTTTTTTTTTTTGCCTCGTGGCATCAAGCCATTTCTATTCCAACCAGAAAAGGAGGATTATTTCGTGCTGGGATTTCAAATTAAAAAAAAAAAAAAAAGAAAAAAAAATTTAAAACCTACACCTAAGATAACAAGCTTCATAAAATCCCCAAATCGTTTGGGGCTCTCGTTACGGTTTGGACAGTGCCCGTGGGGATGCTGCCCACAAGGAGAGGAGATCTCTCCATCCCTCCTGGGATGCCCCCAGCCGGTGATGGCTTCCAGGGACCACCACTAAAACCTGGTACAAGCACAGGCACGGTGCCCACACAGCTCTGGCTCATTCCCAACTCCACGATAAAAGGACACTGTGGAAGTGGAGCTGATTTTTTGCTGAGCAAACCAGCCCCAGCTGCTTTTTGGCTGCCACTGCCTCCTGCAAAAGCACCAAACGAGCCTCAGCTGTGACAGTCCTGGGCTGGGATCCCCTTTCCGGCACAGGGGAATGTCCTAGCACGGGAGAGGCTCCTGTCCCACCCCAAACCCCCAAGCCTGGTGTCATCCTAGGGCAGGGCTCTGCTCCCACCTGCCCAGCAGCCTAAAAGCCAGAGGATGGAAATGCAAACTCCACACCCCTTTCCCAGTTTCCGAGTCCTCTAGAAAATTACTTATCCTGTCCCTAATCTCCTCTGCACGTGTCCAAACAAAACCACACTGCTTCCGACAGGTCACACTCGCCTCCCCTTGGAAGTTTTGCTGCTTTAAGTTGCCCACATTAGCAAGAAAATCATCATTGACAAGGCAACTAAATGTTACCGAAGCAAAGGGGCAGAGAAGCCCAAAATTAGGCTATTCCCTTCTCACAAGGGCAGCTCCAAACCAGCATTTCCTAATGACATTTTCCAATTTCCTTGCTTTAGGATTTGCACTGCTTCAATTTCCCCAGCCAGGAAAAGGGAGCCAGGATTAATGCAAACGTAGGAAGGGGTGAAGGGAATCACGGCACGGGCAAGGGCAGAGTCAGAGCACAAAACAATCCAAGGAACTGCACCAAGGAGAGCCTGGAGAACAGAGCCAGGACCCAGCAACATGGAAAAACAACTCAGGGAACTTACCTTCTTGTCCTTGAAGGGCCACAGCTTCTGCATGGATATCATTGGTCTGTGGTTAGCAGGAAAGAAAAGACTCCCAGTGCTGCTTTGGGCACCAGAAACCACCCCACTCCTTCAGCCAGCTAACAAAAATGGTGGAGTTCTCCCTTCAAAGCTTTATCCACTCAGTGGATCACCTGCAGATGGGAAACCAAATCACCTGCTGCCCTCACAGCAGGAGAAGCTCTTTGGCTGCTGATGTGGCAAGGATGGACATTCCCACCCCAGGCAATCATTATGTGTCCCAGCTCCTAGGACTGAGCCGTGACAAGGAGAAGCCACCGTGCCTGCCCACCAGTGGAGGGGACTTTGCCTTTTTAAGTAAACATAACTCAAGATCGATCTCCAGGGAAAAAAAAAATGTAGAGGGGAAAGAGAATGGGCTGAAACAAGTGGAAGAAAACATCAAGAAAGACTATTTGGAGAGCGAGGAAAATCATCAGCCACTGAGACCGGACAGGGCATATGGGATAAACTCTAGTGAAAGCCTGAGGAGAGCTTAAGGCCTGGGTGCAATCCTGATTTACCTCAGGAGTAACTGGGGCAGTGAATAGGCTGGGAGATGAGCAGGAGATGGGATTCATGCAAACGAGCCATTAGCACCATTCGGCACAAAGTTTGGAAGTTACACCCGTAATTACTCTAATTACTCACACGTGCATTCACACGGCTCCATCCTAAACACCACTCAGCTCCCAAAAAGCCTTTCAGGGAAACGCTCAAATGCATCAGGCCCGCCTGAAATTTGGGGATTTTGGAGTCTGATGGAAGCCTGTGGCCCCCACAGCATCCCTGACGTGGGGAGCAGCCCCTCCTCTCCCACTAGGGTGGGTTGGAGGGTCACGGCTGTGGACACACATGGTCCCAAACCTTCCTAATCCTTCCAGGGTCTGTTTCTGGCCCACACAGAGCCCTAAAGCTCACTGCTCCATATCCAGAGCGGGTTGAGCTCGGGGAGGGCAGGCGGTGGCAGTGGGGACAAGGTGCTGACAGGTCCCTGCCGTGACGGATGGCCCCAGCCCCGGCTGCTCTTCCCAGCACACACCAACCTGTAATTTGCAGCCCCTACCCCACAGGTGATGGGAAGAGTGGGCAGGAACGGGGCAGGAAACCAGGTGGTTCCCTCCTGAAGCACAGCTGCTCCCAGGAGAGGTCAGAGCGGTAATGAGCTGGGCCAAGGCCCCACTAATTAACACTGACAGGCCAAGGTCTGATGTGTCCAGTGGTGAGGAATAAATCAATCCTCCAGAAATGGGTGTGGGCAGCAAGGGATGGTTGGGTTTGTTCCTCTGCATCCCAGAGGGCAGGCAATTATCTCCATAACTCTCCAGGTAGGGTGTGCTTGGGAAACACATCCTCCCATCCATAAATAACTTCCACAAGTACCTTGCACTTTCAGGTGTCAAAAACTAATTGTGCTCGGGAGCAAAACGGCTCTGGGTGACATGAAACGAAGGTGAGGGCTTGTTGGAGCTGGTGGTGCCATCCAGCTCCTCTGTTTCTACCTCCCATAGCGATGACAGTGGTGGAATTCCAGCTAAGGAATGGGGTGAATCTGCTCCACATTCCAAGAGTGGGGGGAAAGGACTGGGATTTAGTGCTGGAGTGCCCCTGTAATCATTTTATCACTCTATAGTCATTGCTAAGGCCCTTTTTAGGTGGCAGTCTGTGAGTGGTGATGGTGACATGTGGCGTGTCCCATCCCAGGAGGGGATCTTGCATCACGGACCCTACAAGGGGCCTCTAATCCTGAGACACGTGATGGAGGGTCATTCTGAGCTGGTTTTCCAGCCTGGCACCCAGGGTGACATTCCACGGGCACATAACTCAGGGGTTAAATAACTGGGAGGGCTCCCCTTCACCTCTAAAAGAGGAGGTGCCCCAGGACTGAATACCCAGGGGATAATTAACACAGCTGCGGCTCTTCAGCAGGGACGTGGAGAGCAGGGAAACCTTGAAATTTTGCTTAAGCTAAGAGCTAATTTTTTTAAATTCCTATAATTGATGGGGGAAGAAAGGAAAATAGTGCCCTTATAACTGGAGTTTGGGAGTTTTTTATTGAATTACTTACAGCTGACAAAGATGGGCCACTATAAACTAACTGTAGCACAGGACCTTTCCATATTATACAGAGCTGCTAAAGGGAAATGCTTAAATATTATCTAATTTCCAATGAAAACTGGACAAAATCAATGCAGCCTCGGGATGAGTTTATATTTCACTGGGTAGCAGCTTTCTAAAGAAGAGCTGAACAGCAGCAGCATCTGTAAAGGTATTTTGGGGGGTTTCAAGGCATGACCCCCTCCCCAGGCACAGGGACAGGCACAGGGACGTGTGTGTTGGCAGGGGCTCATCCCGAGTGCGGCCCAGCCACATAACTGGGCAGTGCTGTCACAGGGAGAGCTGCAAATATAAACGTGGGGACGTGCCGGGGACAGGCTGGCTCTTTGCGAGGTGGCACCTGGCTCTGCGAGAGGGAACTGAGCCTCACACCTCACCCTGCCCGGACAGGGATGGTGATCCAGGGGGGATGAGTGACTGTCACCCGCAGGAGCCACCCTCGCATCGCTCCAAGGTAGGTTTGGGCTGCTGGCCCTCGGGCTCCTGCACCGTGCTGGAAATCTCCCTGGAAAAATAGTAATAATGCTGGTAATAATGCCATTTCTGCTGCCTCGTGGGTTTTTGGAGCCAGTCTGAGATCCCCCCGGAGTGATGACTGAGTTATGTGATGGCTGAACTTGGGGACGAGCTCACTCTAAACTCTTTTGCTGCTGGGTGCTGTGCTCCTGCCCGTGCCAGGAATGAGTTTTCCCAATAATGGGAAGCTGGAGCAGGCAATTGAAGGCTTTATTAATAGACACCCTCGATCTGGGGAAGGGAAGTGCCTAATGCTCTGCTCAATGAGGTGTGCTCTGCTAACAGTCGGGCGCGCGGAGAAGGTGAAGGTGCTCCCTCCTGTTGCTAATGCTCACCCTCACCCCTTTTTGGGGCTCTGCTCCGTGCAGGGGCATCCCTGCTGGAGAAAGGACGATCCCAGGTTTATTTTTTGCAGGATCAAGCCCTCGGGGACCACAGAAGGCCCTGCAGCACAGCAGTGGCAGAGGAGGGTGGGGTTTCCTCGGCCGTCCAAACTCTCTGCCCGAAGGCAACAAGTGCTCTACGAGCACTTGAAGCATCCTCATTTTCCTTCTAAACCCCATCAGGGTTCTCCCACCGCTCCCAGGGTGTTCCACAGTTGTCCTGGCTCCTCTCTGCAGTAAATCCCACATTCCCCTCAAACCCACAGCAAATTCCCCCCATCCCAACATCACTCTCCGCTCCTGGCCGGTAACAGCACTTGGCTTGGTTGGCAGGAGCTCAGACTGGGGTTTTGTGTGCCAGGGGGACCTTTTTTCCTTTCCTCTTGCTGTTCCAGGCTATTTTTAACCCCTTCCCTGAGCCATGAGTTAATCCTGACCCGACTGGAGTGTTTATATGCCAATAGCTGCTGACTGGGAAGGGTATTCCAACACACTCTCAAGGGCGATTGAGTGCCAGATGCACACAAACACACCCTCCACAACAAAATTAGCCCAGGTCTGACCCAGAAGGTCTGGGCTCACTGCTAAATTTACCCAGGGAGGTAATCCCTGCCCTGGGAAGGTGATCCCTTCGGCGTGAGCACGGACACGTGAAGGCAGGATTCCTCCACGTCACCACGGAAATATTGCAGGGCTGCTAATGAGAGGAGAGGAAAAGCGAGCAGGGCTCTGGGAACACGACCCAGGGCAAGCTCCTGAGGGAAATGATCCCTGTGTGGGCCACTCCCTGCATCTCCAGACCTTCTCCTGTGCTCCAGGGGATAAGGAGGATGTTTTTCATAGCAGAGCAATGCTTGGAGAAGGTGGTTCAGTCAATACCAGAGAGGGCAATGGGCACAGAAAGGCTGTGTGGAGCAGAACAGCAATGAGTGGTAAAAGCAGAGAGAAAAATGAGAGGGTTTGGAGGCTCCAGACCAACCCAGAGGCTCTGGGGTTTGGAGGCTCCAGACCAACCCGCAGGCTCTGGGCAGCCAGAAAGGTCCCAAACCTCTCTCCCAGCCTCACGCTGACTCCTCAGAGGGAACCATGCACATTCCATCTCTGGTTTAACACCTCAAAATCAGCTTTGATGGGGTTCATCCCCCAGAGAGGTGGGTGGGAGCACTGGGAAGGGCAGGCTTTGTCACCCAGAGCCTCCGAGCCATGAGATGCCAGGCTCTGTTCTTGTCCCCACCGTGGATTTCTCCGTGACCGTGAGGAAAGGATCCTGGGGACAGCAGGAACAGGGAAAGCTCTGCTGGCATCCGGTGGCAGGAGGCTCTGGCTGCTCTCTCTCTGCTATACAAGGCACTGGCTGTGAGAGCAGCACCCCTGGCAGAGCCCCAGGAGGATTTGTACCCTGCTGGCCTTGGCATCTCTGTGGGGACATCCCAACGTTCCAGGCTGGGCCAGTAACACGTAGCCAAGATTTCTCCAGAGAGCAGCAAGGCTGGAATCTCATAGGAGCATCTTAATGAACAAAAACCCAAAAACCCCAACCCCCGCCACCCCCCGCAAAAGACCAAACTCAGAAACCCCCCAAAAAAACAACAACAACAAAAAAAACCACACAAAACAAAACAAAAAATCCCCCAAAACCAAAAACAAACAAAAACAAAAACTTCTTTTTTAAAAAGCCACCAAAAAAAACCCCAAAAAACAATCAAAAACCCCCCAAAAATAAAAACAAAACAACCCCCCCCAAAAAAAGAAAAGCCCACCAAAAAACCCAACCAAATGACAAAAAAAAATACAAAGAAAAAAACAAACAAACAAAAAACCAACCAAGCAAAAAAAAAATCAACATCCCAGAGCTCAGAGAACACAAATAAGTTTAGATGAAGATGGACATTGAACAGTTAATTAAACTTCCTTTTTTTTTCCTTTCCAAAACACCAGGTACCGTTTCCCTCCCAGCCTAACCACCCCTGTCCCGAGTTGGAACCTGCAAATAAACCATCGCTTTAATCCGAGAGGTGCTGCTGCAGCACGGCCTGGTGACCGCCTGACCCTCACTGTCCCCCTGACCCTCACTGTCCCCCTGACCCTCACTGTCCCCCTGACCCTCACTGCCCCCGTGCCCATCGTGTCCAGCCCCTCTGCAGTTATAAATACGCCACAATAGAGCCTGGGCTGGATTATAATTAGACAATGAGCCAAGAGGATGGAGACAATGGACTATAAAAGCCTGGCTGTCCCCCCAGGCAGGAGCTGCACTCCAGGAAGCACTGGGATGAGCGAGTTGCCAGGAGCTGGGACAGGAAGGCTGAGGATCTCCTCCAAGTTGGATTTGGAGCACCCTTCAGCCTCTGGTGCTCCCATCGCCAGGTTTTACACAGCCCTGGTCACCGGAGACCTGAGGAGCCTCCGGGTCCTGACTGAGAGATACCATCAGGATGTCAACCTGGTTTTTGAGATCAGTAAAGACGAGCTGGAGTGGCAGGTGAAAAGCCAAGCCTCTTATGGACTCTCAGGTACTTTTCCTTTAAGGGCCAAGCCAGGAAAATAAAATAAATGGGAATTTACTAACCTTAAAGAGGAGAGATGCAGTGCATTTAGATGCCTTAAATGCTCCCGAGGTGAATGGTTTAAGTTAGCCCACAGTTCTGGCCATAAATATTCATCACTTTTCATATTTTCTTTTCTTCTGCACATACTAACCTGTCAGAAGCGTAAAATCTGTGCATCCACATGATTTTTTCAGGTTGGGATTAGACACCCTGCAGCTTGGGAATGCTTTCCAGAGGGTTCACAGCCCAGATTCCTCATGGCCCCATCTGGGAGGGATGAGGTGCGCTCAGGATGGTGGTACCTGGTGATGAGCTGATCCTGAGCTGATGCTCCCCATGGTCCCAGGTGCTCAGCAGATGGTCTGAGATGGTCCTGGAGCTGCTGGGGAATGCAATTCTCAGCAATTCCCCACTCTGGCTGAGCCCAAGCCCAGCACATCCCATGCCCAGCCCTTCACTGCCCTCCCAACACGTTCCCACCTGGCCTGGGTGCCTTCATTCCCAGCAGAGATAGCTCTCCCCTCCCTGGGGACTTCAGGAGCTGCCTTTTAGCTCCTGCCAGCGTCTCACACCCAGGATTGTGTACCCAGAGCTTGCCCACATGATATCCCGCTCCTGGATGGGCACACCCTGAGTGAGTTCTGCCTCCCCTCTTGCCACCTGCGGTCAGAGCCCCTCTGGCCCACCTAGAGCTGGCAGAGAGCAAGGGCAAAGCAGTGTCTGGAGCTGGCTCACCCTCGGGGCTGGCGGGCAGGGGTGGCAGTGCAGGGGCTCAGGGATTCCCTCCTCCCGCAGGGCTGTGGGCGCTGGAGGAGAGGCAGGAGCTGAGCACGCCGCTGTGCCTCGCCGCCCGCCACGGCCACCCCGACTGCCTGCACCACCTCCTGCGCCGCGGGGCCGACCCCAACCTGGCCCCGGGGGGACAGGGACCCCTGCACGAGGCCTGCCGGGGGGCGCACAGCCACTGCGTGGAGCTGCTGCTGGAGTACAGAGCTGACCCCAACCTGCTGAGCCACGAGGGGACGGCCCCGCTGCACCTCTGCACCAGCCAGGACTCCCTGGGGTAAGGAGAGGGGTCCTGTCGGCATTCCCTGCTGCTGCTGCCGTCCCTGGAAGTGTCCCAGGCTGGGTGGGATGGGGCTTGGAGCACCCTGGGATAGTGGAAGGTGTCCCTATGGGCGTTGGGGTCCCCTCTAACCCAAACCATTCTGGGATTCCTTGATAACCTCACTGTGCACAGGAGTTTCACCTGTGGGAAGCAAAAACAGATGCAAGGCTCCCACATCTCCCAGCTGCCACAAAATGTCCTTTTAAAAGGACATTTGGGCTGCACAGCCCAAATCTTCCTCCCATGGACAGGAGCAACCCAGCCCCAGCTTTTCCTTCCTCCTCTTTCCTGACTACTTCTCCTAAAATCAATGTCTTCCAGCCCAGATCCAGCACCCTTCCCCCCGGGAGATGCTCAGGATGGCTCTGTGGGATGTGGAACAATCCTCCACGCCCTCACCCCACATGAGCCACATAGGGATCCACCTTGGTTTGTAGTCAGGGCTGAGGCTCACCCATGTGCATCCACATCTCACCCTGGATCAGCATCAAAACTGCCTGGAAAAACACTGAAAAATACATTTTTGTAGTACATTTTCTGTAATGATCCTGAGTCATTAGACAGACAGAATCAGGATATTTTCCTTTTTTTTTTTTTTTTTTTTTTTAATAAAGAGCTCTGCTGGTTGATATCCTGATGAAACTGCTTAGGGCCATAGTGAATTCCATCACCTGCCAGCTTCCAGGAAAAGCCAGCTTGGCTTCCATCCTCTCCCCTTCAGGCTGGCGAGACTAACTGGAAGGATGTGGCGAAAGAAAGGATCCAATAGATAATGGACCACAACCCAGGGAGAGTGGTCTGGAGAAGGGAAGCAGCCAGAGAGGGAAAGATTCCATCCCTGCTTATAAATAAGAGTCTCTGCAAGATGTCCAAAAAATCAAATATTAATCAACTTCTGGCTCAGCCAAAAATCTGGGGATGAATGCAATGCATCCTTGGAGTAAGCAGGGGGATGGGAAAGGGAGGAATCAGCCCTATCACTGATAAGGAGCTGGCTTTAATTGCTTCACCTGAGCTCCCTTTGAAGCTTCAGCCTCCAGCCCCATCCTAACCCCCTGTGATTCCCTGAGTTTGGGCTTCTCCCCCGAGGAGATGGGGTGGCCAAACCAACCCAGGGCGTGCAGAGGACCTTGGGGACCACGGAGGTGCCCTGATCTGCTTCCAAGCCTGGAAAAAAGATTTGATTTTACATATATATATATATAAAAACCGGAGCTGTTCTCAGTGATTTGCATGTTCTGTTCCCTCAGAGGGGGATGGCAGGTGAGCCAGCACAGCCGCCAAGGGGATCAGACAGCTCCAACGTGGGAACAGCTGAGTTGTAAGCCCTGGAATATTGGGGCTTTATAATGGAAATGCTGAGAGCCCCTTAACTACGGCGCCCGGCGCTACGGGGGCTTCTACAATAACTAAGCCAACTCCCTTGAAAGATCAAAAATTAATAGACATTTCAGACAGGGTTTGAGGTTTCGACCACTGCTTTTTCAATCGCAAAGACTTTGCTAAAGTTAGAGACTGAGGAGGTCAAGCTTTGGGTAACACAAACATTTCCTCTTTGATTAGGGGGAGACTACTTTACCTCGCCTCCTTTTTTTTTATTTTATTATTTTTTTCGTTGAGTAGTAGATTTTAGGTCATCCTTAATTTTTTACTGACAACAAAGAGCAGGTCATTGACCTACATAGAGAGCTATTTTATTTTTCTCCCTCTCGATAACAATGGCCAGAACACCTATGTGCCAGGTTCTTCTGTATTCCCATATACTCGGCAATTCACCATGGGGGCAGGACTTAAAACCTTTGAGCCTCTCAGTGACTGGGATAAAAAAAAATTATCTGGGCTTCCTTCCAGCCATTTGAGCTTCAGAATCCATGAGATTTCAACAAAAAGGATATCAGAGCTTTAATCTAGGAGCTTTTTGAAGAGATGGAAAAAAAAAAGTTCCAGTAAAGTTCAGTCTTACCTTCTTCACTTTAGGAGCTGTTCATGCCAACGTCGGCCTATTTAGTAGAGTTCCTCTCCTTGACCTCTTTTTTACAGCCGAGATAATTAACATGGTGGGGTAAGATGAGTCTCTAAATTCACTGCACTCTCTCCCTGGCGCTCTCCCTTTTCCCTCTTAAAGCCGGGATGATTAAAGGAGCCTGCCTTTATTGGCACCCCGAAAAAAAATAAAATAAAAATAATTGAGGGGGAGAGGAAGAGTCTCGGCGGCGGCAGGGAGGGGAGAGCAGGCGTGGGGCAGTGGGAAGGCGCCCGGCAGGGATGCAGGACACGGCTCCCGCCTCCCATGGCGGTGCCCGCGGAGGAAGGGATGCTCAACGTGAGTGGAGTCCTCCTTCAGATCTCCCTCGGCATCCCAGGTGAGCAGGGAGAGCCTGCCTGGAGAGGAGTTTCCGTTCTCCGGCCTTGCACGTAGGGGAGAGGGCTCTGTGAAGCCGAGGAGGTGTCACCCCCAATTCTGTGCCGCCCAGCTGAGCAATTCCCTTCTCCAAGCCTTCCCTCCACCCTGGGAGCTGGAGCCACCTGCCCGAGCCCCCAGAGCTGAGGGATGGGGATGGAAGTTGGGGAGAGCCAAGGCAGGAGCTCCCAGTGTCCGAGGGGCTCCGTGCAGGAGCAGGGGGACAGGGAGCGAGCAGCAGAGCTGCCAGGGACAGGATGGCAGGAATTGGCAGGAAACAGGAAGGCAGGGGCCTCAAAAGGCACTGTGATCATGACAAGGCTCCCCAATGCCAGGGAGATGGCACTGACCCAGAGCACGCAGCCTCATGGCACCCTCCAGAGATTCCAGCATCATCCTGGACACTCTGTGGCTGTGGGAAACGAGCGGCAGGGCAAGGGGAAAAAGCTGAGAGGTGTGAAAAGTCAGCACTGAGCATCATCTAGTGCTAAACCTCATCCTTGCTCAAGGCAACACTCGGAGCACTTGGAGCCGTCGTTTAGGGAAGGTGGGGAAGAGCAGATCCTAATGGGTCCTGAGGGAGAAATGACGAGCCCAAAAGCAGCCTCAGGGCACCACTCAAGGCCCGGCCCTGCTCTCTGGAGATGTGACAAAATGAGGGATCCTATAGATGAACCCCAGGGCGGGGAGGAAAAAACAAACAGAAGGTTTTTTCTTAAGGAAACTGGGGCCTGAGCGGATTTTTGGGACAGGAATTTTCCTCCAGCCTCCGCTGCCCCAATCTCCTGCTCCTCCTGCTGGTTGTTCACCGCATCCCAGTTCTAACTAAATCCCACTTTCCCAGCCTGGGTGTTTTCAGCCCAGCCACTGGGAGCCATCCTGGCATCAGGACGGTGATGGGCACATCCTGCCCTGACTCTCTGATGGGTGAAGAAATTAAAAAAATCCATCCCAAATAATTTTCTCCCATTTATTTGATCCAGGAGTCCAGGACAGGGCACTAACACCAGTCACCCCAAATTCCCTTTACCCTAAAAAGTGACTTGCCCAAGCAAGGAACATCCAGCTGCATCCCCCATCACCTGAAAATGGGTTGGGAATGGCTTGGAAATGAGTTTAAATTAGCCAGAATTAGGTACCAGGCTGGATGGAAAACAAACTTATTTGTTTTGCCATCGAATTTCTGCTGAGATAAGCAGAAAACTAGACTAAGTATATTTTTTCAATAATCCCAGGAAATTGGAGCGGAGCCCTTAAAAAAGCAGCAAGCCATGACTGGGCCTTATTTAATGGGGTTTTAGTCTCATCTGATGGCAACAACCAGGATGTTAATAATAAAATACAGGAAGCCAGAAATGCTGGTGAAGTGTTGGATCATGTGGACTCACGAACAGAGATTTCAAAGGTTCACAAGAGCACCTACCCAGAACCTGCTGATGCCCAGACACCCAAAAATGAGGCAAACGTTCATCCCAGGGCCCCACCTCTTCCATTCAGCAGAAGAGATCATCCCTTATTTACAGCTCCTTGGCAGCATTCCCTCTTTGCCAAGGGTGGAGCAGCCAGGGGGAAAATTCAGTATAAACTGGCTCGGGTTTCTTCCAACAAGTGAGCTTTTGAACTTGGTAAGCAAAAAGAATAACCCTTCAGTGATGCAGCCTCTGGGAAGCATGACACCCCCACAGCAGAATATTTGGGATGTCTAACAGGAGACCAAGAGGAAGGGAGCTCCCAGAATTGAATTCTCTGCAAGGGAAACCCCACGGCACAGTGAGGGTGCTGGGCTGGATGCTTCGCTGGGTGATCCTGCCTTTATCTGGAAATGAAGGGCAGAGGAATAATCCCTCTGTGTTGCCTGTGCAGGTGGAAATCTTCAGCCTGGGCACCCCAGACCTGGGCAATGATTGTGCCCAAGCTCTCTGGGCACAGCTGCCTCCTTGCCTGGGAATGCTTTAAGCATGATCGACCCAAAAAAGAAAGGAGAAAAATAGAACAAAAGGGGATTTTTCTCACTGACCGGGCTGCTGCATTTTTGCAGCCCAGTCAGCAATATTATTTTTTCCCATTTTTCCCTGCAGAACCATCCCTGGGTTTGCCCTGAATACATTATTTTAAGGTGCCAGAGCTACCTGTGACATCAGGATTAAGTTACTCCGGAGAGGTCCCAAGAGAATCTTTATAACCAGGGCTACAAATTCCCTGCTGCAAGGATGGACAACAGCAATAAGAGACTGAGTGTCTGAGTGATCCCCTCCAACAAAGCTGTACCCACCAGCAGCAGCCAGCAAGCCCCAAAATCCTCAGGGAGACAAAATATTGCTTGCGAAAGGGATTCACCACCCTAGAGCAAAAAAAAAAGGAAATCACAAAGTAAGGATCTGAGGATTTTTGGAACAGCACAACCCCACGTAAATCCACTCACGCACAACCACACCTGCCCAGGCTGCAGGAAAAGATCCTGTAGGGTTTTTTTCCTGGTGAACTCAGGCTTGGTATCCATGGGAGAAGCAGCCCAGGGAGGTGTTTGTAGATTCTGTACTGCCAAGGACAGTGAAAATCTCACCAGCTCCTATCAAGTCCTGGGGGAGGTGTCAAGTGGGTGAAAGAGCCAAGTATATTATTGTTATTATTATTATCTCATTATTTTATTGTTATTCTTTTCCCCACCTGTGTTGGTATTCCCCTAGGCCAGGAAAAACAAGCAACATCCTGGTGCTGCCCTTCCTCCCTGGGGCTCCTCTTCTGCATCCCTGCTGCTGGAAGGATCAGGCTGGGACTTCTCTCCCCCTCCTGTTGCTTCTGTGTCAGCCCAGAACCTCACCCAGGGCTCTGGTGACACCTGAGCTAAAAGAAAATCTTATTAGAGGAAAACTAAAGAGGCAAGGGGGGTCCCTCCCAGCTCAGGATTCTGTGAAAAAACAATCCTTTCGTGTTCTCTGAGTCAGGAGCACAACACAGGTGTTGGGGTGCCTCCAAGGCAGAAGGAAAACCCGTTTTTATACCCATGCAAGTGGGCCTAGGATGGTCAAGGATGGTCAGGGACAGTCAAGGATGGTCAAGGATGGTCGAGGACAGTGAAGGATGGTCGAGGACAGTCAGGGTGGCTGAGGATGGTCAAGGATGGTCAAGGTGTTCAGGAATAGTCAGAGATGGTCAGGGACAGTCAAGGATGATCAGGGATGGTCACGGTGGTCCAGGATGGTCAAGGACAGTCCGGGTGGTTGAGGATGGTCGAGGATGACCATTCATGAATGACGCTGGTCACATGCAAGAGGGAGACATCGCCCAGACCCCCCTGCCCTCACTGTGGAGGACACGAGGGCACAGTGCCTGCCCCACCTCGGCTGCTCCCTCCCAAAATCCCTGAGCGCCCCAGGCCCAGCCCCAGCGTGACTCCCATCCTCACCCCATGCCATCCCGCACCCCATCGCCCCTCACAGCTCACAGTCCCACCCTCCCCACCTTCCCCCAGGTGCGCCCGGCTCCTGCTGCGGCACGGGGCGGCCGTGGAGCTGCCGAGCGAGGCGGGAGGGGACAGGGCCCTGCACATGGCCGCCAGGCACGGCCTGCTCGGCCACGCGCGCCTCTACCTGCGGCGCCGGGCCCGCGTCGACGCCCGCAACGCGCGGGGAGAGACGGCCCTGGGTGTCCTCTGCGGGCAGGCCCCCGGCCCGGGCCAGGATTCCCTGGAGCTTTTCCAGCTGCTGGCTGCCCACGGTGCCGACGTGGCTGCGCGGGACGAGGCCTGGAGGAGCCCCCTGCACCGGGCGTGTGGGGCAGCCAACGCCGAGCTGGTGCGGCTCCTGCTGCGGCACGGCGCCGACGCCAACGCCATCGACTACGACGGCGTGTCCCCGCTGGGCTGTGCCCTGCAGGCTGCCACCTCCTGCAGGGATCTGCGTCCTCACCTCGCTGTCCAGCTGCTGCTCAACCACGGCTCCCAGAGGATATGGCCTCCCGCCTTCGCCAAGGTACCGCCCTGGAGCGGAGATCCCCCCACACCGGGGCCTCGCGGCTGGGAATGTACAGATGGAGGGGTGGCAGAATGTGGGAGAGGGGACTGTGGTGTTGGGGTCGGTGGAAGAGAGCAGAAGGGCAGGATGGAGCTAGCTCGGCTCGGAGGAATCGCTCCCTGCCGAGGAAATATCAGAGACAGGCTTGGCGCAGGAGCCGCCGGTGCCGCCGCCTCATGGCTCTGCGTTCCATTGATTTTACATCAAACCAGAACGAAAATATTACCCTGCCTGGTCAGGCACGAGCCAAAAATGTAAATAAGAACTTCCAGAGGAAGAAGTGCCTCAGCAAAGCGGGTGTTCCCTCTGCTCCACAGACGGAGCAAGGGCTCCGAAACGCGGCAGGAGAAATGCCACACCTGCCTGATCCCCACACGGGGACTGTGGCGGGGTGGGACAAACCCTGGCTGCAGCAGGTGGATGTTGTCCCCCCCTGCACCTCCCTGAGCCCTCACCTTGCCCCTGGCTAGGTGCTGAAATCCTGCGCGGCCGTGCCGGAGCTCATCGAAGTGCTCTTCAACTCCTATTCCCAGATCCCTGTGTCCCAGGAGTGGGCCACAGCCGTGCCAGAGGAGGTGTTCCAGGTGAGACAGCCCTGCTGCTTTGGCTGGGGTGGCTGAGACCCCGGGAGGGGATTTTCCCTACAGAGCAGGGGGTTTTTCCCTACAGAGTGGGTTTTTTTCCCCAGCCCAGACTTCACTTGGATGGAGTAAAAACAAAAGGGATATTCCCTAGACCACACACTTGATCCTCCCGGGTTTGCATCCCTTCAGCTCCACCATCCTCAGACCCCACACCCCTGCCCCAGCCTGCCATAAAATCCACTCAGCATCTGGGAGTGACCCTGGAGCCAGAGCACTTCCCAGCAGGAGCCCACAACACTCATTTGGGTTTGGAAAACTCCTCCTCCAGCGTGCAGCAGGTCCAGCCAGCCCTCTCTGGGATGATTTGGGGTGGCTCCTGGCCCCACAGGCTCTGAGGGATGGCTGCTAGAATGCAAATAAACCTTCAGCAGGTTCTGGGGAATGGGAGGATTTTTTTCCAAATTAAGGAAAGGCCGAGGCTGCACAGCCCAATCCTGCTTTGTTTCCCTGCCTCAGGAACAGGGTCTCTTCTACCTCAGCTTCCTGTGGAACGCTGCTGCCTCCTCCCCAAGGCTGCCTGTCCCCAGGGTGCTTCCACGGGACAATTCCCAAATTCCTTACCCCCCCTTTGCCTGTGGAGCCGTGTCAGCACACAGACCCTCACCCCCAGTCACACTGGGCTGCTCTCCTCTCCCCTCATCCCCAAACCCCTGCAGCTTCTCTGGCAGCTGAGCGGGGACCAGACCCGGGTGGGTGATGTGCCTCTCTCTTTGCAGCAGCACCAGCTCTTCTACAAATCCTTCTTCCAGCTGGCGGGCACGGCCCGGAGCCTGCAGCACTTGTGCCGCGCCGCCATCCGCACACAGCTCGGCAGCAGATGCCATTCCCTCATCCCTCTGCTGCCCCTGCCCAAGGCTCTCCGTGACTTCCTGCTGCTGGAGCCCCAAGGAGCCGTGCAGTGAAGGAGCAGGTCCAGGTTCAAATCCAGCCCTTCCCTGGAGCGCAGGAGCATCCATTTCTGTCAGGAGAGCCAAGGAATGCCGCTTTCCATGATGGATGGCTGTTTTCCAGGGGTTTGCAACGTAACTAAAATGTGCTTTCGCCTGGAACTTTGTATAGATTTTTTTCCCCCCTTCTAATTGTGCTTTAAATAGATTATAAAGAGTAATAAAATGATTAGTGGCTGGTAGGAGCCAGCTGCAGGTGGGACTAATGCTCATTTTATAGAGGAACCCTAGGAAGCAGCGGGGGATCTTCAGGGAAGGACGGGCAGATGATCCAAACCAGCCCAGGTGACTCAAATCCACCCACGTGGGCATCGAATCCCCCGGGATAAATCTCACCTGGGAGCAGCACAAGCAGTGCTGGGACCACAGTTTCGGTGTGGAAGCCCCAAGCAGGATGCAAAGCCCGGTGGCATTAATATAGACCCTAAAATAGATCTAAAAATCTAATTTTTTGTATGTGGGAGCCACAAAGAATGTGGTTATTCCATGCAGGAGGAGCTCCCTGCAGCCTGTGGGATGCAGCAGCACCTCCCTTGCCCCCTGTGCCTGTCACTGTTCCCAGGCTGGCACATGAGGGGGCTGGAAAGCCCAGCAGCAACCCAAAGTGCTGGAATTTGGGCTTTCATTCCCCACAGTGGCTTGGCCAAAGGTACCAGGAGGAGCCAGGATTTGTTTTTCCCAGACCCTCAGGCTGCCCAGATTAATTCCTGCTGAGCCAAAGGATGTGCACACGTGTGTCCCTCTGAAGAGCAGCTGGCCTCATAAACAGTGCTCCCCAAAATTCTTCCAATGCTGAATAACACTCAGTTTTGGTTGTTGTTTTTTTGGTTTTTTGGGGTTTTTTTAACCCACATTGTATTTTTATATATAAGTGTATATATTATATCTTATCTTTTTATGTCAATATATAAATATGTATTTTTATTTTTATTTTTATTTAACTCGTTCTGCACGTTTGGCTGGACTTGGCAAGGGATGCAGGCAGCATCACATGGAAATGGGGAGGGAAAAAGAATTCTTTCCTTCTTCCAGCTTCCACCTGCTGCTTCCAAAACTTCCCTCGCCCTACGTGGATGGGCAAGAGCATCGCCAAACCCTCCCCGTGTTCCCAAACTTTTGTGCCCCTCGCAGGAATGCCCCATCCCAAATCTCCGTGACCCCTTGAGACCCTGGTCCTTCGTGGCTTTCGCGGCTGTTTGACTCCGTGGTTTGTTTTGGTGGCCAGAGCTGGGGTGGGAATTGGAGGGGATTTAGGGAAAACCCATCCAGGCTGAGCCATCCCGTTCGTTCGAACCAACCCATCCCAAATTTTGGCGCTGCTTTCACCCTTTGTGCAGCCTCGGGAGCGCAAGAATGACCCTTTTACATCCCCGTGCCCGGAGAGAGCGAATCCCGCCGGGCGAGCGCATCCTCCCCCAAACCCCGCGCCCCAAGCCCCCATCGGGGCGGCGGGGGCGGAACGCGCACCGGAGGGACGAGCAGCGCGGGCTCGGTGCCGCGGCTCCGCGGGACGGGAAGGGACGGGACACGCGTGGGCTGCGCTCGGCCCCGCGGCCCGCAGGGGGCGCGCTGCGCTCGGCCGCGGCGGCGCCGGGACCCCACGCGGGACCCCCAAAACACCCCGAGAAAAGAGATTAAAACGGAGAGAAATGTTCAGAAAAATCCCCTCCGAGCCGTTCGGGGGTTCTCCCCTCCGTTCCCGGGGGATGCTCCGGGCGGGATCGGGATGGTGGCGGTGATGATGATGATGGTGCTCCGGGTGGGATGAGGCTGATGATCCTCCGGGCGGGATGGTGATGATGATGATGATGATGGTGATGATGATGATGATGGTGCTCCGAGTGGGATGATGCTCCAGGCTGGGGTTGATAAGTTTGGCGGGCGGTTAAAGATGCGTTTGGCTATATACATTTAAATATATATATATATATATATACCCCAAACATAGATTTTTTTTTTTTTCCTGGCGGCGCCTTGTTTTGATGCAGATGTTCTGGAGAAAGGCTCGTTTCTATTATTATTTTTTTTGTTATTATTATTTTCCAGCAGCTAAAGACGGGAGGTCACATTAACTTCTAATACGGAGACACATAAAAATGCGATTATGCCTGCTAAACAGAACACAGTAGGCTGCTAGTTAAGACAATGAGATTTCCAGGAAGCGATGCATAAATTCTTCAAAAAATGACACATTTTTCACGTTTCATTCCAATTAAATTACTGAGGCAGCTAACACAGCGCTGCGTACGCCATACATTTGGGGGAAATGAAGGCTTTCTGTGTTTTTTCTCCTTTTTTTCCCCTCTTTTTTTTTTTTTTTTTTTTTTTTTAGTGGATCTGGATGTGCGTGTTTTATGAAAGACGTTTAATATTAAGCTGCTATTAAGGAAAAAAATGTCAGAGACCTTCTTTCTCCTCGAGGGTTTTTTTTTTTTTTTTTTGTGGTTGGGCTGCTCCTGCTCGTTTTCCCACCCTGCGGTATTAAACCACCGATGGTCCAGCTGCAAAACAATTTCCAAATAATGGGAATTCCCCGCCCTGCTGCACACACCTCTCTGATTGCAAGGAGCTGGGGAGAATTAAGGAGTGATGCGCACCCTCCCACCGCAAAAAAAAAGAAAAAAAAAGGGGAAAAAAAGGCTTTGCCGTCCCGTCTGGTGTTTTTTTCCCTTGCCGGGGACCCTCTGAAGCAGGATCGAGCCCCCCCGGGATGCAGGGGGGCTGCTGAGGGGGGTTGGGATCCCAGTGGGAAGCCGGGTTTGCCTCTCACAATCGGAACAGGGGCTCGTCAGGGCGATAATCAAACCCCGAAGTGGCCCTGGTAATGAAACAGCGTTTGATTTTATTATTTATTTATTTTTAATTTTTTTTTTTTTTTTTTTTTTAAGCTCAGGCTGCGCTGGGTGATCCGCAAAGCAATACAAATCAGAAATGAGATTTTTGAAGTCCTAATGAACCTGATTGCAGGAACATTTATAATCCCCCATGGCTTTAAATGAAATCAGATATAATCAGGAGCTATGGGGAAAGGGAGTGTTTACAGGCAGAGATTGGGAAGTGCTGCTGTATTAGTAAAGATGCTGTTCCTTCTATTGATGTCTAAAATGATGGATAATGTGAGAATGGCAAATATACTATTTGTCTAATGGCTCTGCAATTAAATTCCCCTGTAAATGACCCATGCCTCATTTCATCCTAATCTATGGAATTTTGATTGAATTCGTCAGCTCTAATTGAAAAATACTGCACTTTAATGTCTGCAGTGCAGTTTCAGGACCGCGCTGGTTTTAATGAGACGGTGCCCCTCTGACCTGGGAATATTTTAGACTTTTAGTCGGGATTTTTTCTTTTCTTTTTTTATTTTTTTTTCTTTTTTTTTTTTTTTTAACTGGTGGATTTCTCAACTCGGTTCCACGAAAAGCCGCGAATGAGAGAGTGCGTGGGGTTTGCCACCACCAAACTCTCCGTGACAATGTGTCTGATTAAGGTCTCCTTAAAGGCTCTTAAAATACTCGGAGTCCGGTTGTCTAAATATGTATCCATTTAAAATTTTTTTTTAAATAGCCTATTTCCCCTTATCCGAACGAATTTCGGGATAAGAGCCGGGATTAGGGAAGTCAAATTTCTTTCTCCCTCTCCTTTTTTTTCTTTCCCCCAACCTGCACGGCGTTATTTTTACCCTTTTAGCCTTTCTTTTTCCTTACCCCAAAATCCGGAGCGCCTTGGAGTTTGTTTAGAAGAGGGAGGGAGGAAAAAAAGGAGGAAAAGGAGTGGGGGGGAAGGGGGAAGTGAGGTGGGACGGGGGAAAAAAAAAACCACACGCAGAAAAAAATAAGAATCATGGGGGGGAAGATGGGGGGAAGAACAGGAGACCCCCCCGGAGCCGCGGGGGCGGCGGGAAGGAGTTCAGAGGGGAACACGCGAAGGAGTTAATGGGATTAAGCGGCGAATGAGGGGTTTGGGGATTGTTTTTTGGTTTGCTTTGCTTTTTTTTTTTTTTTTTTTCCCCCCTGCGAAGCGGGAGGGGGGAGAGGGAGGGAGGGAGGGGGATTCCCCTCGGGCACGCGTGGGGCGGGGGGCGCATCCCTCCGTGCCCAGCCGGGGGCAAACCCTGCCCTCCCACATCCCTGTCGCTCGCAGCTCCCAAATTGCTGGAATAAGCTCAGAGCCACGCACGAAGCTGCCTCCCCCTTCCCCGCGGCTGTAGGATTGAGAGCCGCGGCTGCAGCCCTGAGTTTGGCTCGCACCTCATGCCTGCATCATCGAGAACTCACTGATTTTGGGGGGATAGCTCTGCTCAGGGTCTCCCGTCTTGCTCACCTGCCTTTCCTAGAGAAAAAAAATGACTTTAAAGCACAGTAGGGCGAGGTGATTTTGGTGACGTTTCCCACGCAATTAAAATTTCCCCAGCAGATGCAGGAATGAGCTCGGGAGAGCCTCTGCAAGCCCGAATTTTGCTTTGGCTAGTCGCTGGGTTTATCGGCGGCTGGCAAGCAGAGCTGTCCCCTCCTCGTGGTGTCCCCGGGAGGACAGCCACCATCCCATGTGGCCCACGGAAATCCAGCTCCCTGCGCACAGCCCCGAGGCGCCCGGAGGGGCCAGCAGCTCCCAGGCCCAGCTGGAGGGATGCTCTGCCCTGTGAATTCCCACCTGGAAGGGCTCGAGCACATCCCAGCCTTCCTTCAGGGCTCCCTCCTTTCACTTTTCCGCCCCAAAAAGCTGTACCGGTCCCTGCCTTGATTTGGGGGGTTATTGAGCCCACACTCCGCAGCCGGGCAGGAGTCACAGTCACCCCACAGAACCTGCCCGCCTTACAGATGCCTCCGCCTACCTACTGCTGCTCTCCTGGCAGATTTTTGGGGACAAAACCCGTCAGAAGCCACCTGCTATTCAGCAATCCCTACCCTGGATGACACAGAGCAGCGTTTTGGTGCCACATTTCGAGCTGGGGCCACGTGGGACTAGCTCTGTACCCACACCACGGCCCAGCCAGGGGGGAAAGGTGCTCCCCTAACCAAGCCTGACCCTGTGGAGCATTGATTTCCGCGATATCTTTAGCTTTAGACCCCCTGGGAAAGGCTCTTGTGGTGTCTCAGCGGCTGTGGGGGTCCCTCCGTGGGGCTCCCCTCACGCCTGTTCCACTTCCCAGGCATAATCACGCTCCGGTTGCTCCTGCCACAATCAGGGATCGCCGAGGTTTTTTTTCTCCGGGAGAAAAATCAGCTAATTATGTGCCGAACAAAAAGCCTATTCTTGCCCGAAATAATACTCCCGTCCTGCAAAGGCACTTGTTTGTGGGCAAATTTTGAAGGGGGCTGACAATAAAAACAGCTGCAGGAGCTGGGTGTTGGTACACATTTCCATGCCCCGCCGGATTACCGTGCCTAATTATCTCTGCCCTTCCCGCAATCGAGCGAGGTTTTCCTGAAAAGAGAGGGATTTTTTTTTTTCCCCTCTTCGCTCACTTCACTGTTTAAACGAAAGCTTTGCTCTCCGCGAGGATTCCCAGCCCGCACCGCTTGGTTTGGGAATGACGCCGGAGGCTTTGGGGGGCTGGAGGGTTTAGCTCGCGGTGCGTGGAAGGAGAGGGAGGCAGGAGAGGGCTGCTATCGCCTGGTGGAGCACCGGGGAGGGGGCAAAGGGAAAAACATGGGAGAGGCGCAGCGGCCGCGAAGCATCCACGGGGAAAATCCCACCCTCTCCGGTGCTGTGCTGGGAAAAATCCCGAGCGCCGCACTGCTGCACATATGGTGGCCTCCGCAAGACGGAGCCAGGACATATGGAAATGAGCTGGATAAGCAAACTTTTCCCAGTCCCTTGAAGTCGGCGATGGGCCCCAAAAGTGTTTGTGCACACACATCACACACCCCCCCCCCATCCGCAGCGGCAGCTGCTCCCACGGCCATCCACCCCCGGCCCACGGCCACACCTCCGGGAAAAAGTGTTCCTCCTGTAGAACCGCAGAGCCGGGGAAGAGGGAAACCCCAAAATTCGGGCTGGGGATGACCGACAGGGCTCGGCGCCCCTTAAGTTGCATCCAGGCAGGGATGGGGAGCCAGATGCAGGACCGGGCAGCACAAACTGCGCCGAAGCCCAAAAGTAATACCCCCCCCCCCCAATTGTTTCTGCCGAGAAAAGAACGTTTTCAGATGGTGGCTGGAAACAGGGAGCGATAAACTGACCCAGATATCCGGGCACGGGGCGGCACAGCCCCCAGCTCCTCTCTGGGGAGGACAAGGGGCTTTGGGGGCGGGGGAATTAGGGGGGAAAGAGTTTTTTTGGGGACACTGCAAATGCCACTCGCTGAGGGCTGGGCAGGAGGTTGGGACAGCTGTCCCCAGAGGACAAATCCCGCGGAGCTCGTTTTGGGGTGGTAAAAGCTTAGAGAGGGAGGTCCTTTGGGAGGTGCAGCTGTGCCCTCCGGGTGTTGGGGGGTCTGGAGGGTGCCCGGCCGAGCAGGGTAGGATTTGGGGGGACACAGCTCGGTTGTCCCCACCCTTAGAACCCACCAGCCCAGCTGCCATGGGGGGTCACCTTCCTGCCGGGATGTGCAGGCCCGCGGCCCGACATCTGCCATCCTCCTCTGGAAAACACGAGCATCAATTAGCTGCAAACGAGCGGCAGGTCATTAAGAGCTTCCCGAGCGGACAGGCCAGGCAGGAGCGGGATCTCCTGCTGATCCTTAGGTTTTGGGGGACCCTCCCCCCAGCCAAAAGCCACGCTGAGCCAGGGTTTGTCGGCAGAACTCCTCCAAAGCCAAGCCCAGGGGCACAGGCAGTACCATTGTCCCGGGAAGACTTCAGCTTCCCAAAGGCAGGAGGGATCCCACCCCCAGGCAACTCCCCTCCTTTCTCTTTCCCCCCCTCCTTTTTTTTTTTTTCTTTTTTTTTCTTTTTTTTTTTTGCATTTAATTTTATTTTCCAAACCACTTGATCTTTGCTTGGGAACCTCCATTAATTGCCTGGGTTTGCCTCTTCGCCTGGTCCCTTTATCATTATTTATGGCCTTTGAAATTGTGTAAAGTTCCCTTGACGTTCAATTTACAAGTTTGGGGGCTTTTTTTTTTTCTTTTTCCCCCTCTTTTTTTTTTTTTTTTTTTTTTTTGTTCCAGCTTTTGTCCTCGCCAAAGACATCGTGTTGGAAAAGGCTTTGAGCCGGCCAACATGAGAAGCTCGCCGGAGAAAAGGGAGCAGCCCTCCATCGCTTTTAATTCCGCCGTGTTGCTGAATGGCTCTTTTACATAATTGCAGAAGCAATTTCAAAGCCAAGCCAGGGGCTGACTTTACCCAGAACCACATGGAGCCTATTTGGGGGCTTTTCAAAAAAAAAAAAAAAAAAAAAAAAAAAGGAAGGGGGAAAAAAAGAAGGGGGGGAGCGTGAATTAAAAAAAAAAAAAAGGAAAAGGTTTGGGGGGAAAAAAAGGGGAGAAGGGGAAAAGGGGGTGCTTTGGAGGCAGCACATGGGTGTGTCTCCGGGGATGTCACCGCGCTGGGGACCCGCGGCGGTGCCCGCGGGCCGATCACGCGTGGGCCGCCCCGTCCGGGGCGCCGTGAATGGGGCGGGGCAGGGGGCGGGGTAGGGGGCGGGGCTTCGCCACTAAACCCCGCCCCCTCGCCCTCTCAGCCAATGGGCGGCGGCGGCGGCGGCCACGTGGGGCGGGCCGCGTTCCCAGGCGGCCAAAATGTGAATGGGCGCGGGGGAGCGCGGGCGGGCAGAGCGGCGGCGGCGGCTCCGCGGGGGCGCAGGGCGCGGGCGGGGCGGCCCCGATGTGCGGGCGGCCGCCGAGCTGTCGGGCCGCGGCCCCGCTCCGCCCCGGCTCTGCCCCGCGCGTGGGCGCTGCGCCGCGCTGAGGGCAGCGAGGACGCCGCCGCCGAGGAGGAGGAGGAGGAGGAGGAAGGTGGTCGCTCGCTCGCTCCCGCCGCCGCTCCGGCATGAGCGCGGCTTTCCAGCCCTCGCTGATGATGATGCAGCGCCCGCTGGGAAGCAGCACGGCCTTCAGCATCGACTCGCTGATCGGCAGCCCCCCGCCGCCCGCCCCCGGGCACTTCGTGTACACGGGCTACCCCATGTTCATGCCGTACCGGCCCGTGGTGCTGCCGCCGCCGCCGCCGCCGCCGCCGGCGCTGCCGCAGGGCGCGCTGCAGCCCGCGCTGCCCCCCGCGCACCCGCACCACCACCAGCTGCCCAGCCTGCCCTCCGGCTTCTGCTCCAGCCTGGCCCAGGGCATGGCGCTCACCTCCACGCTCATGGCCACGCTGCCCGGCACCTTCCCCGCCTCCCCGCAGCACCAGGAGGCCGCCAGGAAGTTCGCGCCCCCGGGCAACTTCGAGAAAGCCGAGGGCATACCCCCGGACGGCGGCGGCGACGACGGCAAAGCCTTCCTGGGCAAGGACGGAGCCCTCCTGCCCTTCCCCGCCGCCGACGCCGTCCAGGCTTCCCTCGGTGAGTGAGCGCCGGGGGGATCGGGGCCGCTGCCCGCTCCGCGCATCGCCCCGGCCGCGCGGGATGGGGGGCCGGGGATGGGGGGGACCCCCGGGAGGAGACAGGGCTGGCCCCGAGGGGCCGCCGGGCCGAGCAAGAAGGGAGGGTCGAGCTCCCGCCGCCGCTCGGAAAACTATCGATAAAATCAATCGGACCGAAAGATGCGCCGGCAAAAAAAATAAATTAAAAAAAAAAAACCAAAAAACCCAAGCCATCGGTTTTGGGGTGACGGAGCTGCAGGGTGGGGGCGCCGCGGCACGGAGGGTACCAAATGCTAACGAAAGGCCTCTGCTTCGTTCCCAGCCGGGGCTCTCCGGGGCCAGGGCAAGGAGGACCCCAAAGCGGAAGAGGATGCGAAAGGCAAGGAGGAAAGTTTCTCCATGGACAGCGATCTAGATTATAGCTCGGACGACAACATCCCCGGCCAGGCGGCTCACAAGGAAGAGGACTCTGGCAACGCGCTCGAGGAAAACCCCCAAAACCCCCCCAATTCCACCAACACCACATCCACGGGCAAAAACCGGCGGAGGCGAACAGCCTTCACCAGCGAGCAGCTGCTGGAGCTGGAGAAGGAGTTTCACTGCAAAAAGTACCTGTCCCTGACCGAGAGGTCCCAGATCGCTCACGCCCTCAAACTCAGCGAGGTGCAGGTGAAAATCTGGTTCCAGAACAGACGGGCGAAATGGAAACGGGTCAAGGCGGGCAACGCCAACTCCAAGACAGGGGAACCTTCCCGAAACCCTAAGATCGTGGTCCCCATCCCGGTGCACGTCAGCAGGTTTGCCATCAGGAGTCAGCACCAGCAGCTGGAGCAAGCCCGACCCTGATCTCTCCCTCCTACGCTCAGAGCCACGAGTTTTTAAGGGAAAAGTTTCCAACCCGGGGTTTGAAAGCAACCCACCTGAATAGAGACAAATCTGAGAGAAGCAAAAAAAAAACCCCAACAAAACAAAATCCCAACAAAACCCACCCAAAAAACTAAAACGAACAACACCAAAAAAATCCCACACGAGCGCATGGCAAGTCTCCACCACGAGCGAACTTTAAAGCGAAACTTTCCACTTACCGAGAACCTGCGAGGGGAAGAGGCTTGGAAACTGTTTGGGTTCGGAGCAGGGATATCAAACGCTGGAAGAGACACACAAACACACACACACACAGATATTTATTCTGAGGCTGCCCCGCTTTGGACACCCTTGTGCTGCCTTGGGCACGGCGGATGCAGTGTGGTGGTGCCGGCGCTGGATCCCTCACCGGAGCATCCCCAGCGAAACCCGCAGCGCCTTTAGCCATCTTTGGGGTTTTCTTTCTTATTCGGGGGCGAAAGGTAAAAAAACAAAAAAACAAAACCGACAAAAGAGACGAGAGAACAAACAAAAAACGGAAAGAAAACTCAGAGTTTCATTTCATGCCTTTTTTATTGTTTGGTTTTATTGCCGATGGCTGAGTGGCAGGCACTGGGGGATGAGTTTTTAAATCTATTTTTTTGCCTGGCTTTCTGTCGATTTGGTTTGCCTATTCTACCAAGCCATGTTTAAACGAGAGAAAGAGAGGGAGGGGTGGGGGAGAAAGGCAAAAAAAAAAAAAAAAAAAAAAAAGCAGCACGATCTTCACTATTGTGTTTAATTTATTTCAATGTAGCTTATTTCCTTATAAGTTATGAAATTTAAAAGCAAACTAAGTCTTGTGAATAAAATCCGACAAAGAAACAAAAAAGACTTTAAAAAAAAAGACAAAAAAAAAAAGCCCTCCAGCCCCCGGCTGTTCTGTCCAGGATTTGGCGTTGAGCTGATTTTCTTTTCCCCTCCTGTGCTGCCGGAGCGGAGCGATGCTGCTCTTGCCTGTATTTTTTTCTTTTTTTCTTTTTCTTTTTTTTTTTTTTTTTGCGAAGCTACTTTTATTGTCGGGGAGGGGGGAGCCGGGTGGAAAACTTCCTTTTTTTTTCCTTGTTTTCCTCTTTTGAGGGACGAGAAAGCTGCAGAAAAGCTGTTGGTGTGGCTGAACGGGGCTGGCCGCGGGGGTGGGGGGCAGGAGCACCCCCGCATCCTCCCCCGGCAGCCGGCGGTCCCTGCCCCCTTTTTGGGGGTACGGCCGCTCCCCCCCAGCCCCGTGTTTTGGGGGGTTCCGCCTCTCCCACCCCCCAGTGCCGTGTTTGGGGGTCCGGGCGCTCCCCCAGCCCCGTTTTTGGGGGTGCGGCCGCTCCCCCCCAGCCCCGCGGCTGTTTTCGTTGCGCCGGGGCCGGATCGGGGTTTGGGGGCGGGGGGGGGTCGGGCCCGAAGGGTCCCGCGTCTCCCCTTCCCTTCCCGCATCCTTTTCATCCCCTTTTTTCCCTCCCCATTATCCGCATCCCGGCTCCATTCGTGCCGGTGCCACCGTGACATTGGCGGCAGCGGCGGCGATTTGGAATTAAAAATGAAAATTTCCCGAGGAAAACGGAGTACGGGGGGCGAGGGGGTCCCATTAAAATTAAACCGGGATGGTCATTCGGTCCCGGGACAGGCTCCCAGCCTCGGCGGGGTCACATCACTTTCTGCCCTCGCGCTTCAGCCTTTATTTATTACAATTATAATAATTAATATTGTTAGTATTATTATTCTTTTATTTGGCTCGGAGGGGGTTGGCGGCGGCTCCGGGGGTGCAGCGGGGGGGTCTCCGATCCCACCAGCCGCTCCCCGAAAAGACACGGCCCCGGCCAGCATCGCCGCCGGCCCCACGGGCAGCCGCGGACACGCGGGGATGTGCGGGAAAACACGCGCAATTCCAGCCTTTCCGGCACTGCCCGCTGCTTTAAAAAACGGATTATTCATAATAATAATATTCACAATTTTTGGGTTCGGCTGTGCGCGGGGGCACACGCGGCACACGCGTGGGACAGACGCACCCCACGCCTCGGCTTCCCCGGCGCTGCTCCTCTCCGGAGCGCCTTTCCAAAAATGATCCGTGCAACTGTTTCAATTTATTTCGGGAGGCTTTCGGGGCGCTTTCGGGGGATGCTGCCCTGCCGGCTCGGGCAGCGCGGCCGTGCCCCCCAGGCGGGCCCACCCCCCTCGGCTGTGCCCCCTCACCGGGGCGGTGTGAGTGCTGCATTTGAGGGAGGAGCAGCTGCTCCTCACCCCGTGCCCCCCCGGGGCATCCCTCCCTCCGCAGCCCCAGGCACTGGAAGTTATTTACTCGGCGGGTTGGGGTCCCCCGGCGCCCCCCCTTTATCCCGGGTTGGGGCTGCGGGGCTGGAGAGGGAAGCCCCGGGCCGGGGGCCGGAGGAGAAGGAGATAAACAAGCGAGGGGGTTGATAGCTGTCATCATCACCATCATCATGGCTTTCATTTGGCTGCCTAATGAGTCAGATCACAGGCAGAGAGAAAAATTGTCAATCGCCCAGGCTCTAATGAATTTTTTTGCAAATTGTAATCAAGCCAGGCCGTCTCAGCTCGCTGATTAATGAGACCCAGGAGGCCCGGCCAGCACCTCAGCTTTTTATTCCATCCCGTCCTCCCTGCACTAAATTAACAGCAACTTGTCTGAGCTTCAAATTAACTCCCAATGATTAATTCTGATGGGGGGGTCTGAAGAATAGCTCGTCCTAATAGGCACTGGCCTCTGATGCTGTTTGAAATTAATACACTTCCCCTTTGGCTGCCGGCTTTAATCCAAGGTTGGGTTTTGACATCACTATATTTGTTGTTACAATAAATTCCTCTTACATCTGCAGATCAAATAATTGCGGTGCTCGGGGAGCGATGCCGGCCCGCTCTGCACACCCAAACTCGGAGGGGAAGCAGAGCCGCTGCTCTCTTCCTCACCTCCAGCCGGCCTCAGCAAAACCTCTTTTTTAAGATTTATCTAGAAATGTCTATTTTTAAGGCGCTGCCGCTCGGCAGCACCGGGATGCGGCGGCCGGAGGAGGCGACCCCTCTGCAGCGGAGCTGGGATGGCGCTGCCTGGCTCTAAATAAGACATCACGGCTTTTAAATGCCCCCCTTCCCTCAGCCCTCGCCGCAGTGACCCGGCAAACTCACCGCATGCCAGGGCTGCCGCAGAGCCCCGGCCAACTCAGCGCAGCTCGGCCCGGGGGGTGGCGGCGGTGGGAGCTCGGCACTTCCTCGGAGAGGGCAGCTCTGCCTTCCGCCGCGGCTCTGTTTGTATTGACTTAATTGGTTTAATTATTTCAGCTGGGACCGGCCGGGCCGCGCTTTGTGCCTCTTACCTGCCCCTGCTGCCCCCGGGGAGGCGGGACAAGGACCCTTCTGTGCCCGGCCGGGGGTGCTGGACCCCCCCTCGGGTGGGGTCATCCCCTGGGGTCTCCCCGCCGAGCATCCCCCGGAGCGGGGCTGACCCCAATGCTGGAGAGAGGGGCGCAGTGGGGTCTGCACTCCCTCGGGAATAGCCTCCCGAAGGACTGAGCATCCTCCCCGCTCCCCGATGGGTGGAAGTTGCCCCTCGGAAGAGACCCCCACCCCTCCGGAGCGGCTGTCCCAAGGGATCGTGTTCCCCCTCCCGCTCGCTCCCGCTGGGCCGTATCCATCTCGAGAGCGATGGGGACGGGACGCGGCCGCCAATGCAAATCCCCGCCGTCACCGTCATAAAGCACCCGGCACCCTGACACACAAAAGCAACACCATATGTACGAAGACAACCTGTATGAATTATAAATTGCATCATAAAAATTGATTGCCTATCCCAACCCTTCGGAAACGCGCGGCGGGCGGCGCGGAGGGGGCAGGGACCGCTGCCCCCCGGCGGGAGGGGACGCTGTGCCGGGCCACGCCGTGTCCCCCGTGGGTGCCGGGTCCCTTCCGTCCCCTCCCGCCGCCGCGGGATGCTCGCCCGCCCCTTGCTTGCTCTTTTCTCCCTCCCGCTACGCCTGGACCATAGAGAGCCTTAATCTATTTATTTCAAGCCACTTCATCCTCTCTCCCGCTTTTGTCCCGGCCCCAGCCTCTGGCTTTGTGGCAGGACCGCTGAGGTTTTAAAAGCCCCTTCCCCTATAGTTTGAGGTCTCCTTGGCTGCCTGAATTACAATGGCTAAAACAGGATTACACTGACCTGATCCTATTAAACTCGCCAATCGATCTGTGCCGCCCTCCCTCCGGCTCCGCAAACTTACTCGCCCAACTTTCCCCAGGGCTCAGCCTGGGAAGAGGGAGAAGCCAAAGGCCGCCTTTCGGAGCAGGCCTGATGGAGGAAGGAAGGATGGATGGAGGCTACTTTTGTTTTGTACTTTTGTTTTGTTGGTTTGTTGTTTTTCTTTCTTTTTTTTTTTTCTTTTTATTTTTGTTTTCTTTTTTCTTTCGGATGGAGCCACGTGGATTTTAAACCTCTGCTTCATCTCCCAGAATCTCAGCTCCAAATTAGAAGGCAGCGTTTCCTCACTACCCTGACTCCCAGCTCTGGCAGCCGATTGAGTCAAATCCATAAAATCACAGGGAAAGTGGTCTTTTAGCTAAAAGCAAAACGATTCCGTGCAATGCCCGCAAAAATCTATAGAATTCGTGTAGATTTTAGCTACGAGCAAAACCCTCCGGCGAGGGCAGCCCTGCCGGCCCCTGGCAGGTCGGACCCTGTTCCGCTTTTACAGACAACCCAACGCGGGGGAAAACCCCGGGAATAAGCAGCCCTCACCCCTCCCGTCCCCAGGGAGAGCCCCGAGCCCGCGGGCTGCGCTCGGAGCCGAGGCTCTGAGCATCTCCTGGAGCCCGCTGTGCCCGGAGCGCCCTCGGCACGGCCAGCAGCGAGCCCGCACCCTTTCCCGTGCCCGGGGAGGGAGGGAGCAGCTCGGCCCCGGTGCGGGCTCGGCGCTCACGGGCACACAGCTCCGCGATCGGCGCTGCTGCCCGCGGACACCTCCGCTCCGCTCCGCGCCGCGCCGCGCCGCCTCCTCCGCGCCACCATCCGCGGGCAAAGGGCCCTGGGATTCATCCCCCCGGGAAAAGAATGACGAGGCAGGGGAATCTTCGGGAAATGGCAGTAAAATATGGGGTGTTTACGCTGGCCTGCCAGGAGGACTGAATTAGTGGCGAGGGGCCTGAATGAGTGGCGAAGGGCCTATCGCCGACTCCGGGGGAGCACTTTTAATGCTCTGATCCTATTAATTAATGGAGCAAAAGACAAACCGGGGACTCCCATTTATGATTTTCTAGGAGATGGTTGCCAACAGCAAGGAGCTGCAGCTCGCAGGGTGACTGTGTGGTGCCAAGTGCCTGGAGCTCCAACCTACGCTAAAAGGTGCCAATACCCCAAAAACAGCCTCCCCAAAAGGGGCACTGGCAGTGATTTATTTTTTTTTTTAAGTTCATATCTTGATACTACCTGAAGTGATAAAAACTGCAACTGCATGAGCGTAAATAGAAATCTTCGCTGTTTCCCTCCCTGTTTTGATCCCCTTCAAGACATCTATTTTTTGCTGCAAAAGCAGCCAAACTCAGAAAGATTGTGGGAAAAGGTGGGTATGGCCCCAAAACCCCTTGGAGAAACATCTGCCTCCCTTGCTGGCATTGCCAGGAGATCCAAAAGAAGCATGGGACTGGTTACACAGATCAAGGTACTGCTTTTTCTGCTGGCAGACTTGAGTCAAAACAAACCAGTCGACTTCTCTGGGCAACAGCAACATCTCTGTAGCCTGAAGTCCTCCTGCACACATCCCTGAAGCATCCCCAGGGTGTGTCCCATCACCCCAAATTTGGCAGCTGGGGGTAATGCACCTTATCAAATACACAATTCCCCCTCAATTCCTACATAAAAACCACCAAGACACCCTCCTGCCTGAATTCCATGTCCTGCACAAAACTTGGAAGGCACCTAAGAGTTTTGAAGTAGCAATAACTGCTTGGTTTCCCTCCACAGTTAGGAAAAAAAAAAAAAAAGAAAAACAAACCCCAAAACAACAAAACAACAATTTTTTCTTAGGTTTTTTCACCCATCAAAAGGATTTGGGTTGGAATTCTCTCTCTCCTTGCCCCCAAGCACCAAGCCAGACCCTCAGTTTGCAGCAAGACACCCCAAATATTTAAATCTGCACACCACCAGTGATCAGGGCAGAGTTTCCCAGTCCAACCAGTGACACCAGCTTTCTGTCCCCATTCCCTCATTGCGTGGAGAGGATGGATGACAGCAGAGACCTTCTGCAAACTTGTGGCTGTGCCACAGAGCCCAAAGATTTACAAATAATCTCTCTATTGCTAAGAAGCCACCTGGGCTTTCCTGAACATCATTACGGCCGTGGTCTCACAGTATCTGTCAAAAACATTGGCCCTCTGCAATAGTCTAATGGTCATTTTTAAGACACACATCTGTATTTTTTTTAACCAGATGCTGGGCTCCTAAGCCCACGGCTGCTATTTCTCCCCCCTCCCCAATTATTTTCATATTTCCCCATTTCCAAAGCGGCAATAAGTCCCTGCGAAAGGAGGGTAATGGGAAGGCTCTCTCTGAGAGAAATTGTTAATTTGGGATTTATAAAGGACTTTCCTTAATGAATAATAGTTGAGATCGATCTGTCTTCCTGCCTCGTTCTGCAAAGTAACATTTGTAAAGTAAGGTGATCCCAATTACTCCCTCTAATAACCCTCTCCAGAAGAGACTCCCGAGCCGCAGCCGTGAATCCTCTGCTCCCCTGGTGCCAGGAGCATCCCGCGGCTCTGTGGCTTCGCCCTGCTCACAATCCCCACCTCCCTGCTGCTGTGGATCAGCTCCATCGCCTGCAAATCCCAGGGCAGGGTGCCCTGAAGTCCCAAGAGTCATGGAATCCCAGGAGGGTTGGAGTTGGAAGTGACCTCAAAACTCATCTCCTTCCATGGCAGGGACACCTTCCACTATCCCAGGCTGCTCCAAGCCCTGTCCGGCCTGGCCCTGAACTCGCCCAGGGATGGATGTTAACAGCTTGGCATCCCAGGGGTGTGGTGCCCGTGGGTAGAGGAGGATGGGCAAGTCCCACACTGGGATTGTCACCCCTTGTCACCAGGATGCCACGTCCAGAGGGTCCCAACGCCTGATGCTCTGACACCCACCCAGCTCCTGGCCTGTCAGAGAGAGGGCAGGTTGGGAAATGACTCTGTTAGGGCCCGAAAGTGAGAAAATACCGAAGGGCACTGAAGGGCCCTTGAATCAACAGGAGGACAGCAGCTCAGGAATCGATCCGGCAGCTCGAGCCAGGCAGGCTCAGATGAGAAGCAAGGCTTTTTTTCCTTACTTTTTTCATTAAAATAAGGATCCATTGCAGATTGGAGCCAGCTAACAAGGTGTGGGTAGTCTCTCCATCCTTCTCCAGGTCTTCAGCTGCAGGCTGGATGCCTTCAGGGAATTGATGCTTTAGCCAAGAGTGGGTTTTTGCCATGCAAGTGCTTTCTCCAGCTGTTTTTCCTCTCTTTTCATCCTGCCTCCCTTCCCTTTGCTTCCTCTCTACAGCACGGAATGAAGATGTGGAAATCCCATCCCCTTCCTTCCTTTCCTTGTCATCTCACACCTCTGTCCCACAGCCACAGACTGGTGGGACATCTGCAGGGCCAGGAGCCAAGGACGGGAATTGTGTCCCTGTGCTTCAAATCCTGCTTCCCTGGCCCCCCAGAGCTCGGGAGAGACCCTCTCTGCCACACCGCCAGCGCTCCCCATTCTCCTCTCCCTGCACTCAAACAGCATCCTGCAGCAGCCCAGAGGGGCTCCAGCAGCCAGGGAACACTAATGCCGCTTTCCCAGTAATTCCGGGGGAGCAGAAAAATCCAGAAAAATTCACCTGATTTTTTTTTCCTAAAGCAAAATAAAATCCACTTTTAAATCCCTTTCGCGCTGCTGGAGGGAACTAAGAAGCACAAGTTGTAAGAGCCTTGCTCTGGGTCACCTTCAGAAGAGGTGACCCATGGACGACACTGTCTTTGGATGCCTCGTCCCTGCTCCAAGGACTATTTTGGGTGTTTGAGCTCTGCCGGAGTGCAAAGAACACGCTCCTTTTCTCTCCCTGCCTGCAAATATAATCCCCCCGGTGAGCCAGGGCTGCTCTGAGCAGGGCTCGGGGCTCAGCCCTTCCCTCACCCGCAGCGAGGCCATGCGGCACCCCAGCTCTGGATGAGGGCTCCAGAGAGCGCTGGAGACGATGAAATCCGAATTGTTTTTTCACCTGGCACAAAGCTCGGCGCTTCCAGTATTAACTGGCCAGGCCGATTAGTGGCAGCCATCAGCCAATAAATAAATTGGAACCATCTCCAGACCTGATTAGCTTGCTAATTAAGCTCAGTTACGGGGAAATCTGCAGTCAATCAGCCCGGCCATTACCAGTTGGATCTGCAGAGCGGGAGCTGGGGACGCTGCACCTCTGCTGGGAAGGGGAAGGACGAGGAGGAGGAGGAGGAGGAGGGGAGCGTGCTGGGGGAGGGAAGGAAGGGGCTGCCGAAATCCGCTCTCCTCACAGCGGTCGGGGAGGCTCCTCCATCGGGGGGTGCCCCCAGCCCCACACTCCTCTCGGGGGCACTGTCCCGCTCCGTGTCACTCTCTGGCAGCACAATCTCTTTCCAGTCCCCTCGGAACTCCCCGAAACTGCAGGATGCCCCCACAGAGAGCAGCTCAGAAGGGTCACACAGGCTGGGAGGGTGTAGTTTCTTTTTTGGCAGGGACGAGCTCCTTCCCCCTTTTCCCGTGGCGATTTGCAGCTCTGCCCTTCCCTCCCGCGCCCGGGGACCCTCCCCAGGAGGCTGAGGGACATCTTCATCCCAGCACGGCAGCCGAGGGCTCTCAGGGGTTTCATTTTGCCTGCAGGAAGATCCAAAATCCTCTGTGTGGCCAAAGCAGGGTGGGATTTCCAAACCGGTGTCCATCCAATGCCGGCAGCACTGCAGGATGAGGTGTTTAGGCATTTGGGAACCCCAGTGGGCATCGGGCAGGGCGCTTTTCTCTCCTCCTCATCCTTCCTCTGCCTCTGGCAGCTCGAGGCTGCTTCAGATCCCAGCCTGTGCTTCACTGGATCGGAATTCCTGGCCTTTGATTCCAGCTAATCCTCCCAAATGATGCGAATCGTTCGCTGCCGCACCAAAGTGGCAATAAATGCCAATTTTTTACTGCGATAGAAGGTGATCGGGAGATTCTCTCCAACCGAGCCACAAGCAGCCCTGGGTGGCAGCAGCACCAACTCCTGGAGCAAACTCCAGGCGTTTTTGGAACTTCTGAGCACCAGGAAAGCCCCGCACCCCTGCCCTGTCCTCTCGCACCTCCTCGGAGCTCCTCATCCTCCCCTCGGCAAACCCACGGAGGCTCCAAAACAAACAGATCCCGAGCGGAGATCGGCGGGGGCAGACGGCAAATAAATAAGTGCTAATTGCTGGCGCTGGGCGTCAAATGGCGGCTGCGAGTGCATTTATGGGGCAATTAAGGGCTTTACTGGGCATTAGCAGAGATCAGTGGCTGCCGGGTGGCATTCCCAGCCTGCCTGGCCCGAGGCTTGCCCGGGAGTGGTCGCATTTCCCTGGGGTGGCTCCTGCGGGATGTGCTCTCCCTTCCCGGTTGGATTTGGTGACCTCAAAGGTCTTTCCCGGCCCAAGTGCCTCTCCAAAGGCACGTTCCGGGCGCTGGCCAGGCGGGAATTGCGAGGCTTTGCAGGGAAAAGGCACAATGCCTGCGAGAGTTGTGCCCTAGATCCATCCCAGAAACAGAGGGAAATCGGGACCAGGATGAGCTCCAAGGCTGGGCTCAGAGGAGCTTCGTGTGGGACATGCCCAAATTCCATTTCCCATCTGGAGTAACACCAAACTCCCGCGGGAGCTGTCCCCGCCCGCGGCAGGAGGTGGGAACAAGAGGAGCCTTCGGGTCCCTTCCAACCCAAACCATTCCATGGCCTCGGTGGGGGAGGCTGTGGGTGCTCAGAGCTTTCCAGGGATTCAGGGGATCAGCCAAACTGATGGAAGAGAAATCCACTGAGGGTTACTAAACTCACTGAAAACGGGTGAATCAGAAGTCCCCGAATTTTAAAGTTCCAGGCTGGGGGAATACATAGCCAAAACCCCAAAAAATCAGATTTCAGACACATCCAGCTCTAGCTTTTGGGCACAGGTGGAGAAATAAAGACCTGGCTCTTCACAGTTACTCTTACCTGATCTCCACGAAGCATAAAATGCTTTCTTTTGTTAAAAAACCAATCGTATCTGGGCCTTTTCTGGAAAAAAAGCCTTTTACCAGGGAGGGCCAGCCCCATCCCACCACCTCTGCGCCTCCCGTCCTCATCCCATCGCTCCCTTCACACCACTTTGGATCTGTGTTAAAAAAAGAAACAAACGCAGCAGACCCAGGAAATGCCCTGGATGAGGGGTAGAAGCAGGTGGTACCTATGGAGTGAGTATCTCCTGGGCTCTGGAGAAGCTCCCTGGTGCTCCCAGCATCCATCACAGTGAACCCTTTGGAGGCAACTGTGGAGATGCACAGCCAGGCCTTCAGGCAGAGCAAGTTTTGTCTTTTTAGGAATTACTTTTTCTCTTAAAAAAAAGAAAAAAAGGGGAAAAAAGGGGATGTTTCCCCCACTCCCATTACAGGAATCAAGAGTTTTCCTTCGAAACCTCTTCCTGACCCCCGTTGCTTTGCCGTAGGATATTTTCTTTTTTCCCAAGGCATCAGTGAATGCCACCAGCTGGGAGCGTTTCAGGGGTACACGGGGGTGGGCTTGGGGTAAGGTGAGAAACGTGGGCATGAAAGACATCCTTCAATGTGCTCCACCATCCCTGAGCACCAGGATCTTCCAGCAGAAGGCAGATCTTAGGAGGGCTCAGAGAGAGAGAGAGCAGCCAGCCATGCCCAGCACAAAATCAAAACCCACATCCCTTCAGGAGAGCAAAGGAGGGGAGGGACGGACGGTTCCTAAAAAAAGGAGCACTACTACAGCTTTACACCCGGGGGAATCCAAACCAAGTTCTCCCACGCTGGAAGTTCACATTTCAAATCCAGAAGGGGAGAGCACAAAGCCTGCACCTCCTGCCTTGGAGCTGCTGGGATGTGTGACGGGGTTGAATGGGGTGGGGAAACCTTTCAGGAACAAAGGGGTGCAGGTGGGAGTGACAAAACAGCCACATGACCCTCAAAAAAGGGGGAAAAGGAACATCCACAAGCAGTCCCGTGGTTTTTCATCCCCCACAGTGCTGCTGGAGCCTCCCTGGAGCACTTGGAAATGAAGAGCAGGAAAAGAAAAAGTTTCCCCCAATCCCCAGGGGACAGGACAGCTGGAGATGGGATGGACAACAACCTGAGGAATGAACACATTTAGGCCAAGGCACAACAGGACTGTAAGGTAAATCCCAAACCCCCACATTTCACACTGTGGCAGCCCCACTCAGACCACAAAGACACAATTTCACCTTTCCAGCCCTGGCTGGGTTTCCTCTGGAGGAAGATCCTGCTGCACTGAGGCCCCGGGGGCACCTTGTCCCTCTGGGCTGGCTTTGTGTGCGCTGCACTTTGATGTCACCAGGATTGTGTCTGGTGCAAGTCCAGGAAAAGAGACAACCCCAAACTGCTGCTTCTCCCTTTTTTTGAGGGACATCCCCCACTTTTCCTGTGTTTTCTTATCTCTGAGCACCCCTAATTTCTGTTTTGTGTGAGGTGGGACAACCACAGAAGGCATTGGTGTCTCTCTCCATGGTGCCCTTGTAGATCTCTAGATCTCTCATTTCATTCTTCACTCCAGGGCATGTTATTCAAATCATCTTCAGATCATCATTCAATGCACACTGATGGAACTTTACCTGCTGTTCTCCATGTCCCCACACAGCTCTCCCAACATTATGGCATTTCTTCCTGCAGGGACCCTCTGGTGAATTCCCAGTCTGCCCAGGTGAAACCCCATCACCTCCTGCTTCCCTCTCCACTCCACCTCTCCGTCACCTTCTGTTTGTCTTCTCCTCAAGCCTGCTCAGATTCCTGATTTCTCCTTGGGTAGGACTCGGGACAAGACCTTTAAAACTGGGAATAAATGTCAATCAGCCACCCATTGTTCAGAGCTTTGAAATGACTCCTTCAGAGAAGCCTAATGGAGAGCCATGATTTCCCTCCAAAGAAGTGATTAGGCCACACCATATCCTGACCTTAAAGATGTTTTATTATTCTTACTCTAAATGATCATTTCAACCAATTTAGCAGATACAGATGTAACCGTTACCGGCCTAATTCCTTGGATCACCTCCAGAGAGTCTTAAAGCCAAGGTGCAACATTTACTGCTCTCTTCCTCGGGGAGAAGAACTGTTTTTAATGAAAGCTCCTGTATTTTTGGCTGAAGATCCGTCACTCGCTCCACAGGCACTTCCAGAACTCTTAGATATACACCATTACGGCCTGGCTGACTTATTGCTTTTTAATTTATCAATTTGCACCATTACTGGCCCTTCTGACATGCCAGGTCCTGGCTAATCCTTCATCTTTATGGCTGGCAAAGAGTGACAGGATCTGAGCAGGCACAGGAGAAGCAGGTGGGGCTCAGTAAAACCATGAAGACTCGAGCAAAGAACAAGCTGCGACCAACAAGTTTTCTTGTCTTTATTAGAAAGAGACCTATACAATATAGCAGCCTCTCTCTGCAGTACTTTACAGCTTTTTTGTTCCTTTTTTTTTTAATTTTTATTATTTTTATTTTTAATTATTCAGAATACTGTACAGCTGACAAAAAATTTCGATGTGTAGAGAGAGAAAGAGAGGAAAGGGGAACATAATACAAACTGGCATACTTAATCAAACCCAAATCATAGGAAACAACAAGCAAAGTGAAATGTTTGTCAATCGGTTTAATTACAGTACAAACAATATAAATAAAGCATCATTGAGTCATTTGTAAAACAAACTTGCTGAATGAGGTAATATAAAAACAACAACAAAAGACCTTTTTTTTGCTTTTTTTTTTTTAGAATTTCCACACTGTCTCGTCATCATTTATACATTATTATTTACAGAAACAGAAAACAAAAAGAAAAAAAAATACAAACAACCCAACAACCCAAAACTTGCTATAAAGCCTGCCATGTGCTAGGTATCTCCTGCCTCTACCCCGAGCAGGTGTCCCTACTCACCTGGGCTCCCTTCCTCCCCATCCCACCGCAAAGACAAACACCACAACGCAGAAAGACCTGAAGGGCTTGGGGGCTGCACAGCAAATCCAGCCTTGGCAGGCGCTCCCAGGTTACTCAGGAGTAAAGGGGAAAGGACAGCGCACGCGTCTGCTTCCGATGGCGCTTCCCAAGAGAGGCGCCGAGCCCAAACACAGCCTGGAGAGAGCTGCGGCCGAGCTCTGCCTGCAGAGGGGATGGGACACAGACCAACTCTGCCACCCCAGAGCTGCTCTGCCCCAGGATTTGGGATGCTCTGCCCCAGGATTTGGGATGCTCTGCCTGAGCTTTTGGGGTACGCTCAAACCCCACTGAAGCTGAGGGCGTTGAAGGCAGCAGGAGCTGCAGAACCAAGCTCTTGGCCCTTCCAATCTGAATCAAAATGTCACAAAACGAGTCCCTGCTGTTTCAGAAGACACTCCTCTGCCAAACACCCCTCAGTTTGTGCACCCACAGACATGTCTACAAGTGAAAGGTGCTCTCCACAGTGACACAGTAAAAGGGAGCTGGGCCAAACGTGTCTGCTCCCCTGGAAATTTGGGACTTCCACGGAGCTGTGTGCTTTCAGAGGATGGGCACATCCTCTTTTCCTCAGCAGATTCAATGGAGAATCCAGCTGAATCCCTGGATACCTCAGGAAAAAACACTTGGAGGGGTTTTCAGCAGCATTTCAAAGCAATTGAAGGAGGGGAAAATGAAACATCCTCCCATCATTTCTACACCCTCAGCCATGTGCTCAGCACAGCTCCTTCCTGCCCTGCCAGACTTGCCCCATCCCTATGGATTGCCCCTGGGATGACAAGAAACCAAAGCCAGGGTGGAAATGGAGCAAACAACACCAGGTCAGGTGTTCCCAGACTGCAGCAACTGAGCGCACTTCAGCTGAGGTTTGGCAAAGTTTGGGAGCCTGTCATGGCCAAGAACATGTGGAGGGAGGGATGAGGAGCTGCTTTTGGGGAATAAACCTGGAGACAGCTCTTGGGAACATCTCACTGAGAAACATCTCCCTGTTATCCTCAACAGGCCCAGAAAGCAGCAGCATCCGAAGTGTCGCTGAATCCCCTCCAGCTCACTGGTCCCACACTCAGATTCAGCCAGAGAGATGAGTGTCGAGCAAACTGATATTAAAATGGGCCTCTGAGCTGCAAGACTCTGTCCTTTCTACCTTCACAATCTCCTTCTCTGGCGCTTCCCACCCCAGGGCGGCGAGCTGGGGTTTCTCCTCTCAAGCAAGGGAGGGATTTCTCCTCTCCAGTCCTGGAGGCCAAATTCAAGGTTTTCTCAAGCTGAACGTTGCTGTCTGAAGGAGCTGGGCTTTTGGAACACCTCTGAGGCTGCAGCAAGCCTGGACCTCATCCCCCTGGATGTCTCCATCCCTCAAGGCAGTGTCCCCACCGTGCCTCCCTGAAGTGGCTGGTGTGACTCCAGCTGGGATCTTGTCTGGACACAGCCAACCAAAGCCTGGCTGCTGCTCCTGATGGTGACTGAGGCGAGTGCCACCGTCACTGACGGCAGAGTGAGGAGCAGGCACCAGCACAGACACACAGCAGTGCCAAGTGACCTCCATGTGACACCTGAGTGCTCAGGACAGCCTGACTGCACCTCATCCACCGGTTCAGCTCAGCTCCATCCCTGCATTTGGGGTGTGGATGCCAAGTAACCCCACATTCGGCACCAAAACCCTTCTCTGGTCCTGCAGGAGTTTGGGGTTTGCCTTCAGCACAGAGGAGCTGTGTCTGTGAGGGGTTTTCCTCCTTGTACCCCGCGACTCGTGAGGACCAGGGAAGTGTTTGTGGCTACTTCACCTCTCAGGAAGAACACAAAAACCCACAGGGATCAGTTCTGGAAAGCAGGAAGTGCACAAAAAGAGCTGATGGTGCATTCACTGCAGCAAGCAACGTGGCCATCGTCCCCAAGGCATGCCATGAGACCTCCGAAGCGTCCCCCACCCACCCCCCTCACATTTTGTACAGAACACACAGGTGAGGATGAGAAGCTCTGAAGCACTGCAGAACACTCCTTAGCACTGGGAGCTAAAAACCACATCCAGAAAATCATGGCTGAAGCTCTGCCTGCCAACAGAACCGACCTGAATGCGCCACAGGGGTTTGGGATAAAGGCAGACAGAGGGAGATGAAGAGGTTAAAGCTGCTGAAATGCACAAAAACATCTTTATTTTATCCATCCACAAGCGAAATGTCCCCCCCCGAACATTCTGGGAATGGTAGTGAACGATGGGAGTTCATTCACCCACACCTTGCTGTCACCCTGAAACGAAACATGGGGCCAGAAACGTGCTTAGTGATTTGGGGCTGAAGATGGCCCTAAAAAAACCCCAAACCAACCTTTTACTTTTCAGAAATCATGCAATTCCCCTCTCAAAACATGAACTATTCACAGCTCCTGGCAATCCTGGCCAAAACCCCTTGAACCTCCCTTTGAAACGTGGGACAGATTCAGTCCACTCATGGTAAACTGTCCCAATATTAACTTTAAAAACTGGCCCATGCTAAACAACAAAGCAAAACCTACAAATATCCTAAACCAACAAATTCACCCATCTACAGCTTTGGATGTTTTGCTCTATGACCTCTACTATTTTCTTCGAACAGGAGATTATTTTCCAATAAAACCATTCAAGCCAACCTTCTTTCTGGTAGCTGAGAAGTCTGAACTCATTAAGAGCCTCTTAATTTGAGGGAGTTTAGTGTTTATTTTCTACCTTGGAAAGAACTTTGCTCTGGCGTGTTTTTATTTTTTTCCTGTTACGCAGCGAACACAAGAACATCCAAAAATGGGTTTTCTACGTGGTAAATTTTACCCACAAATCATGGAGAATGGGAAGTGTGGAACTGAGGATCCAGGCCCAGCAGGCAGAGGACTGGTGGAGCAGCCTCTGGAGGGGAAGGAAGGTGCCCGATGATGAGGATGGGGAAGTTGTCTCCTCTCCAGCCAAGCTGCCCCAGGTTTGGTCCCCAACGCTCTCCTCCTTTCCCTCCAGCCCCCTGCTGGCAACAGCCACGGAATCAAACATTAAATGACCATTTCACCAACAATAAACCCCAATAACCATCCCTGTTAAGGTGCAAAGGCGGCTCCCCGAGACGTTTGGGCAGGGCCCCTTGGGGACCCCCATGTGAAATCTGTGCTTGTCTCCACTACCACTACTTTCTACTAGAAACTACAAATTACTTCATTTTTCCCGATCTCCATACAAATATAAAAGCTGACGCTATTCCAACCCCATATAATCTAATTATTCTACATTACAGTGCCGGAGATCATTCCAAGCCCGGATCTGCATTCCCACCTCGACTCCTCTCCCTACGTGACTCGGCTTCCTCTGGCCCAGGGAAATCTCCAAGTGCAGCTAAAGCTTTTTTCTTTTTTTTTTTTTTTTTACTAACACACATAATTTAAGGGAAGGGGGACAAGACAGCAAATGAAACAATATTAATGTTTACATGGTTATCTTACACTACGCCCAAATGCTTCCAAATCCTCTCCACCTTGCAGGAGCTCACCTGGCTTTCCGAGCAGCACCCAGTTCACAGCCAAGGTTCTCCAAGCTTTTTTTTTTTTAAACCACCAAAATTGGAAATCTGTAACAGGAGCCCTTGGCCAAACCTCTGCTTTGGCAGGACCCTGAATTTTCCCAAGGTTGGGTCTTTTTCTTCATGAAGAGCAAGGAGAAGTGAACCCTCCCCAGCCATATCCAGGTTCAGGTGTGACACATCCGACTCAGTTCCACAGCAATTAGCCAAAGGTAGAAGGAAATATGGAAAACAGCAACAGCTGACTCACTTCTAGTGTTTCAGTCATGGATAAAGTGCAGAGGAAGGGCGATTTCAGGGTATTTGGGATGAGGGGAAGGGTTAAACGTGGGATGCAATGACAATCACTCCATTCCTCTTTCCAAGGGATCGCTGGGAATCCTCCCCACAGACCCCAACATCTGCACTGCTCTGACACAGTTACACCAACACTTATGGGAAACCATGTTTGGGTTAAAACCTACTGTGTTACTACTTCATTAAAACACTACTTGGCTCGCCTGGATGTATAATCTTTCCTGTCATACACTGGAATTTCCTCTCTTAAAAATATTCTGTGCTTTCTCAAGGGTTGCCCTCAGAAAATTTTTAGGAAAGGAGCACATAATTAGTGTACCTGAAATCTGCCTGGTTGCCCTTGTTTCTCAAACATCAGCTTTGTAAGAGGAAGGTGGCCCAAAGAGAGCACTAAATGATGGACAGAAAACAACTTCAGTTAAGAAAAACCCCAGCTCTGAAAGGGAACGTGCACCGAGAACTCTGCCCAGCGTGGGCTTGAAACACTGGACTTGGTTTTTGGGAGACAAATGCCTGGGTGCTCCTGGGGGAACAGCAGGCAGCTCTAGCACCTCTGGACTGCCATTCCTGCATCCCTGCTGCGTTAAAGCTCGTGAGCACCAGCACACAGCAGGTTTCACAGCATCCCCTGCAGCTGCACATCAGCTGGGCTGTCCCGTCCCTCAGGGACCACCCCTAAGTACCACAGATCAGGGAGCTGCGTGGGAATGGTGGAGAAATAGTTACAACAGACACCTTTTCTGAATTAAAAAAAATTGAAGTGTTTAGAAGTATCCCAGTAGGAAAGGAATCAGCTGTGTCCATACTCTGGTGAAGTCAGTCTAGGCTGGTTGGAGAAAGATTCACCCCCCCCAAATATTCAAAGGTCTAGAAAATAACGGAGTACAAAAGGACAACACCACCAAAGAAGAGAAGCTGGTCAATGTTCCTGTGCTTCCACCTTGAGGCTCGTTTTTCTGCCACAATTGGATGGTTTTACCTCAAATCCATAATTTTTCCTTTTTCTTTTTTCCATCAGATAACCACATCACATTTTTTCCTTCACATTTTGTCTGCATTTAGTTCATTTAGCACTTGCTCCTCCCATTTGTGTGCTAAGTGAAACGCAGAGCCCCAAGGAGCAGCACCACCAAAGGCTTGGGAAATACACAGGAGCAGGTAGATCTGCACATTACTATGCTGTGTGCACCTCACTGCCTTCACATAATTGCTCCTTTGCCATTGAATTCAGTTGAGTTTTCAACTTTCTCCATGATAAACCCTTCCCCCATCCCCACATTGCCACATGTCACTTAAAAAAAAAAAAAAAAAATCACTTTTCTGCCTGCCAAACTGCTGCTTCCCCACGCCAGAATCCTGCTGCTGGGAAGCAGGAGAAGCTGGGATGTGCCCGGTAAGACCAAAATAATCCAATCAAGTATTAAAACTTGGAATTCAAATGAACTGTCCAGGCTACTTCCACAAGCCATTTTTCTTGCCGAAAGCAGCCGTGCCCTGCCCGCCGCGGTGAAGGCTATCAATTCTGAACTTAATCAAATCTGATCTTCCCCCAGCCAGAATGGGGCTTTTTGTCTTGGCTTGTGAAAGCTTCCTGACTTCTGGAGTAAAATATATTTACAGCACTGAGAAACAGCCTCTTTTTTCCTTTCTGAAAGGTCTCACACGCTTCTTTTCTTTTCTCTGTGCCCTGATCTCCTTCTGATATGTTGTTCCTCGTAGGCTTTGGAAAGAAGAGTTCACTGCTGGGAATATTATCAATGTACAATGATCTGTAACCCACAGATCCTAACTAGTTGCACATTATTTAGTTCACATCCATTACAGTTTATAAATTAACAGAGATGTCATTTTCTGTACAAAAAAAAATCAATGTATATTTACGGTCTTTTTTTTATTCAAATAGATTTTAAATACATAGAATCTAGAGACACAATACAAAAATCTGTATAAGTTAGGCAATGCATCACAGGAGTGACCAAAAACTCAACACAATTTACCTTGGCAAAATGACAGAACCTATTTCTGCTGGCTGAAAACAAACAAAAAAAAATTAGCCTTTAATGCGTTTATTAATTTCACCAAACATACTTGAAATGTTGTTTTCCGTAGCGGTATTCATTATTCCTTTTTGTGTTTCAGGCTTACTCTTATTTATTTTTTCCATTTTGTTTTTACACCAAGGAGACTGCAGTCAAATAACACTCAGCAACTCATTTCCTCTCTTTGGACTGAAAAATTAAACAGATACTAAATTATGACAGTGAATTTAGAAAGGAGGGCTCCAAGGGCTCGAAAGAACATGTCTGAGATAATATGATGCTTCTAAGAATATTGCAATCACATCCAAGCAATCACCGAAGCGTGCCATGTAACTACCTCCTCAGCTAATATGCTTTTTTCTCCGTGATGACTAATCATGTTCTATTAAACAGCAGTAATGCTGGAAGAACTCAACTATACAAGTGTAATGAAGCCAGTATTCTCCCCGGACAGATTAGCTACAACTGATTTGACACATACCATCATAGGAGCTTCAAACCTGACAAACTCTGTGCTTGCTTCTGATTTATGCCGTCAAGCTCTTCAGGAGAAGAGAATGGAAATCCAGGCGTCGCCGCGTCGTTCGGTAGAGGTGAAATGTACTGATGTGCTTCACTGTCACTTAGGGAAAGTCACCATCTCTCCTTCCTTCTCCTCCGGCTCGCCTCTCCCCCCGCCCTTCCTTCCCTTCCCTTCATTCCCTCACGCTCCGGGGGTGCCGCGTGTCCCCTCCGTGTGTCCCCTCCGCGGTCCCGCTGCCAGCGCGGCGTGTCCGGCCCGGCCCTCGCGGCACTGAAACAACGGCCTGCAGGCAGCCTTGGGCTCCTCCTCGGCCCCCCGCGCTCTCCACGTTCCGGGCGGCACTCGGGGATGCACCGAAGGGAAAAGGGAGAAGGAGAGTTACCAGACTCACAGAGCAGAGCCGCGATGGGGATGGAGGAATGTGAGGCTGCGGATGTGACTCGGGTCAGCGCCCACGCGAGCGAGCTCCCCTCAGATGATGGTGGGCATCCTCCCGCCGCTGTTGTTGCGGTTGTTGTTCTTCCTGGACAGGTTGGGAGTGGCCATGAGGGCGAAGCGCTCGTCGGGGCAGCCGTACTGCAGCAGGACGTCGATGCACTCCTGGCTAGAAGCCTGGCGGGCGTAGGCCAGCGCCGTGTTGCCGTGGGCGTCGCGCGCCATCACGTCCACGCCGTACTGCGGGGCAGGAAGGAGTGTGCTGTTGGAAGCTGCGCTGCTCGAACGGAGGGAGGGATTGGGGATGGAGGGGTTCGGATTTAAGGGAGGATGAGGAGAGGGCAGGAGACCAGCCTGACAACACGAGCGTGGCAGCGCTGAGTCACGTACGGAAAAAATGCTTCACAAGGGAGGGAGTCTCCCCTGTGGGACAGAATCTGTCCCTGTGGCATTCCAAGCTAAGGGATGCAGCCCAGCCCCTGCAGCCACCTCCCCCCCCCGGGCCCCAGTCCTTACCCAGATGAGGAGCTGCACCAGCACCACGTTCCCTTTGCGGCAGGCCAAGTGCAGGGCGGTGCGCCCGTCCCCGTCTCCGCAGGTCTCGTTCACCTCCTCCCGAGTGCCGTGGGCCAGGAGCAGGATCACCGTCCTCAAGTCCTCCTCGGCTGTGGCCCTCAGGAGATGCTGGCCCAGAGAGAGCTCCAGGCACTGCAGCGGGGCGAGGAAGAGCTTCTGCTCGTATTTCGCTCGGATCCAGAGCTCCTTTTCTTCCCTAGGGAAGCCAGAGGGGACAGGTCACTCTCACCTCATGTCACAGCCAACGAGGAAGTTATTTCCCTTTCCAAATTTATGGCAAGAAAGCCCTCATAGGAGCAGTTCACCCAAACCAGAGGAGTGGTTCACCTGAGCCTTGTATTTTTAGCAACTGCCCACTTTACTGTTCCTGAGCCAAGGCTCGAGATCCTCCTCGATGGATGCTGTGCCCACAGTGTTTAGGACCACAGCAGCCAGGAGGTCTCAGAAAGCCCTGGGCCAGCGAGAGGGCAGTGCAAGAGCCCTCGCTGCCACAAAGGCCAAAGGCACAACGGCAAGCCAGGTTCCATCTTAAGGCTGGGCTGGAAAATACACTGCAAAAACTGCACCCAGTTTCTGTATCCCAGATGAGAAGTAACCAAACAGGGGAGCTTTGTTCCTTTCCAAGCTGAGTTATGTTCCCAAAGGCGTAAGGATGATTCCTCTGTTTTTCCAAAATTCAAACCAGTGCTTTGAAGCACCTTTTCCTCCTGATATATCAAAGACCCATCAGAAGCTTTGTGGGTGCTATCAGGTTACAGCAGAACAAGGACTACAAACAAGGCCCTCCACTTGCCATTTAAAAAATTACCATACAATTACATGATCTGAGAGCCCCAGGCCCAGACAAAGTCCCATTTAGAGGTCCCTCAGGTAATCTGCTCAGCCTGTGAAAACCACATACATCACCTGAGCCAGGCAACTGGTCCTGGTGACAGATTCTCTCCTCTGGAGTACAAAAGGCCAAGCTCTGTTTACGCCTTTCAGCCGTGTTTACACTGCTCCCAGTAATCTAGTGTCAGGTTAGCCCTAATCTGTTTTTAAATACTTATGTAAACATTTCCTTCCACCAGCAAATCTGGATTAGTTTTGCATCATTTCCTGGGACATGTGGAGTGACCTTGCTCTGACCTGCCTGGATGCTTTCAGGCACAGCTTCCCAAAGCAGGCACAGCTTCCCTGCCCCGACCGCAGTTTACCCCACAAACAGGGCCAGGGCTTTTCTTCAGAGCAAAAGTGCAAACAGAAAATTAACACAGAGAGTGCTTCTTTTACCTCAAACCTCTGAATGACTCCTGCAAGCTAAAAGACACACCAAAAAAACCTCTCCACAACCCATTTGGGCAGTTGCAAATTAACCTTTGATGGCAGGGTCTGATAAATGGAGTATCACTGCAGGTATTCCAGATGGAGAGGAGGAAGAAAAGGAGTTCTGTTATCACAGTCTTTAATTCATGGCTTTTTTAATTATATTTTTTTAAGGTAAAAAGCCAAACTAGAACCGGTGCCACGGAAGGGATAAAGTAACATGCAATTATCTACAATAAAATGAGTATTCTTGCAACAGTTCCACTTCCAGTATCCACACAGATTATCCTCAAGGATGTCCAGCAAAGATCTCCTACAATTTTTAAACACACATAGAGGTATTGAGAGGTTTAACCAACGCATCCACTACACATTTAAAACATGCCAGAATGGAAAGCAAAGTGATTCAACCTGTGCTGCGCACCCACAGTGATACACACCAGGGCTTTGGGAATTTATTTTTCATATGCCCACACATCCTAAAGGCACAATACACCTCAGACAGGTAAGTAATAATTTTTTAAGTTTGTCAAAAGTCTGCAGATGAATGCCCCCTCACCCAGACCATGTTTTGAGTGAGAGAACTTTTGGCTCCTGTCAGAGCTCTGGTTGCTGTGATCAGTGTGGCTCAAGAAAAAGTCCCTTTCTACTTAGAAAAAAGCTGTTTGACACAAGTCTCCCACTTCCAGTCACCATTCAGCTTAAACGGTAATAGTGATGCTGTGACATGCACCAAAATACAGAGTAAATGCTTAGTTCAGGCAGAGGCTCTCGAGGCTGCTGGCTCACAAACTCATCACCATGAATTTTGCATTTGCTCTGTGTCACATGGGCAATCCTGATGCTCCTGGAAGGATGCAAGAAAGAGGGACAGGGATGTCCCAATCCTAATCAGGTTTATCCTACTGCCTCAAAAGGCTGGGGAAAGAACTGGAAACCCTTTAAAAGTAAATGTCACAGGAAGGGGAATGTGCTGCCACCTGCCTCAGTGCTGGGCACCAAATGGCTTCACTCACTAAGGCCCAATTCCACCTTTGGGGTCACGATCAGGGCTTGTGGTGGGAACACTGTGAATCAGAATAAAGGTGTTTCAGAAGCCTCAGGCATTTGGGGCAGCACGTCACTGACATCAGCTATTGGGTGAGATTTAGGTCGTTTTCAACAGTACAAAATGAGCACAAGAAAGATTTGGATTTCAGGTTAGAAAAAACCGTATCAGATGGAGGAGGAAAAGCACACTTGACTACACCTCATGGAGAGCCACCACACAGAGGGACCGCTTTTCCATGAGCATCTAGAAAGCAGTGTCCACGAACATCCTCCCTACATCTCTGGCACAAACCATTTAATTTGGATGGGAAGTCCTGGGGACTTTCCTGGGAGACAGCTACAGCTCTGCCGCTCGCATTCATCTCAGAAACCCTGACAACAGGACATAAATACTGTAATTGTTGCTCTGATGCCCCAATTTCACTTCTGGGATCCACAGCTTGTCTTGGTTGAGGTTTCATTTCCCCCAAGGAAGGCCAGTCCAAGAGCAGAGTTGTCAGCAGTAGATCACTTAACCTCATTGCAGTTCCCCGGAGGACCACTGCTCACATCCCCTGTTAGTTAATGAGCTAAAAAATGAATTATTGGAGCGGTCAGCAATAAGCAGGAAGAGGAGGCACAGTGTTTCATTTCAGCCAGCACTGACATACCTTTAAATAAATCAACTGAATAAGAGCATGAGGAAGTGTGAGGAAGAGCAACTCATCAGGAGAAAGACACTGAACCAGTCCCTAAAATAAAGGCTAGTAAATATTTCCCTTTTTTCCTCCCCTAACTGTAATCCTGGCAATTCTAAATGACCCTCTCCATACCAGAGCCTTCAAGCTGTACTTGTCAAAGCCAAACCAAGACACTTTCAGTGAACTTTCAACAGTGGAAGTCTCAGGACCAAATTAAAGCAAGATCTTCCTGTGCTCAGATGGTCCCAATGACACCAAACACTGTAGGTGTGAGCTGCCTCTTCCTCATATGCCCTAAAATGAATAAATTATAACTTCCTAGATAAACTTAAGAGAAATGAACAACAGAGCTCTAAGGTCAGACTTTCTTTGAACCTTCCTCTCCAAAGCTCTGTGTTCAAGCCCAGACTGCTGACACAGACTCCAAACCTGACTGGTTACACAAGGGGCAAATCCAGCAGAGGGTCACTGCAAAACACTCTACAGAACCAGGAATGAGTCACTAATCTTGTCCTAAAAGATCCAAAAATCTTGTCCAAAAGACCTCATCCAAAAAGGTCCACCAAGCTCTCTGCTCTTGCAGGAGTCTCCATCACTAGTGAACCCCAAGAACACACAGTGGTGTGAATGATGAAATCCCTGCTGCAGCAGCAATACTGTACATAGGTAAAAGGTTATTAGAAACAGATGAAAATTTCAGTTCTCGGTTTATTTTGATCTAATTAGGTGCTTGCTTCTCAAGATAATGTCCAATTATTTAAATTACTCTGCCAGCCACATCACATCATTATTATGTGGAAACATAAATACTGGGCACTGGAAGGGGGGAGGGTAAGCAGGGAGTAGCAGAGAAGAGAAAAAGCAGATTTGCTTGGAGCACAGCCTCACTCCAGGAGCTGCACTGTGGTCCCCAGCCGTGGGTTTGCACTGGAGATGCTCCTTGAGGAGCTCACATCCCACACAGCTCAGCCCCACGGAGTGCATCGTGTGCTGCATGGGGTTTTCCACCCTACAAATCCCATCAGAAGCCTCATCCTCTTGGCATCCACTCTCCATCCCGACTCCTCCTCACTGCCATTCACCTCTGCCTTCACCTCCATTTGTCCCGCATAGATTTGGGTGGAGTGACATAAGAAGGCAAACACGAAGAGGACGTGCAGGGTGGGGGAAACAGTCGTGTTCATACAGTGACCCCGAATTGCCTGAGGAGGCATCAGCACGTGGCTGGAGAGCCTGGGAACTTGCCATCAGAATTCTACAGCTCCAGAGCAAGAGCAGCCTTGCTCTTACCAAAGCATGACTAAAAGGATGACTAAAATGTCATGTCACTCGCTCGTTATCCAGAGTTACTCACCACTTATTAAAAAGCTGGATCAAATTTTGAAGGTTGAATTAGAAAGACAGTGGACAGCAGGTATTTACCATGGCACAGAATTGATTTCCCACCACCAGAAATAAGAGGCTTCTTACAAGCATTTTGAAGTGAATTTTTATCCTCCACACCTCTGACAACACTGAAAAGCTCTTAAAATGTTTTTTCTTTTCTCTCTTGCTAAAGGAACTAATTCTGTAAGAGAGGAGGCCTCTCAGCGGTGTCTCCACGGTAGCTGTGCAGGTGCTGTGTCCGTGTGTTGCCATTTCTGGTTGCTCACTGAAGTACAACCCTTTAACGCTGTGGTAACCTGGCCAGCTCAGCAAGAGCTCTGCCAAATTTCCTCTCCTGTTGGCCAGCTGACAAGGTTAATGTGTCTCTTCCAAGAAAATGAAGTAAATCTAAGCCACTGTCCCTCCCAAGCTCCTGGAAGAGGCCCAGGCTGTGTCATTAGCTTTGTGGTGCAGCATGCAAGGAGCACACATCACCTAATGACCGGCGCTGGGCAGCTGCATGTGCTGGGGCTCCCCATTAAACCACCCCTCTGTGATATCCCAACAAATGGCACTGCTTTGGGCAGAGCTGGGGATGCAGCGTGGGGGTGAGGCAAAGGAAAACATTGGGGAGGGAGGACGGGATTGAAATGTTGGGGAAAGGTTCACGATGCTTTTAATTGCAACAGCGAAAGGAGGGAGAAGGAGAGGGCGAGAAGAAAGGGGCTAGCAGCAAGGAATTTCCAAAGTGCCTTCCTGCCCCGAGCAAAGCAGGAACTGGGAGGAGAGGCATGGAAGAGGAGCTGGGAACAATGTGCTGAGAAAACACAGGGGCTTCCTCTCTCTCTGCAGGAGAAGACCCCTCTGCTGCATTGCAAAGGCAGCGCTGAGCAGCTGAGCGGCTCCGCGCCCGCATGCCTTCTCCGCCCGGCCGCGTTGCTAAGGGGGAAGGCACAAGCCCACCGGGAATATCCAGGTCCCTGGCAAACAAGAGGGCTCCAGACAGCAAACAAAGACCGATGGGTATTTATTCCTTAATTACGGAGAGCTTTGAGGGAATGGGCCCACTGTAAATCCCGCCTGCCGAGGGAACTGGCCGCGATTTATGCGCGCTGGGGCAAAGAGGAAATAAATATCTCTCTGGCTCCTGATCAATATTATGAGTGTTTTGCCAACCTACAGGGTGTTTTATGAGCTGTAAGGACAGAAAGGGATCATTAATAATTAAATAAAGTCAACCTATTAAGCTTATTACTTCTTACAAGTTAAACATCCCTGACGGACGAAGGCCGGCCCCATAGGAAAGCCGTGGATCAGCCAAGCCTGGGATGCTGGTCCAGGGCTCTCTCCAGTGAGCAGTGTGATAACCCAGCCTGGAAATGATTTAATTACTGTCTGATGGGGAACTTCTCTGGCTGGGGACTGTGTTCAACCCACTCTTCACATTTTTGTCCAAGAAACAGAAAAAAGTCAATGCTGCAACAACATGCCAAATTCAGGTTACTACTTCTACTCTCAGACTTCTTCAACCAAACCAAACCAAACCAAACCAAACCAAACCAAACCAAACCAAACCAAACCAAACCAAACCAAACCAAACCAAACCAAACCAAACCAAACCAAACCAAACCAAACCAAACCAAACCAAACCAAACCAAACCAAACCAAACCAAACCAAACCAAACCAAACCAAACCAAACCGCACAAATCCACGGCAGTATTCAAGGTCAGGCTCTGAGCAACCTGGTCTAGTGGAAGCAGTCCCTGTCTGTGGCAGGGGGTTGGAGTGAGATGCCCTTCAAGGCCCTTTCCAACCCAAACCATTCCAGGATTCTGTGAAATGAAGGCAGTTTCCCACCAGCAGCACCTCGCACTGCCAGGTTTGCTGAAGCCCCCAGCTCTGGACCTTCTCCCACCATTAGCCCTACCATTCCATTTGCCACTTTTCCTTTCACAGCTGTGTGTTTCAGGGGGAAAAAAAGCCCTGCTGTGCATGAGGGACAGAGATCACTCATTTGTGCAGAGCTCAACGTGCTTCTCAAATCAATCACTTCTTTCATGACACTCCCCAGTATCATCATTATTCGCATTCGGTGGAGCTTCTGCACCCCCTTCCCTCTCTCCTGGCAGCAGTGCCCTACACAGGGCTCCAAAGCAGCTGCTCTTTCTGCATGTCTAGGTCACCCCTCCATGGAGCAACCAGCACCTCTCCTTTAAGGGTTAATACACCTGCAGGATTTATCACTGCCCAACAGTAACGACAAGCCTGGCCGAGACATCAAGGTTTACTGACTTCAGGCTTTTCAGATAAATACCCTGCAATTGTGGGCCCTGATTTATCACACAAAATTGCAGCCAACTTCTGCTTTTATTGCACGACACTCTGTCTAATAATTTTAAAGGTTTACTCAATAAAATATATCACACCTGAGGTTTACTCTGTATGAAGTTAAGCAAAAACTGTGTGACATACAGCAGCAGGGATACTGTGGGTACTAAGATAAAGCTTATTAAGTTGAGAATAGAGATCCTGAGGGTGACAACTCTTAAGCCTTGCAACCTGGTAAAGTCTTTTCTCAATAAAAACCCAGGTTTTTTCTTTGTTCTGTACAACTATGTGAAATGAAAACAATCCCTAGAGATTTCATAAGAAGCTTGAAGAATGCCACAAATTGTTCTTTTCCTCTAACCCCAAAAGCCCTGGAATTTTTTGACATGGTGTTGCCAGAGATATTTCAGAGGGAAAATCCCTAACAATGGTGAACCCTGAGGATTTAGAGTTCACCACTGTCTTGAGGAGACCACAAAGACAGAGGGCTGGAGCACTATGAGAAATGGCTGATAGGATTGGGAATGTTCAGCCTGGAGAAAGTCCAAGGGAGACCTAATTGTGACCTTCCAGTACCTGAAGGGTGTCAACAACAAAACGGGGGAGAGCTATTTACAAGGGCCTGGAGTGACAGGACAAAGGGGAATGGGTTTCCCACTGCCAGAAGGCAGGGACAGATGGGATATTGGGAAGGAATTCCTCCCTGTGAGGGTGGGCAGGCCCTGGCACAGGTGCCCAGAGAAGCTGTGGCTGCCCCTGGATCCCTGGCAGTGTTCAAGGCCAGGCTGGACAGTGCTTGGAGCAGCCTGGGACAGTGGAAGGTGTCCCTGCCCATGGCAGGGGGTGGCACTGGATGGGCTTTAAGGTCCCTTCTAACCCAAACCCTTCTGGGATTCTGTGATTTTAAACACACAGCTCAGTGAAAATATTTTAAAAAGCACCGTGAAGAGCGGAGGAAGATGGATTTCTGCTAAGGTTTGTAAGGAGAGACCTTATGAGAGTCTGGAATGCAATAGCCAGAAACAACCACTCTTTTCCTCCCACCCTCTGCTGACCAACAGGAAAACTCCTGAGTTCATGATCTGATTCCATTTACATCAAAGTCTAAGTAAATATGTATGTAAAATTCAACCCAAAACATCACTGCGCTGGCTACCCAAAAAAAGGGCTGATAAATGAGTTATCCCTGTGTGGTTCTAAACACACAAGTGAACTACTTCCATGTCTTGGGTGATCAACCTCGACACTTGGGCACACCACAAATACTACCAAAGCAAAGCCAAAGGCTGCTCTAAAACAGTTGCATGGAAATGCTAAAACTAAGGAGTATAACTAATATTTGCTTCTTGCCCGTTTTCAGTAATAAATAAATATATATATGCAGGGAATAGTAATTGGAAACATGCACCTAATGCATTTCATTACTCGTGTGTAACCACACTTAACCTGATGTCTTAAGTGTATAAATCAAACCGCATTGTGCCAGTACCTGAACACAGACTGGAAATTTCAATTTGCCATTTGATATACAATCACTCGGGGTAGAAGATTCCATTAATTTGCCATTTGTTAACACTAATTTTCTCCTATAGCAAGGCTGTGCTTAAAGCAGTGGTGTTTTAAGCAGAGCTCAGGAAAACATTATTTTTTTGCAAGGGGTAAAAAGAAAAAGAAAATCCTCTTCTCAAAGGTGGCGAGGGGGAACAAGAGACACACAAATATTGCAATGCATAAATCTCAATAATCTGTGCCAGGTGAGAGACGGAGCGAGGTGGCTGAGCGAGGTGCTCCCGTCCCCGAGTAATGTGGCGTGGAGCGGGGCCGTGCTCCTCCCGTGCTGCGCCCATCACAGCGCATTAGGGATACCATAACAGTCGCTGATGTGATCGGCCTTGGAACGTATCCCATCGCAAACACACGAGCAAGAGAAATGGAGCTTTTCCTCTGCTCGCCCTGCTGGAAAGTGGAGGAGCAGCACAACTGTGAGTGCCTTATAAATAATGAGGAGGGGAAAAAATCCCCTCCGACAGGGCTGACAAACGTCCAGAGCAGAACGGGATCTCAAATGGGAGCTTGCTTGAGGCTTCAATGATAGAATCAGTAAGACTGGAAAAGACCTCTAAGATCGTCAAGTCCAACTGATTCAAAATGGAAAAAATATGTTATGGGCTGCAGGAGAACCCAATTTTTACCCAAGGATCAAAAATTGGAAGAGGACAGTCTAATCACAATGCTTCACAAAAACATTCAGAAATTTTTCTAGATCCTTTGTTAGCAGTAACTCCTACAGCTTGGTTTGCAAGGAAAAACAAAAGTCCTTTCATGGGGCTTTAATAGTATCTTAATTCCAGTAGAAGCAGTAAGATGATGCTCTTTGGAGTACTTGGGAAAAAAGCACCCTCCAACCATTACACTGAATTTATGTAAGACATAAAAGAGAAAATACAAGTAATAAACATTGTATTTGAGCATAGACTGAGAAGAAAAACACATTTGGAGCAGCAAGCAAATAAAACCAACTGCTTGCTCTGCACAAGTCAGCAGTGGGAGGCAGGAGAGCTTGCAGGGGAAGGTCCCAGGGCTGGGAAGCAGCTGGACCATTCCCACGGACAGCATTTCTGGAATCCACATTCTAAACATGCTGCAGGGACCTCTCCGCTGTCCGACTCTTCCCTAGTGACTTGGCCTCTCCCTTCTGCTCCCCTCAGCTTCTGATGTCTCCTCATTTGCAATCCAAATATCACAGAATCCTCAAGTTCGGAAAAGACCTCCAAGATGAGGTCCAACCTTCAACTAAACAGCACCATGCCCAAGGGCACTGAGTGCCACATCCAGTCATTCCTTGGACACTTCCAGGGATGGTGACTCTACCACCTCCCTCGGCAGCCCCTTCCAATGCTTAACCATTCTTTCAGTGAAGAAATTTCCCGAATATCCAACCTGAACCATCTCACTGCTGCCAAGGACTCTACAGGAACTGCTGATGTCATCACACTCTTCCATCAGTCTCATTTATTAACAGCTGTTTTTATTTAGGAAAAACAATGCCTTTTTTGGCAGGTTAGATCTCCCAAAGTATTCCCTCCATTCAGCAAGTGATGGGACTTCCCTCCACCTCTGTTTTGGTGGGCTGCAGGTGTTTGATGCCCTTCTCAAACCATAAATGATAATTACTTAAGAAAAAGACTGTTGGTAGACCTGCTCATGTTTCTGAAAAAGCAAAGTGGATGATGAAGAATTTCTTAGAACTCAAAAGAAAGAAATACTTGTGAATCTTCAGTAGTTGACACCCACAGAAATCCACACAGTTCCTTTACCTAGAAATGAAAATCTCAGTGATTTTTTTTTGGTTTGTTTGCTCGTGTAGTGTAACAATGGAATGTGCAACACTGGGGTTGCCCAAATGTGCTCCAAAAAGGTGAGATCAGAGATAGACCTGGCTTTGAAAAGACATGGAAGTGCTCAGGTTCTGTTAAGGCTTTTCTAATGGTGCACCTCTGTCTATTAATCACTTGCAAACCTTTAGGCTTTTATGATTTACAAGCCATAAGGTGGATGGCTAACAGTGAGAAACCCACAGAAAACCTGACAGCAAAGACAATCCACACCGCAGACACCTGCCAGAAGTGAGAGCAAGCTCCACTTGGAGAGCTGTGCAGGATTTTAAAAGCTGAATTAAAGCCAGAATTAAGGAATTAAAGCCTCTTGCCCAAGCGTTCTCGGTGCATAAGTGCTCTCTCTCTCTCCCCCAACTACTTCCCTGCAAATCCCTCTTCAGGCCACATTTGGAAATTATTTAAAAAAGATAAAATATCCCTAACCTGTTACCAATTAGAAGAAACATGTGAATATTATTTTCTAATTTGTGACTCAATCTTAAAAGCGAACTCACTGAAATAATTACACAGGCTCCTGAATATTCCTATTGTGCTCCTGAAATAAAAAAAAAAAAGAACAGTGGGTACATCCTCTCCTGCCCAAGATGCCCTGGGGCTGAATGTATCAATAAGAACCATCAAAGCCTTGGATGTGAACTACCAAAAAACTGTAATTTCAGGTCCCCGTCAGCTGCAGCCCAAGGGCTGCCAAACTGATTCTCTCCCTCCTCATGGTCTGTGTGCACCTTGGGTTTGTGGCGAGGAGGGATGAGCCAAGGAGGCCCAGGTTGATGACAAACACAAGGTGTCCAAGCTGCCCGCTGCACAAGTGACCCCATTCCAGCCGTACGGGCTCTAAAGGCAGGATTTATGAGGGCAGCAACGGAGACTTCTTTGTAAAACCCAGACGCGGCACGACTTGAGCGAGTAACTCCTGAAAATTGGTAATTTCCTGGTGGTTAGCAGCAGAAGGCCCACCAATGGGGAAGCAGGGGCTGCTAATAAATTTATAGTGCGTTATATGCCAATTAGACCCCCTCAGCCCTTCAAGAGGCAGCACCACCAATCAGGTTATCATTCCACAAATGTACTCTTTAGGGCTGAGCTCATCACAAATCAATCCTGCATTTCAAGTGCAATTTTCATTAGCGTTAGCTGGGAATGCACTGGTGAAACAATGCAGGCAGGTATTTTCCTCCTCCCCTCCGAGCACCCTTCCCCGACGCCTTGTGCACAGCTATTTGCTCCTCGTGCCCAGCCACGTCTCAACTCCAAATGGTAAATAATCATTTTGAATAGCACATTAATCCTGCATGGAACCAGATTTATTACACACGTCACGCGCGGGAGTTCCGCCGTCATTCGCAAGCCAGCCGTGAACCCCGTGCTTAAATTACATCCTCGTACCTGCCCATGCACCATGCAAGGCTCTGTCAATACCAGGAGTCAGCAGCTCCCTCAGCTTGCCACCCCTGACATCCACAAGTGCCAAGACACTGACGCTGCTTGTTTGGAAATTCAGGAAAAGGAAAAATACAGCAATAAATACTCTGTATGGTTCAGCGTTTACTCTAAACCTCTGGTCAGAGCTTAATTCACAGTTTTCAGTCTGTATGAGCAATGCTGCATTTTGGATGCTCTTCCTTGCTTTATTTTTTGCTGAACAAGGCCAGGAACAGCCTTTAATTTCACCTATGGCAGCACGGAGATGCCTCCTGGTCAGGAGCACAGGGCAACCTGAGTCACCAGGGATGCATTTCCCCTTTTCTCCTCAAGCCAGGCACAGACCTTGAAGAAGCACACACAGAAACCTCTCAAAGAACATCCAGAGTTGGAAGGACCCACAGGGATCATCAAGTCCACCTCCTGGCCCTGCACCGACACCCCAACAATCCCACCCTGGGCACCCCTGAGAGCATTGTCCAAATGTTTCCTGAGCTCCTGCAGCTTGGGGCCACGACCAACCCAACCTGACCCAACCCTAGGTGGGATTACAAATGGAACATCCATGTTAGGTGGACTTCAGGAGCAGGAACCTCCTGCAACCTTTACTTCCCGGCTTCCCAACCAGGTAAGCTCCCCTTGAGTCACGGCAGGACCAAATTTCACTTCCTACACTGCCCCTGCCCCCACTCACTTCATATTTTATGGAATCTCTTCACAAAAAAAACACAACCTAGGAAGAGCAATGCCTGATGCCTCAAGCCTTGGGCTGTCACCTGCATCTTGTTTCTACTTAACCTCTTAAATAACATTGGAATTCACTTTGTCCCCTGATGGGCGCTGTAATGAGAACCTCCTGTCAATCACGGCTCCATTAGCCGGGACAGACTTTCACTTCCTGAAACAATTTATTGGATTCCCAGAAGCGAATGGGCCTTCCTCCTTTTGAGGCGGGTTTTTTTGGGGAGCTATTCAGTGGGAGCGGGTGTCCCTTCTGTCCCTGCTGAGCGGGGCATTGTTTCCCCCGTTGGCTCATGGAAATGGTTTCCTGAGCTGACCCACCTCTCCTTGTCCTGGCCAGGCCGAGTGTTTGCCAAAAACTTCTTTGGGCTGCTCAGTTCACCGTCGCAACACAAAACCCACCAGCTGTTTCCAGCCACTGGGGCAGGGGAGAAGCCAATCCTGCTGTTAACCCCTTCCCAACAAAACCCTGGAGAGCTGGAGACTGTCATCCCCAGGACTCCAAGGCAGCTCCCTCTTCCTTAAAAACCAAGATCTGCTCTCATTTAGCACCAAACTAAAGGCAATTTTGTTTTCCTCTTCTTCTCTCTTGGTTACAACTCAAATTGCAGCTCAAAGAAAAAATCTTACTAATAGAAGCTAAAACCACTTTGGTTGGAACATTATCTTGAGAGGAGAATTTTCATTTCCCCGAGTGTGTGCAGCCCTTATGAGGTTCATTTGCAATGAGTCTATCTGTTTTGATGAGATAATAAAATGTATTTTATTTAAAAATATCTCCATTTCCACCCCCTCAAAGGAATTTAAATGGTCAGTTAATCTTTCTGCTTCAGAAACAACCCACTGAGTAAATAAAAGAGGGCTCAGGATTATATAAATGAACATTTTTTTCCTATTCTAACACTAGTCTCGAAGACTAAAATATAGATGTACCTGGGCACTGGCTGTGTGCCTTTTTAGTATAAATCAGTTTAACTTTTAGCCTGGGAAAGAAAAAAAATGGAAACAAGATGATAGTTATCTCCAGCCTTCTGTGATTCTCGAGTCAATAGTAAATGGGGGGACTCGTTAGTGCCATAGTGATCCAATCAGGATGAAATTATGCAGTCATGTAAGAAATAATATCTATTAGGCTAATTTAATCAACGAATACTTTACAGATGAATTAGAATGCAGAATCCAATTATTTCAAACATTTGGACTGTCAGCCGCTGTGTTTTTGAAGCAGTGGAAGGGGAGAAAAGGAAGGTTTAAGGACCCTTTTAAGACGAGGGTGGCTGGGCTGTGTTTGTAGCAGGGGAGCTTAAAGCAGCAGAAAAACAGCAGAAAAACTGCCAACCACAATCAGCACCTTCGTGGCTCTGAGGCTTGAGCTGGGGTGGCTCCTGGGGCACCTTCCCCTGGGATATTGCTATGAACAGCTTGGGCTGCTCTCTGCAGCGGCTGATCATGACTGTCTCAAGTCTCGGTGATTTCCCCTCGCCAGTCACCCTTTAAAAGGAAGGTTCACACTCTGATGACAATGGGTCTTTGTTCCAGGGAAGGGAAGATGTGCCCCTGGCTTGGTGCTCAACACCCTGGCGCTGCCCAGCTCCGTGGATTACACGTGGCTTTTATTCCCCTGGAAAACCAAGAGCTGGCATTTATTCCCCTGGAAAACCAAGAGCTGGCATTTATTCCCCTGGAAAACCAAGAGCTGGCATTTATTCCCCCGGAAAACCAAGAGCTGGCATTTATTCCCCTGGAAAACCAAGAGCTGGCATTTATTCCCCTGGAAAACCAAGAGTTTGCTTTATGGCACCGTGCAGAGAGAAATGGGGCAGACAGAACTACTCCCAGAAGGGGAAATCAGTTTAAAACACAACTTGACTCAAAAAGGAGAGGACAAAACTGGGGGCTGTGAATACACAAACGGTGATCTGGAGTGACTCAACATCTGCTCTGCTGATGCTTTGTCAAACCACGGAAGGATGATGAAGCCTGCCACAAAACCATCATTCGTCCACCAAGGACACTTTGGGATTGGCTCCTTCTACTGAATAAAGGCACAAAAACATCTCACGTCCACTGCCTCTCAGTGAAGAACTTTCTCCCCAGTCCACTGGAATTGCAGTTTCATAAAGAAACAGGGAAGCCCCCCTCTTCACTTCTCAGGAATAACAGAATGGTTTGGGTTGGAAGGGACCTTCAAGACCATCTCACAC